>ML783114.1:202927-222160 GCA_009831015.1 Picea engelmannii
CATTGTGAAGTGTCACTTGTGCTCCTCCATCTTATTTTACCTTCATGCATTGCATTGTGAAGTGTCACTTGTGCTCCTCCATCTTATTTTACCTGCACTACATTGCATTAAATAAATAAATAAGAGACAAATAATATAATATGCTTGCATTAAATAAATAAATAAGAGACAAATAATATAATATGCACGGAACCATACATATGTCCTTAATTTGCACCTTCATGCATTGCATTGTGAAATTTGCATCATCACTAAACCCATAATCAAAGCTATTAGGACCCACCTTAATTTCCAAACCCACTAAACCCAACAAAAAGCAAAGTAGAAAATACTAAATAAAGACAATAAAATCTTATGAGAAATCTTAAAAAGACACGAAAAATCTTATTAGAAATATTAAACGAACATTGAAATATATTGTGAGAAATCATAAACCGATGAGTAATCTTATGCAAAGAACAAAAATCATAATCCCTAAATAAGGAGGAAGGAGAACCATCATACGAAACAAGAATAAATTCATAACACAACCAAAGACAACTCACCCTCTGCCTCAACATCTCCTACATTACCCTCATCCCTCTCTCACATAGATATTTTAGTAGTTTCATTTTTGCTACTCCACCTTTTCTCCTCCATTTTCCTTTAACTCCAATGCACTCAATATATAAATAAATTGAAAATAATATAAGATGCATCAAATTTAAACAAACACGCATGGAACCATGCATACCTCATCATCCTCCTAAGTTGAGTGCAACTATGGAATTTGCACCAGCCCACCAATCCTAGGACTTGCCTTCATTTCCCCACCTACTAAACGAAACAAAAACCAAATAAAAAAATATTAAATAAAAACCATAAAATGCTATGATAAATATTAAACTAAAACTAAAAGGTATTATGAGAAATCTTAAATAGAAACCAGCATAAGTGCGTGCATCTTATTTAGAGACCAAAAATAATAAACTTTCAATAGGTAAAAAGAGAGGAAAACCATTGTATTTAAAACAAGGAGAATTTTCATAACAAAGTATGCATAGGTCTTACACGGGAAGGTAACTCACCACCTGCCTCTGTTTCTATTATATTGACCCACATCAATAATCAATAATTTCATAATGTTTCACTAACTCACTTTACCTGCATTAATTCTAAATTTAAACAAACACACGTGATATAATTGCAAGGCAACAAATGAGTTAAATTAAAATTGTATGTGATATAATTGCAAGGCAACAAATGAGTTAAATTAAAATTGTATGAAACTACTATAGTGACCCACATCAATAATCAATAATTTCATAATGTTCCACTAACTTACTTTACCTGCATTAATTCTAAATKTAAACAAACACACGTGATATAATTGCAAGGCAACAAATGAGTTAAATTAAAATTGTATGAAACTATATAGCAAGAAACAAGTAAAATCCCCCATACCTATGGAATCTAAATTAGTCKTAGACTCTAAATATGAGTTGTTATGACTTGAATTAATTTCTCTCACACAAAGATATTCTATAAATTCATTAGCAATCCTCCACCTTTGAACCTACATTGCAACTTAATTTAGACAAGCATAAATGATATAAGTATGAAGCAACAAATTAGTTAAATTTAAACAACATGGAACCATATAATTATGTAGTTAAATTTAAACAACATGGAACCATATAATTATGTAGTAGAAAGAGCAAATTCCCCTATACATACCTTCTTCACCTTTGCCCACCACACATGTGGAATCTGCAACTACCCTAAACTCCATATGGGTTGTTAGGGCCTGCCTTAATTTTCCCACCCACTAAACTCCCCCACTCAAAAAAGAAAAACCATGAACAAAAGAAAGAAAAATAAACGAGACGACACATAAGGAAAACAAAACACCGAACATAAATTAGCATGGTCATGCTCACAAATACAAAAAAAATTAAGAGCCATAACAATAAAAAACAAAAAAAAACAACAATAGCAAAAAATGCAACCAACAATATAAAAAAACAACAAAAATAACATAAGGAAAACAAACAGAAAAAACACGAACTGTACATTACAACCCCAAAAACGTCCAACAAAACACCGAACATAAATTAGCATGGTCATGCTCACAAATACAAAAAAAATTAAGAGCCATAACAATAAAAAAACAAAAAAACAACAAAAATAACATAAAGAAAACAAACAGAAAAAACACGAACTGTACATTACAACCCCAAAAACGTCCACAACCAACCAAGGACATCCTGCACACCAAGAAATAAATAAGTATCAAGTAGAAACCAAAAATTACAATCATAAATATTAAATACACAATATTGTGAGTAATATGAAACAAAGACCAAAATATCTTATGATAAATATTAAATAAAGATAAAAATTCTTATAAGTAATTTTATGCACTAGAATGTATATTTTATGCACTAGAATGTATATTTTATGCAAATAACAAAAATCATAAACCCTAAATAATTAAGTTGGGAGGAAAAGTACTCTATTTGAAATGAGTAGGATTTTATAAGAATTGTCAAACACAAACCAAAAATATTGTGAACAAGTATATCTTATGCAAAGACCAAACATCGTAAACCTTGAATAGGTAAGGAGGGAGGAAAACAATTATATTTGATATAAGGAGGATTACATGGATTTTGCATAAAAAAATGACTAACGCTTTTCCCCTCAAATAAAAATTCTCCACCTTCCTTCACCTACATTGCCTTTAAATTTTAAAAACACACATTATATCATTATGTAGCAAAATATGGGAGATGAAAGCACCAGGTTTTTACATTTATGAGATCTACGACAAGGTATCCTAGGGATCAAAGGGCAATAGATGTGGAGGAATAACTTTTTGACTTCTTCGAAAATGCATTAGAAGGTATTGCAATATTTTCCATGGACACCTTGGGAAACCCTAGGAAGCCTTGCCAAAATTATACTCTTATTTGCATAGGCAAAAGGACATACAAAAGATATAACACTAATGCTGAGGACATATCTCCCATGCCGTCACTCAAGTCGTAGGTTATTGAATTGAAGGATAAATATTTAAACAAGATTGGCCAGATTCCTCTCAAGGACATAATAACCCAAGCATCTCCATCTATAGTTGAGCAAGTTCATGCATGGGATGGGGAAGGTTTAGGGTTACTTAAAGACTTTATTTTCCTTAGATCTGTAAATTGCTTCAGCAAATCCTTGGACAATAGCTCAAGTGAGGCTTTGGTATGGCAATGCAAGATATTAAGAAGGAGTGGCATGCAAGCTATGTGAACTCTAGCAAGCACAGTGGAATATGTGTAAGGCAAAAATCTCAACAAATAAGATTGATTTTGGGAGAGGATATTCAAATGCATGAAGTAGTTGGGATGGCAACACATGCATTAACAAGCCAATTCTTTGGACGCTATGCGTCGAAGAAATCTTTGCAGGAGTGGTGATAGAGGTATGACATCCCTTGCTAAGTTATGTGCCAATTTTTCATCTCTTGGTGTCTCGATGGCTTGCATTCATTTTTAGGTCAAACTCAAATGCTTTGAAGGTTCTATAATTGCACTAGCATTAGGGTTACACACCATTGTCTTTGAAGATATGGAGCAAGTACTTTGATCGAAGTACTTTGATCTATGAAGGGAGATGATGCCATTACAATTGGTGTGAGTCAAACTCCTTAGACTGCCACTGGATTATTGGTCAATCAATGTCTTTAAGGCAATTGACAATAGCATTGGTCAATTCCTGGAAGAGGATAATAGCTACCACAAAACCAATACATGCACTATTGCCCACATCTTGGTCACAGTGAGAGAAAGGTGGCTCCAACACCATTTGACTAAGGAAGTGTTGTTGAGGCTAGGAAGAAGCAACATGTGAGCCATTCCAACTCAGAGAAAGGTGGCTCCAACACCATTTGACTAAAGAAATGTTCTTAAGGCTAGGAAGAAGAAACATGCGAGCCATGCCAACTCTGGCAAGCGTAATAGGTGTGTCAAAAAAAATATCAACAAACAATATTGGTTTATGGAGAGGATATTCAGATGCATGAAGTAGTGAGGATGGAAATGAAAGCATTGACAAGGCAATTCTTTGGATGCTTAGTGTCAAAGAAAGCATTGCAAGAGTGGATGATAGAGGTATGGCAACCCTTGCTAGGTTATGTGCCAATTTTTCATATCTTGGTGTGTGGATGTCTTACATTCATTTTTAAGTCAAAATCATAAGCTTTGAAGGTTATGGAATTGCACTAGCTTTGGGGGCACACGCCATTGTCTATGAAGAGATGGACCATGTACTTAGGGGAGAATATGCCATTACAATCTGTGTGGGTGAAACTCCCTAGATTGCCATTGGATTTTTAGTCAATGAATGTCTTTTAAAGAAATTGATAATAGCGTTGGTCAATTCTCGAATGTGGATAACAACTACCAAAAAACCAATGCATGCACCATTGCCCACATCTTGGTCACAATGGATCTAAGGGACGATATAGCGAAGGAATTAATTATGGAAAACCAAGACATGTAACATTGGCAGGTATTATACTATGTAGGAATCCCATTTAAATACATTAGATGTCATGCC
This sequence comes from Picea engelmannii, assembly GCA_009831015.1. Taxonomy (NCBI): domain Eukaryota; kingdom Viridiplantae; phylum Streptophyta; class Pinopsida; order Pinales; family Pinaceae; genus Picea; species Picea engelmannii. The sequence continues at coordinate 207,515 of ML783114.1, forward strand.
TATGGTTATCTATCCAATTAATGTGCACTAAAAATTTTAAAGATCGGGTGGGTTCAAAAAACCTTGGAATCCCTAAACGCAGAGAAGGGGAAGGAACATAAATGGGCCTAAGAAAGATTAAACACAATGGAAGGGTGTGTTGCCACTTCAAGGGTAGCAATCCTAGAGCCACCCAATTAGTCGATGTGGCATGTTCCGGCTCACATGAAATCAATTGATCGTGCCATTAAGATGCATATTCTCTCTTTATTCTCCCTCAGTTACATGACTCGGCTTCCATCATGTGACTACCTTATCCATGGTATATTGATTCTATCCAGCCGCACACCTCAATTGACAGATGCACTATACTTTCGTTACACATGGCTACACTCTCATTGTATGGGTTTTCTACTTAGACATGGTGCTATAATTTATATGCTCGTTGTGAATGTGGTAACGCTAAAGTATGATCTACTAATACTTCATAACACTAACGATTTTACTATGGGGGACATAAATATCTTTAAATAAGTTTCGTCAAAACCTCAATTTAATAGTACTAGTGATCTGGTTTAGTTATTGTACTTCATCTCCCAATCATACTAAGATTTTCCATTTATCCTTCTCATGAGCATATCCGAGACAACAATGGATGCCTTGTCCACCAGGTTTTGATGTCCATCCTGCTCTTTGTTGATGACTTGGTCCTCCTAGCCTCATCTCCAAAGGGGTTACAGAGACATTTGGATGTCTTACCTCTCTTCTGCGACCTTCGGCAATTGACGATCAACCTAGGTAAAACCAAGGTTGAAGAAGACCTACGTGCTCATGGCCATCTAGGTCTTCTGCTGCACTCATCGTCTTTAGTCACAGGCTGGCAGGACTAAATCTCGAATACCACTGAAATATCCCTAATCCAATTGATCTGGATATCTATTGTTGATCTAGTATTCTGTCTCACATACCTGAGACTCTGGGGGTTTCTGGTTGCGTTTTATCTTCAGATCTGATACTTTGGCGGTTTCTGGATGCATTTTAGTTATATGCTTGAGATGTTTTGTGATTGTCGCATGTGCATGTTATACATTATGACTTAAACAGTATATATATGATGCATGCGGAAATAAGGAACAACAACCACCCAATAATATGTATTATGAGATTTAAGCAGGGAAATACAATGGAATACTTGAAATATAGAAAAAAGTCATCAATTAGATCTCATAGATCGTCATTGAAATACAAGCAAATAACATAAAATACCCATGACCAGAAGATGAAGGCAGATCTCATGCATGCATAAATAGATCGGCAAAATCGGTAGTTCGGCAAAGCACGGTAACCGCTACAAACTGGAAAACTCATCCGAAAGGTTGTAACCATCGGAATGAGCTGAAAATTGCTCAACAGAAGCGCCTGGCCTCTAGACCGATCCCGGTGACTGTCGGATGGAAGATTTGTCCTCTGAGGCTCCAGATCTCACCCCCTGGGGGTCAGCGCACCTCCTGGACTCTCTGTGTGCGCCCAAATGATTCCCCCAACGAAATTAGCTACTATATGACTCAAAATGATTGCCCTGACTAATGTTGAACTAGGTCAAAGGGGTTTCCTCGGATCTGATCTGATACTCCGTTTATAACCCCAATTGTCCTTCCACAAGAGTTGCGCCCTGGATGACTGAATGTTGCGCCCAGAAAGATTCCACCATCAGAATTTGATGGGAGATGGCTCAATCTATGCGCCCTAACTAGATTTCAACTGGATTGGAAGGGATCTGCAATACGAGCTCTGATTTCGTGCAGCTACACAAACCCTCCCTCTGACTTGCGCCCTCACTAGTTGAGTTGTGCAACACTGCAAACTGGATACTCCTGAATTGCACGATGAAATACCTGGATGGTATCTCTGATGGGCTAGGGTGTGTCTCTCAACACCGAAACCAATTAATGGTGGTGGTTTCCTCCAGAAATCCACAAAACAGTAGAAGTTGAATCTCCTTGTCTGGGAACTCTCTCAACATCAAATCATAACATAGCATAATGAGGAATTAGGTCAAATTCCTCCCTTTATACTCTTCCAATTCCTCCCTTTATACTCTTCTCGATCTAATTCACCATTGACCTCACTTAAGCTAGGCTCTTTTCCTCCTAAGCTGAGTAATTAATTAATTAAGTCCCCCCTTAACACCTTTTCGTTCTATTTCTCTGTTGACTTAGGATTAAGTGACTTTTCCTATGTTTTTTTGGCTTAATTCATCGTTTATCCATCAATTCTCCTGTATTTCTCCTCGTGTTCCCTATTTGTGCCTAACTATAGTCTACGGGAACAAATAGACTATTAAGTCACTCCCTATTGGCCTACTCTTGGGAACGAGACATCACAAGGGGGTGATTTGAATTTCACTCTCTCTCTCACAGAAATTTGGGGTGAGCACCCAAGGGTGGACTCACAAAGTGGTTTATTCTTATCTTTTATGGAAAAACATCATCTGGTGGATATTGAACCAGTTAAACTGGTGCCCACATGGCACAATTTTAGAATCAATAAGGAGGCAGTTGCAAAAAGGTTGGACCATTTCATGGCCACTGAAGCTTTCAGGGCAATCGAGCTCCTCGTGAACCTAATGGTGTGTGAGGGGGGTCTTTTCAATCACAGACCCATTATCTTCCGAATAAAGATCAATATCGAATCCCCTTCGGCTCCACTCAAATTCAGTCCCCTATGGTTGGAAGAAGAGGACTTTATTTCCCTAGTCAAGGAGACATGGAAGCATTTGGACTCCTCTTATATTGCCTCCTTAATGAGCCAGTTTGCAAAGAACCTCGTCAGGGTTAAAAGGTCCATTAAGAAATGGCTAAAAGTCAACAAAGCCTGAACACTTAGGCAGTTAAGGACACGGAGGAAAAATTGGCGGCCGTATATATAAAGTTGGATGATAGCCCTCTAACCAGCTCTCATCTCTTTGAATTAATGGAATTGGAGTCAGTCTATCACTCTTTTCTTGATAAGGAAGAACAATCTTTAAGATTAGAGGTTGGAGACAACAATTCTAAGTTCTTCCACCATTATGCGAATCTACAAAAAAATATGAACACAATATGGGAAATAAAAACCGAAGATATTTTCACTCCCTCTTCCAAGCCCCTACAAAAAAATCTTAACACAATATGGGAAATAAAAACCAAAGATATTTTCACTCCCTCTTTCAAGCCTCAACTGGTTGTCCTATACAGAAAATTTTGCAAGTAATTTCCAAATTCCAATCAGTAATTACAAAAGATATGAATAAAGCTTTAGCAGAAGTAACGGAGTCAGAGGTATTAGCTGCCCTTTCTTCCATGCAACGAGGAAAAATCCCAGGTCTAGATGGGTTCACGTTGGAATTCTTTCAAGGATTCTACGACCTAGTAAAGGAACACCTTCTTATGATAGTCAGAGAATCGCAGAAGTCTAGGAAGGTACTAGGGTCTTCCAATGCCACTTTCATTTGCTTAATACCCAAAAAGTAGGAAGGAGTGTCCTTAAGGGACATTTCGACGTTAAAAGTTGCAATCGATTTATTCTACTCTAACAAAGGTATGGATGTTAATTTCAACAAATCATGCCTAATCCCCCACCAATGCTCAATAGCAGTGAAGAGGCAAATTGGCAATATTTTTTCAGTTCCTATGCGAAATTTGGATGAGGCTTCAAATATCTAGGGTTCCATCTCAAGCTAGATTACTATAGGTTTATCAATTGGGGATGGCTAGTCAAAAAGGTCAAAGCTCAAGTATCAGTGTGGGTAAACAGACTTTTGTCCAGGGTAGGATGCCCAGTCCTGCGTAAGTCTGTACTGGAAAGTATTCCTATCTTCTGGACATCCATCGCAACAATTCCAAAAGGAATCCTCACTAAGATTCAAAAAATTAGTTTCCAGTAGGCTCACGAAAATCGACAGGGATCCCTTTGGAAAAATGGTCCACCATAGCGGCATGCAAGGATCTTGGCAGATGGGGGATTAAGAACATCTATTTATTTGCGTAGGCGCTAGCAAGAAGAAACCTATGTAGGCTTTTATCCATGGTTTCTGTCCTGAAATTCCCTGTTTGTCCACACTTTCTGTCTTTAATTTCCCATATTAACTCTTCTTCTATCTTTTAGTAGGACAACTAACTGGGGCAATAGACTCCAAAGCACCCACTGGCTGGCACTGTATCACCCGCCTTGCTTCATACGTTAGGGAAAATGATTGATTGGGGTTGTGTCTTGACCTTGTACATCTCGCGTTTGTGTTGGTCTTGATGCCTCGTGGTGTGGATTGAGCAAATAAATTAATTATTTCATTCTTAAGACCGTAGAGGACAGGCAATCTTTGATATGTAATCGATTATGTTGGAATAATTAGATATTATGCTACATGTTATTTCGATAACTAATAGGCCCAGGGAGATAAGTGCATAAACCCAGACAGCCATAGAGATAAGAATAAGTCAGTCGTGGGGGTCTCTTGAAGTTGTTGAGCTTCCTGCCCCTCCCTCTCATGCATGTCAATCCGCCCTCTTATGGGGGGTTCCTTGCTCGGCTATACTATAAAGGCAACCTTAATAAGCGCTCTCGCTAATGCTCGCCTCTGAGATGACAATAGGGGTATCAGGTTCTCACCAAAATAACTTGAAATCCCGAAAGAAATACCTTGACTATGATAATTATATCCATAAACCTTGAGCTACTATACATGTTCGTCGATCTCTACCCAATGCTCCCGACAACGCAAACCTTACTCTGAATCCGCTCAAGACTTATCTGAATCCTACTCCGAATCCACAGCTTTAATTTCGACATAATTCTGTGGCCACCAAAGATCTGGCTCTAACAAGTAAAGATCTGCATGATCGCTTATGGGTGATCTAATATGCACCCCACCCGTTGGTAAAGTCTCGGTTATGTGGTCGAGGATTCGCAATACAAGGCCATCAATCTTGGGCGTCCGTCATTACAGATGTAGTTGAAATGGAGAATTCTCGGGGATTTTCATAACCCTACTATGCAAAAATGGGATATGCATTTGAAATCGATGTCCGAGTTATGATATGTATCACGACCAAGACGGAAATTAACCGAGTCATTTTCTTTGTCCAGTGATAGGTATTTATTTTTTTGTCCACTCTTTACTACTATGTTTAGTTATTACATTGTTAGCACATGGCACCACCGTGACTCCTTTCTACGGGCTTGCTCTACGAGGTTGTGTTGCCTCTACTGTCCAAATTGACAGTTATAGGGGATAGGGATCGTTGTTTAAACAACTTCCGTGGTAAATCCACTTGATCCAGTCGTTCCTCTAGGGCACAAATACAATCAAAACCAAACCTTTCCCCATCGACAGGAACCGACATCCTTGCAGTGGCTCTGAGAAAAGGTAGAAAATAGTTGAGCAGGGAACCATAGGAAATAAAGCGAAAGTTGAACAGTGAAATTCAATCAAGGTTAGGCAGGTGACATGGAAAAAAGAAAGCTAGGTCGAGCAAAAAATCACCTAAATTGACCTCGCAGCCTCCACCCTCGCATGAAACTTTGTAACACATCCTTAACTGATCAAGAAGGGTGTTGATGCATGAATGGGGTCTCTCTATATTTCTTTTCAAAGGAAAGGGGGTTTATTTTTAATCCGCTATAAAGAGAGCTTGAGTGTCAGGCCAACTGAAAATAGCGTATATTACAACCCGCAACAATAGCCAGCTATTTTGACCCCGCAACTTAAGCACCGAAACAAAAGCTTGACTTACCGACCGGAACAAAAGCTTTACTTATTTCGGGTTTTCTTCCTATCTTTTCACCTCGATGGAATCTACTTGCTCGACGTTACCACTGACCTGATGATTGAGTTGATTCGAGTTCAATATGCACCCAAGAGGACTGGGTAGGCGTATGACCACTTCCGGAAGCATTTCTTTATAATCCTATTCATCATTAACTCTTAGGTTTTTACCATTCCATCTACAGTCAATTGTAGCTTTGCCAAGCTAGCGCTAATATCCGAGGTAGGTTCATCATTATGGACTATCTTAGGTTTAGCATCCACTTTGACTCTTGGGGCAGAGAAAGGCTCGATTCTAGATGATGATAGGTTGTCTTCAATCCTTGTAGCTACCTCTTGGGCTTCTTGGATTGTTTTAGGGGCTTTGTCTCTGAGGAGATAGCCCATCTGTCCTGTAAAGGCTTTGGTGTAAAGAAAGAGAAGGAAACTATCTGAAGGATGATGGCTCAYTGGGATCTTTTGCATTAAGTTTTCAAATTTATCATGAAACTCCCTAACAGTTTCATTCTCTTGTTTTGTGAGGTTATTTAGCCTTATCAACAGCATGTTGGGGTCTTCCTTGACACTCCATCGTTTGAGGAATATTTCCTCCAATTTATCCATGGTTTTAATACTAACATCAAGGAGACCATTTTACCATCGTTTAGCACCATCATGGAGAGTAGCAGAGAACAATTTCATAGATAAGTCTTCAGCATCATCATTGATGGGATGAAGCTGAAAGAAGGCCCAAAAATTGCTCATATGATCCTTGGCACTGATTACATCATTACCAGTGAATTTAGGCAACCATTTCTCATACTTAGGGGGCATTTTCCTAGGGTATCTTGGTATGTTTGTCATGTCTAACGATTTGAAGAGCCTAGATGACCATTGTTTCTGGCTATTAGCTTGATTAGGATAAAAGGTTGGAGTCCCTGCGCTAGACATTGTGTTTAAAAGAAGATTGCCTCCGAATAATGATTTTACTATAGGAGAGTTTCGGGGAGGTTTTCTTCTAAAGCATTTGAGAGGCTTGGTATACCTCGCTGAGCTTTGTGGAGTCGCCAGATAATTTTCTTGAAACTATCAAAGGGATGAGGGGATCACCCTTAGTGGAGTCGCCAGGTAAGCTTTGTAAGATAAAGTCTTTTAAGTAAAGGCTTACTAAAAAGTGTCGTCTTTGAGGAGAATTGACTCGGTGTTCCACGGCAATGGCACCTAATTTCAAATGGATAATAGAGCCTGACCATTGTAGCACTCTAGTAACCCTACTTCCATTGCCCTATTGCATAATTTATTACATTTTGTTCAAGGAAAGAGAAAATCGCTAGGGCCTAACCCTTGTTACTTCCTAGCAATTTTCTCTTGGAAAAGGATTTTTGAGGCCTTAGGATACCAACACCTCTCTTGTCCTCTCTATCCCTTGACATATTATTATCATTTGCTATCTTTCCTTTAAGAATTTGCTACTGCCATTAGTGACTCCATTTACCCTAGAAAGGCACTAGACTACCTCTTACAAGTGGTGATTGAGCAAACAAACACTTATACTCTTATCCTTGAACTCCTTACTAACTTTTTCTAACCCTAGATTAGACTAACTCCTAAGCTAACTTCTTGTTGTAGCAAAACATTGCTATAGCCATATAAATTCACATTGATTTAGCACTTTTACCCACATAACCTGCACTAAAACCAATCAAAATTCAATTGTAATAATTGCTAGTGAATCTACTAGGTAAGTGCTAGTTTGTGTATGATTTTCTTGCACTTTTGACCATTTAAACTTGATGTTGTTACAAAAGAAATCTACAGCCATCTAACTGCAGCAAAATCTCTGCAAAAGTGACATTAAAAGCTAGCCTATCATTGTCCATTTTGTTTGTGATAATTTATTATCAACTTGCCTAGTTAAAGTCACTTTTTATTGTCTTTTTCAAGAAATTTCAAGGCTCGAAACTTGTGGCTGTTATAAGATATTAATCGTTGTTATAAACTGATGCATTGCTGCAAATTCATGATCAGCTAGCTTATTTTACGAAGGTTTATTGTCTTATGTTTCTTACACTTTTGACCATTTAAACTTGTTGTTGTTACAAAAGAAAGCTACAGCCATCTAACTACAGAAAAATCTCTGCAAAAGTGACATTAAAAGCTAGCCTTTCATTGTCCATTTTGCTTGTGACAATTTACTATCAACTTGCCTAGTTAAAGTCACTTTTTATTGTCTTTTTCAAGCAATTTCAAGGCTCGAATCTTGTGGATGTTATAAGATATTAATCGTTGTTATAAACTGATGCATTGCTGCAAATTCATAATCAGCTAGCTTATTTTATGAAAGTTTATTGTCTTATGAAGTACTAACAATCATCTGGTACTTCGAAAGTGCCCCGTTTGCCTTTTTGTCTTGTTCTGGGTAAGTACACAATACTATTCATTTGCTTCATCCTTAAGACATAAAAGAAACCTCTGATTAGAGTGACTGTGAGGGGGGAAGGGTTTCCTTGTGACTATTTTCCTTAGCCTTCTCAAACCCCCAAGTCATCGGGGACGTCTCCCCTGGAGAAGCTTAAACATACTCCTAAATAGAAAGGGATCTCCTATTAAGGTGACAGTGATAGGTTATTCTCAGTTACGCCAATTTTGTACCCACTTGCCTTGGGCTTTTTGGGCAAGTACAAATTGTGCGATAACAGTCCCAACAGATGCTCTTTATGCAAGTCCCATGAAGAATCTATCTCACACATTTTTATTGATTGTGTTTATGAAGTTCAGGTAATGAAGATAGTTCAGAAAAAACTTATTCCAAAGTCATCCTGGAACAAACCCAAACTGTAGGATTATCTTAAGGATTGGATGGAAGACAAAGCGGTCCAAAATTTAGCAAGGATTCCAAGCATTATGGTTAATAATCTGTGGTGGTCTCGTAACTCCGGCACCTTCAAGGACAAGGATATCCCACTTGAAATAACAACATGCATCACATTAAATCTTGCCAAAGAATTTGAGATGGAGCTAAAGACCAAGAATCCAAGGAACCTATCCATGCCCACGCTTGATTACGAAATACCACAGGGTAATTTTGACGAGGCATGTCAAGGACACGCCCCTCTATGTGGAGTGGGAGTGGTCATGCTCCTGAATCACAAACACTACTTGCATATCAAATACGCACTATGTGCAAAAATAAACGACAGGGTCGAGTTCATAGCATTATGGACTCTATTAGAAGCAACAATTAAAAAGGACATCAAGAAATTGTAGGTCATGGGCGACCCAAAACTGGTAATTGATTGGGCACAATAGAAGGCTATAAAGTCAGATTTCATGCTTGCTCCTCTGGTCCGCGACATTAAATTTTCATTTCAATATTTCGAATCGCTATCCTTCTGTCATATCTTGCGGGAGTTAAATGGGAAAGATGACGAACTTTCTAAGGAAGCCCCATCTCTAACTCCAAGGGCTTTTGGTCTTTATGAATTCATAGATGGAGAAGAGATCGAGGCCATGGAATTCTGCTTTTTCTATTATGGACGCTATTGGAAGCAGCAATTAAAAAGGACGTCAAGAAATTGCAGGTCATGGGAGACTCAAAACTGGTAATTGATTGGGCGCAATAGAAGGCTACAATGTCAAATGTCAGGTTTGCTCCTTTGGTCCGCGACATTAAATTGGCATATCAATCTTTCGAATGGATATCCTTTAGTCATATCTTACGGAAGTTAAATGAGAAAGTTGACAAACTTTCTAAGGAAGCCATGTCTCTGCCTCCATGGGCTTTTGGTCTTTATGAATTCATAGATACAGAAGAGATCAAGGCTATGGAATTTCGCTTTTAGAAAAAATATGTGATGCATAGATAGATAGGAGATACTAGATAGAATATGGACTAGTAAGGTCAATGTGAGTAAAAGGCAGAACCTTTTTGTATGTAAAAAGAGGACAAAAAGAAGATTTTTGCTTAGTAGTAAGCAGTTTTTTTAGAATTTTTGGATGTATAAGTCGAACATGTATATTCACCCCCATGAATATAATAGTTTTTTTGTCTTCTAAAAAACAAAAATTGTCAATGCATGGGAATCTCAATTACCTTCCTCTACCCATATTGCCTCTAAATTTAAACAAACATACATGATACAATTATGAAGCAACAAATGAGTTAAATTAAAATGGCATGGAACCATAAAATTATGTAGCAGAAAACAAGTAAATTCTCCCATACATACCTCCACCTTTCCCCACCATACCTGTGGAATTTGTGTGGAATTTGCATCAGTTGTAAACCCAAAATATTGGTTGTTAAGATTGCCTTAATTTCCCCACCAATTGAACCCAAAACAAAAACTACTCACAAAGATAAAAAAAAATAGATGAAAAAAGAAAAAAAAATGCTAAACCACAAAATTAGCATGGCCATGCTCACAAATGCAAAAAAATAACACCCACAACAATAGAAAAACAACGATGGAAATGATGGCAGAACAGAACAGAAATAACAAAAAGAAAACAAACAAAGAGAAATAACAATCACAAACTCTGCTCTGTAACCCCAGAAAGTGTCCATGGCCAACCAAGGTCACCCTGCACACCAAAAAATAAATAAGTATTAAATAGAGACCAAAAAATCTAATTGTAAATATTGAATATGAAATGATGAAAAATATTAAACAAGGACCATAAATCTTAAGAATAATCTTATGCAAACAAAAAAATTCATAGGAGAGAAGAGTACAATTATATTTGAAATGAGGGTGATTTCATAGCAGATCATACATGGAATTTGCACCATAAGAGAACTCACCTTTGCCTCTGCCTCTACAAAATATACTACAATCTCTCACATAGAAATCAATAGTTTTTTTTAGTGAACCGCCACATTATTTTCAATTCATTGTATTGCACTCAATAAATAAATAAATGGCAAATAATATAAGATGTTTTAACAAAAACACATGGAACCATACATCCACCTTAGCTATTCACCTTCACCCACTGCACTTATGGAATCTACATCAGCCCTATATCCAAAAAATGTGGGTTGTTAGACCAAACCTTAATTTCCCCAACCACTAAGCCCAACAAAAACCAAAGCATAAAACATTAAATAGAGACCTCCTTTGAATTATTGACTAGGCTAGTTGAATTTTGGTTTGTAAGGAATACTAGAATACTTGAAATTAGATACATTCCTGCCTTTCTCTATGCATCCCAATGTAGTTCAAATTTGCTAGCTACAAGTTCCCTCCAAAAAGCATGCCTCATAGGCAACTTAATCATGAGCCAACTGAAAAGAGAGGCCTCCTTTTAGAGCCAAGAATGAAGCTTCATGGTGAACCAGTTTCAAGTGTGAATGCTAAGATCCATCAATGGGTTCCCATGTGCTTGATAAGGACCCTTGAGAGGCCAAGGTACCAAGCCTGCATGAGAAGATGGAAGTCTCAGTCGACCTCATATGCCATCTCCTAGCCGTGCAAAACCTGTCCGGAGCCATTAATGTGCAACGAAAGTCACTTTATCCCACAGTCGCACGGGTCACACGAATCTCGAAGGATTTTCCACGCGACTCATGTTGTCTCTAGTTGTGACAGTCGAGCGATCCAACAAAAGTCAATTGATGATTTGACCATGTCGTAGTTGTCCAACTGTTATTCATAAAGTAGGTTAAACCAGTGCCTGCCTCCAATCAAAGTCTGTATAGTGGTACCTTAAGGAAGTCATTTTTTTGCCTGAACCTTCCTTCTTCACAAAAGGTGGGGTATGGAGAAATAACATATATAAAGGCTCGATCCGAGCTAAACCGACTTCGTTCGAAGATTCCCTCGAGATTCAGGCACCAGGTGGGGTTGGTCCGATCAATTCCGAAAACCTTATGAAATGCAATTTGTCCTAAAGCAAACCCTCGTTTGGAGTGGGGAGGCATAATATGGCCCTGGACCCCCCTAAAGATGATAATTTCTTGGAGGTCCACTTGAACGTGCATGTATTTTATAATCAACTTGATGACTCAATTTCGACATATAAGCTTTTCCTATTGTAACAGGTTGTTCAAAAACATATCCTGATCTTCCATCGATTAATCTATGTTTTCCAGGATGATCCGGTTCAAATACCCATGGATTAGTCATTATGTTCATGACTATCAGTCATTATGTTCTTACTCATGTTCATACTATCTATTAATCATTATGTTCCTCCCGAGGCCATAGGATACGAAATGCACTTCCATATTGATCGAGTAAGGTGCTCATTACTCCAGGCGCGACAGACCAGTCCACTCTAATTGTATCAACCCTAGAGCTAGTGGGGACCCCTCTCACTATCGGAAATGGGGGTACGAGCTCGCGTCGGAATGCTAGAATGATTAGTCGACGCCGCCCAGTCGATGGAAGCACGTGATCTATGAACCCGGCGCGTGGATCTGCAAATTCTTATATAGAAGAGAGAGTTTATTAAATAATTGACTGAATTAATAGATTTCTTGTTCCTGAGCCATCTTTTGTCAGGGAAAGCCGGAGAAAGCGGTCGAATTGACCTTTCGATTCGAGTTGTTCAATTCGCTTCATTTTAGTTGATTCGATTTTCTTTACTGAAACGAAAGTCACTGATCTAGTTAGTCTATATACAGGAATCAACCCACCCCACTCGAACAATTTTTTTGTTTTATGAGTTTATTGGTTCCGCACCTCGCCCACCCGGAATTCATTCAATTGATCACTCTATCTTGCTCTCGAAAATACGGAATTAATGCGCCCATTTTACGAGGTTAATGCCATCGATGCCCATTTTAATCGACCTTCTTCATTGTGAATTGGAGTAGCGTCTTTCCCTATTGCTCTTTCTCTCTCAAAGCTTGGGGGACACCAAACCTCTCATTCTTCTTAAGGTTAAACACACCACTTTTCACCACTTTTCACCACGTTTCCCTCACTACTTCATCGACAGGATCTACTATGGGAGCTACATGTACATGAAAGCCATGAAATCATCGGGAATCTACATCAGCCCTATATCCAAAAAATGTGGGTTGCTAGACCAAACCTTAATTTCCCCAACCACTAAGCCCAACAAAAACCAAAGCATAAAACATTAAATAGAGACCTCCTTTGAATTATTGACTAGGCTAGTTGACTTTTGGTTTGTAAGGAATACTAGAATACTTGAAATTAGATGCATTCCTGCTTTTCTCTATGCATCCCAATGTAGGTCAAATTTGCTAGCTACAAGTGCCCTCCAAAAAGCATGCCTCATAGGCAACTCAATCATGAGCCAACTGAAAAGTCGAGGTCTTGGGGCTACTTTGATGGTGGCAATCAAGGTGACCCTCCCGTTTTTGGGGAAGGGGAACCCTTTTCAATCTAATACTCGTTGCTTTAAGTACAAAGCAAGCCTAGGGGAAGGTTCTAACAACAACACAAAACTTATAGCTTTAAAATTGTTGTTATCTTAGATTCCAAAAAAAGGAGTTCACAAGTTGTGAAGCTTTGGTGTTCTCTAGTTGTTATAAATTGGATGTGTGGTATATTTAAGACAAGAAACCTATTCCTAAATTTACTTTTTGAGGAGATCCACACAATGAACAATGTTTTTAACTACGGTTCATATAGAGGTTGGGCTTTGGACAATGTTGGAATCCAAGGATGACTTCGTCCAACACTTTTGGAAATCAATGTTTTCAAGTTATTTTTTGTGTTGGGTATATCAATAGTTGATTATCTACATTTCTAATCAATTTAACGTTGTAATAGCATAGCGCTAAACGGTTAGATAGCATGACTAGTCATGTTAGTTTTTTTTTTTTCCAACTGTCGACAATTATATGAAAATAAGAGAAGGGGTTGTAGCCTAGATATGTTTGGCTATGTCTTTCAAAATCTTGGAAGTTTATGAACAATTTATTTTTTTAATAAGTAGCCAATTCAAACATCACTTATGGCCTTACTTATGAGGAACTTCCAAATTTGGTCAACCAATCCACAACATGGCTCAGAAAACAAATGTGCATACACCCCATCTTGTGCCTACAAGCATTCGCACTGGTTAGAAAATTTAAGAGGTATTTCAGCACCTTCAATAAAGGATAACAATAGCAGCCTATATTTATGTAATCAAGGATTCCAAACAAAAGAAGGTTGTTACTTAAAACTGATTAAGCACCTTTTAAGCTGTAGCAAGTGAGTTAACATCTTCTTGCACTGTAAAACGTTAGATGGATCAACCTCCTTCAGAGCTTGAAAAAGACATGCTGCCATTTCTACATTTCCTCTGCTCAAAACCAGAAAATATACATTACTAAGACAGTACCCTGATCACTAAATTCAAAAATAAATGCCCATCTGTCTTAAATGCACCATAATTCAAAATATCAATTAATAAGAACCTAAGAGATTTTCCTAAAAACTTGTCTAAATGGAAGACCTGAAAAATTGTGGTGCTCGTTGAGCAAGCTGCCCAATCACCTGATATGAAAATGCTTTAAGCTCTCGTCGAGTAAAGCTCTGGAAATGTCACCCAACACATTCAGTGTAACAAACATAACACCAAACACCAAGTACAAAGGACCTGATATTAATAAGAATCTAAGAGATTTGCCTAAAAACTTGTCTAAATGGAACACCTGAAAAGTCGTGGTGCTCATTGAGCAAGCTGCCCAATAACCTTGTTATCCCCGATATCTAGGGATAACTAGGATATCATGTCTCGAGGCCCACATGGTCCTAGACATGGAGTATCGAGAGCAGTAGCGACCTGAGCATGGTCCTGGAGGACCCATCTTCTTCTTCTCAGCCAGACTTGTCCTGCCAGCAGTACCAGCCTCCATCACTACCGGCCTGGGCTTGCATCAGGAAGGGCTCTTGCTCCATGAGGTAATTGGTCCGAGGTAT
>ML783114.1:227891-238993 GCA_009831015.1 Picea engelmannii
TCCCCATCGAGGTGACAGTGGGTGGGGAAGCTCATGTTACGCCGGTTTTAAGCCCTGATTCAAGCTTTCAAACCTTTCCTACAAACCGTGCGATAAAAAACCTGATATGAAAATGCTTTAAGCTCTCGTCGAGTAAACCTCAGGAAATGTCACCCAACACATTCAGTGCAACAAACATAACATCAAACACTAAGTACAAAGGACCTGATGCATATTCAAACTACACTACTAATTGTTGATATTATAAAAACAAATATCCTAAAAGCCTGCATCCACACCGTTAATAAGCTAAGATAAAATAAGATAATTTTATTAATGAATGACCATGAGAGTGGGTCAATGGGTCTCAAAAGTACAACCAGTGCCAAAACATAGAGAAAGTGCAAAAGAGACTCTTATCACTAATATATTTCTTTCCTTTATCTATTTGCGCATGTAAATTTCAAGATTCAAGAATCTAACAAAATAAAGCAGTAAACTAGGCATACACATGTCAGGCAAATAATCATGGGATTAATGCTCAATCAAGGCATCAAAGAGACCTAGCTCGGAAGCTGCTTGTCCATCAAGAAACTTCAAAATCCCACTTAAAATGACAAGTACCATCAGCTTCAACCGTTCCATAGAGGCCTGCAAAGTGAAAACAAAACCACAACAAATTTGTTCATCTAAATCTCTAAGACAAAAATTCCTAATTATAATCCATGAAGTCAGTTCAAACAAGATAAAGTACATTACTCTTTTCCGTAAGTTATAAGAATAGTTTATTAAGCTGGTATTTGCAAGGATCCTTTCCAATTACAGAAAAAACTTTCACAGTTAATTGTGAATGAGAAGTTTACAACCCATTTCTCACTGAATTTCCCACTGGGAAATAATACAAAGGAGAGCTTGTTAGAACGATAGCTAATACCCAATGCCATTAATCCATTAGTGTGCTAGCAAGTTTCCGAGAATGAAATTTCAGGTTTTGTGTGGAGGCATACAAGTATATTGGAAATAATATTTTGAGAACACTGGATAGCAGTCTCCTATGTTTTCGTAAGCAGGTCTCATTAGCAGTTCCAACCTCAGATAACACTCACAATTTGGATAGTATCCAGTCGGCACCAAAACAACAAATGAAAATTTATGTGTGTTGTGCAACTCTTCTAAGAATCTCCTATCTTTGTTTGAAAATATTTTCATGTGTATTTTCCAGATTGAAGGCAAGAGAACTTGATCAGAGATCTAAAAGAACGACAGGAGCATCAAATTTTAGAATCAAAAGTGAGCTCTCTCCCTTGTTAAGTTATTCTGTAAAATCAGCCAGATTGCACATATGATAGTAGTCTACTACTTCCTCATAGCCCGTGATAGTCCAGTAGCATCGCCAAACAAGGGATGAGAGTCTCCCATACATTCAGCAAAAAGCTACAACAAAGCTCAGCATAGTTCAAGAGGCAAGAGTCCTTTTTGAAATATGTTATGGATTTCTGATAGGCCAGGTATGGGCAACAAAACTAACTCCACACTTGATGCTTGCATTAACGTGAAACAATTATAAATACAAATCAGATGACCTTTGGTCTTCCCTTAACGGGTGATGACTCCTATCACCTACGACTTTTCATATTTACAATGATATTTAAGGAATGTTATTATATTTCTTACACTTTTATAAAAATTCAAATAAACCTATCAGAATCATAAATGTACTTACTGGAAAATGAAAAGCCCGAAATGTAATTGTGTCTCCTGAAACCTGATCGATAGCAATCGCAAATCCAAAGCCACTAAGTTTCCATGCTCCACTGGAAGTAATAAAAACTGTCTTCATTTAGGCATCAAAAACTACCATGAGTGGGTAAACAGAGAAAATATAAGAAGCCTAAGGTTGTTTAAGATGCTTAATACAGAATGAGGAAGTAACTCCCACTATTTACCCACCAAATTAAAATATGATATCGTAAACACAGTACTGCCACAGTTTGTCATATTAAGGAAAGACACAATGAACGTAAATGCAACTTAGATGGTTAAAAAATTGTGCCAATTGATACAAGTCGTCGTAGGAATATACTGGAAAACATTGGTAGGCTCCATGTCAAAGTTATTATTCTTTCAATCCACTGACAAACCTAAAGTAGCAATAAGGAAAACCAAAGTGAGAAGGGTAATAATTTAAACTTTTTTGCATCTTAGAATAGTATCATCTACACATCAAAAAGTGAAAATAAAAAAAAATAAATGGATATTTCTACTGCTCATTGACCTCTAGAGACACTAGGATAATTATTCCATGCACAACCTCTGTATACGGATTCATTTAATTGCCAAACTATCTGACCAACATCGTTTAAAATTTAAATACAAGGACTGCAGCCTTTATGATGGTTATGAACAACTCTTCTGCCTTGTATGTAAAATGTGGACCCATCCCTGGGGTTCCCCGATCCCAGGGTACTTGGGGACGGCTAAGGGATGTCTCTTTTGACTGGGACGGCTTCAAGAATCTGGACACTAACAACATCCCCAACTCAAGGATCCCCTGCCAGAAACATGGACATCTGGGCATCCCTTGGCCTATTTGGCCTCAACAGGTCTGTAACATGCTTGTTTTGGCACCTACTTCGCCGAGGGTGGCCCTTTGGGCCAACTTAGAAACTGAAGGAAAAAAAAAGAATAAAAAACCAACAAAAAAAAAACAACTCTAAGCCCAACAATAGAAAAATGCCTCCCTGTCAATTTTTAAACCATTGGACATGTTTGGAGGCAAGAAGAGAGTTGCAGTTGGTCTACTAAGCACATAAACAAACCAGCAAGCTATCTGTACTCATTATTTGGTATTTGGAGCATTCATATGAGTTATTCTCAATGTATGTTGTATTGGAGATTCAATCATGTGCAGTGGAGACTTGAAATGGAGAGCCAGTTTGGAGAATATAATATTTTAGGCATTTTGCCATTTTGGACTATGTATTTGCTCACTTGTATTAGATAGATTAACATTTTATATTTTAGTGTTTGAATAAACAATGGGATATATGATGTATCGTCCTTGATTTTTAAAATTCCTTGGTAGTTTTTCAGGGACTTTCTAATATTTTGTTATTTCTTAGATTTTTTTAGAATTTATAAAAAAAATATTATTTTTTGTTGTCCCCTAAAAATTTGGAGGGTAACTTCCAGCTGCACCCATAACTTGTTCCAATCCCATTCTAGAAATCCATGTAATATAGGTGTTTCCTTATGAAACAGGACATGCCTTCCAGCCCCCCCCCAGCGTCACAAATCCCACGTGGGAAAACGGATTCGCATGGACATGTGTCCTAATTTCAGGACAATTGTCATGCACAGAAAAGGACTCGGGCTCATGTTTTCTCATGGAAATTGGAGCTCTGAGGTATTTTGGTGTGTAGCTAAGGGTTATTTTTCCCTACTAATGCTATTTAAAAAGGTCCCCACGCCCTCCATTTCACCCACCCTAGTAATTAATGGTAATATTAAATTCTTAAAGTAAAAGGATGTCATCGTTTTACTTAAATTTTTAACATTTGTTTCAGTATGTTTGAGAGTGGTCCCAACCTCATTTGACTCCACATATCGAAGTAGTAGAATTTCAAATCCCATTCAAAATTCAGCTGACTTAACGGTTTTCATGATTTCACTAGCTTGCTCAACGTTACCACTGACCTGATGATTGAGTTGATTCGAGTTCAATATGCACCCAAGAGAACTGGGTAGGCGTATGACCACTTCCAGAAGCATTTCTGTATAATCCTATTCATCGTTAACTCTTGGGTTTTTACCATTCCATCTACAGTCAATTGTAGCTTTTCCAAGCTAGCGCTAATATCCGAAGTAGGTTCATCATTATGGACTATCTTAGGTTTAGCATCCACTTTGACTCTTGGGGCAGAGAAAGGCTCGATTCTAGATGATGATAGGTTGTCTTCAATCCTTGTAGCTACCTCTTGGGCTTCTTGGATTGTTTTAGGGGCTTTGTCTCTGAGGAGATAACCCATCTGTCCTGTAAAGGCTTTGGTGTAAAGAAAGAGAAGGAAACTATCTGAAGGATGATGGCTCACTGGGATCTTTTGCATTAAGTTTTCAAATTTATCATGAAACTCCCTAATAGTTTCATTCTCTTGTTTTGTGAGGTTATTTAGCCTTATCAACAGCATGTTGGGGTCTTCCTTGACACTCCATCGTTTGAGGAATATTTCCTCCAATTTATCCATGGTTTTAATACTAGCGTCAAGGAGACCATTTTACCATCGTTTAGCGCCATCATGGAGAGTAGCAAAGAACAATTTCATAGCTAAGTCTTCAGCATCATCATTGATGGGATGAAGCTGAAAGAAGGCCCAAAAATTGCTCATATGATCCTCGGCACTAATTACATCATTACCAGTGAATTTAGGCAACCATTTCTCATACTTAAGGGGCATTTTCCTAGGGTATCCTGGTATGTTTGTCATGTCTAACAGTTTGAAGAGCCTGGATGACCATTGTTTCTGGCTATTAGCTTGATTAGGATTAACGGGGAGTCCCTGTGGTAGACATTGTGTTTAAAAGAAGATTGCCTCCGAATAATGATTTTACTATAGGAGAGTTTCTGGGAGGTGTAGTTGCAAAAACCCTAATCCTCTCGTTGAGGCACCTTAAGTGAAGGGATTGACCTAATCTCTAGATAGACCAGTGCGCCCTAGCCTAGCGCATCTCCTGGTACTCTCAACAAGCCAAGACATCAAGTTTGAGTTTTTTGGTCAAATCTAGGGTTGACCAAGTCAAAGAAGCCATGACTTACTCTATGAAGTCAGAAAACAAGTTAGATGGAGCTTCTAACTTCAGAGCGTGGAAGACAAGGATTGACCTCATCCTTGCCAAGAATAAAGTTTTGGATATCGTGAAAGGAAAGATCGTGGAACCAGAGTTTGAAGAAGGAAAAGAGAAGCAACCGCAACACGTTGCAGTTATGGAGAAGTTCAAAGACGATGACATCAATGCCATGAGTATCATAGCGGACTCTATAAAAGACCACTTGATACCCTACATCTCCCATCTTGACTCATCGAAGAAGATGTATGATGCCCTAACAAACCTCTTCTTAGTCAGAAACATTGGGCAAGTAATGAGTCTGAAAAATGAGCTCAGTGACATGAAGATGAATGATGATGACAGCATAACATCATACTTTGTGAGAATCTCTCAGTTAAGAGATCAACTACAAGCTATTGAAGAGATCATTTCAGAGAAGGAATTGGTAAACATAGTACTCAATGGTCTTCCCAAGACATGGGATGCATTTGCCGCAAGCATGAACACAAGGAAGGAGTATCCTACATTTGAAGAACTTTGGACTTGCTGTGCTGAAGAAGAATCAAGTATTAGTGCATAAGAAACCCCAAAAGAAGTACGATGATCAAGCCTTCACAACAAGGTTCAAGGATTTCAGGAACAAAACAAAGTTTGGCTCCAGGAAGAAAACAAATCAAGAGAAAGATATGTCAAGGATACAATGCTTCAATTGTCAAAAGTATGGTCACTACAAGAATCATTGTCCCGAGTTAAAGAAAAGGAAGGAAACACACGAAGGATCAGTTGTCAAAGAAAGGGAACCCTCAAAGAAAGCCAAGCAGGATAAAACAGACTTCTTCTAAAGACAAGGTAACAATACTCTTCTTAGTTCTTGTACATATCTTGTTTGCATAGTCTCTGTACATATCTTGTATATCTATCTCTTAAAATATAATATGTTCCAAGAAGAACTATACCTATGGAAGAACAACAAGATAAGGATTTCTATCATTATACAAGTCAAATAA
The DNA here is from genome assembly GCA_009831015.1 of Picea engelmannii. Lineage (NCBI taxonomy): Eukaryota > Viridiplantae > Streptophyta > Pinopsida > Pinales > Pinaceae > Picea > Picea engelmannii. Next base: position 233,702 of record ML783114.1, read on the forward strand.
CAAAAATGAAAGGATGAAATACATCAAACAAATCATGTGGAAGCTATTACAAGATAAGCCAAAATTAGAATCAATCGTGAAGAGACTTAGAAGAAGCAAAGACAGAAAGAAGTCAGCAATCAAGAGGAAATTGGAGAAAGACTTATGACGCTTTACAGAAGAGAAAGACTTATGACGCTTTGCAGAAGACAATAAGGATGCAAACAGAAGTGTGGACTCTGTTATATGGAGGGAGACAATTATATATTCCAGAAGAAAAACATGCACTCACACATGAAGCAAGGATTAGGACAGAGCTAATCCTATGATCCATTGAAGATGATGAAGTATATATCCATGGTAGCAACCATGAAAGGCAGTACGTGAAGAAGTCTTCTTCAAAGAGAAGCCTTAAAGTATCCCCGGTTGTCCATCCACATCAGTGATCCTATGATGAAAGGAAGAAGTGGAATCTTTAGGGCATGGAATCTTTAAGAAACTCCATGGACCCAAGAGATAAAAGAACATGAAGATTCCAAGAAAGAAAGAGAAGCCAGAACAACCAGTCATTGTATAAAGAAACACAAGATTACCAGCCTGATATGAACTCACTAAAAGCAATCAAGCAGAGTAACTGAAAGTTGTGATGAAGAACAGTGTATATATGTAAGCATTGCAAGATCCAGAACTAGAGGTTCTCCCAGATGGAAGGAGAAGACTATGATGATTACTTGTTCCAGTAAACCATACATACCTCTACATGAGTCATTATATCATCCGCAATATTCATGGGTTGGACTTCTACATCAGATAAATGCAAAGACTGTTCTCCAGAGAAATTGAACAAAGAGTGTATGAAGAGCAACCTCAAGACTTTGAGGCATACCATAAAGAGACCCTTGTATGAAAATGGAAGAAGATAACTTGGTGGAGAATCTTCAATGCACAGCAGAAGCGTGGTGAAGATTTTCTATAACAGAGATATTGTATCAGAATGATTCTCAGAAGATGAGGATGATGGATTGCCAATCCATGACAAAGATCGCATGATGACAGAAGAAGTGCCACATGGATATGTTCAAGTTTGACCCTTGCCACGATGTTGTGAGCTAGCAGGAGCCAAGAGGAATCCAACAATGATATACTTTATTGATCAGAGCTACATGAAGCCTTCAAAGAAAACCAGTGTTCCAGACCGAAGTACATTTGAAAATCAAGAATTACATTATCCATGATGAAGTCCAGAAAGGAGAAAGTGGTTCTCCAATACATATCTCCATAGATGAGTAGATAAGCAAACATTTTGGTAAAGCTTTTGTCCAAGATGAAAGAGTTTGTGTACACAAGTTGGAGCTTGTGGAGACGACTTCCTTATTGAAAAGGAAGAGATGACTCCCAGGTTGGGAGGGAGCACTGATGTGTTATTGATTAATGGATAGTCACTTTTCAGTTCGAAAAATGGTCCAGGATGAGTAGTTCCTTTCCAGTTCGGAAAGTGGTTTGAGATTTCTGATGGATAGGCCTCTTCCAGTTCGGAAAATGGTTCAGATAGAACAGCCATTTTTGTAATGAAAATGGTTCGATGGATTGTTGATGTACCATAGACATCGATTTCCCATTGCGGTTAACATGGGGAATGGTCTAGTGCAGTCTCTCTTCTTGAGAGTTACTCAAGAAGACTGGCCCGCCTCGCCGGACAGCGATTTCCCATTATGGTTAACATGGGGAATGGTTCGTTTTGGAGGTTGGTGCAGGACAGTCATTTCCTTAGGAAATGGTCAGGACAGTTATTCCTTAGGGCAGATTCATTCTCTCTGGGTTGCACTTTGTTTAGTGCCGGAGGAATGGTCCAGGTTCAGCAATCAGGGACAAACATTCCTTAGGTCAGACTCATTCTCTCCAGGTTACACTTTGTCTAGTGTCGGAGGAATGGTCCAGGCTCAGAAATCAAAACAGTTATTCTTCCTTACTTGAGAAGAATAGTCCAGATAGCTCATCATTGATGTTTGACCTTCTGAGGGCAGATGCTCTTCCAAGATCTCACAAATGTGAGTGGAAGAATAGCCCAGTTGACTCAGTTTATATCATAACATTGTTTCTGTGTAGGTTGATATCAGATGATTGTTATGAAGATTGTATGACTCTAGATAGTAGATGTATACTATTGTGGTGGATGTGTTCCACTGTTTGTGACTATACGTCACTGATCAAGTACCTGTGTGCTACTTGGTGTGGTAGTGTACCACTGGATTGTAGTTGTGTACTACTATGAATAAACACAGTTGTGTTCTATTGAATGATATTGTTCTGATTGCCAGCAGTATTGAAAATGATTATCAGCTAGATGGATGATCAATGGACAGAGATTTCCCAAACGGAAAATGGTTCAGTACATGTATTCTTCTAGGACATATGTCCAGATTAGAAGAATGGCTCTTGTGTCACTTTGTGGTGTGAGTGACTTATCCGACATCATATCTAATTACTCAGATAGAGTATGGTTTTGAGAGATGATGCAGCTGATGACACTGATGGTGATGATGGTGCTCATGATCTAGTCATGAGAAAGTCTATGCAATTATGTTGATGCTACCGGGTGAATGGTATGTTTGTGCTCAAGCCCATTACCTATAATACCTCCCTAGCTAGAAGGGAGTGTTAATATTATGGTAGTTGTGGGAGGTATTTACCTCCACGTGTAAACCTGACGAGAATAGAATATTCCAAGAAGCAAAGATAAACCCTAATGAGTTGGCTAATAACCCTAGAAGACAAGTCGACTCAAGAGGATAATTGGTATTAGGTTATTGGCCTACAAGAGAAGAAGTCGGCCAGAGGAAATAATATATACTGAATAAATAGGTACCCAAAATGAGAAGTCGGCCCAGGCAGTTAGCCAGAATTAGTACAAATACAGGAGGCCAATCTTCATTCTGGCAAGCATTCTCAAAATTGCAAAGCAGCACTTGTGTGCACTGCAGTTGCCCAGTTTGTGTGCAGGTTTGGAGGAGATTTGTCGTTGCAGCTGATGCAGCTAGCAAATTCCATTTTGGCTTGGACTATCTCTTGGTTATGGTTTGGACTATCTGATCAACTCTTGTTTGGTGCGCTATCCTTGGGGAAAGGTGCGCTACCCTTTGTTTGGCTATCTAGCCTAAGGTTTTCTTCCGGAGTGATTCTCTATCAAGGTTAAGGTGCTCGGAGGGTGGCTTCAGCCTATGGTTGGGTGACAATAGTGATATTGTCAATGGTAAAACGAGCACATCCATTATATTCTACCATCCTTGACGCTCTTAAATCAGGAAATTTCAGGTCTTATCCCATGTTTTTTTCTTAATCTTGAAGACATGAATAACCTCAAGTCCCCCTCTGAATTATGAAAAATGCAAAATCACTTGAATATATGAACCTTACAACCTAAATGGTGGAATGAAGATCTATGTTAACTAGCTTAAACTTCCTAGATATTCAACTTGGTTACTTTACAGATGAAAGATATAATATCCACATTAAGGCCTTTAGTACATAATCAAATGTCTTTCTTATGTACATGATTAACATTTCTCCAAGCTCAGTCGGAAATTTCTAAATACAAAGTTCCTATGAACTCCTGCGCATTAACAAGTTTGAAGCAACTGACTAGTCAAAGAACAAAAGCATGCACCACCAACCAACCTCAAGTGACATGGCGTGATGAATCAGTCGTGCATTATTGTGAAGAAATCCTAGTGGTTTTGCTAATTGCAACAAGCCATGTTTTATTTCCAACTGTCCCATCTCCAACAAAAAACCATGAGAACCAAATTAGCCACATATTCAAGTACCCCATGGAAGCCTTGAACTAAAATAAGGCAGCGTATGAATGCAATATCTACCCCTTTACACCCTTTCCTCGGCCTCTGCCCCAACACACCTAAGTGTTAGCTTTTTAGCTCGCGAGGTACTCTGCATGTTTGTCTTGTATGCGGAAGTTATCTTGTACCTACACTACTAGACACTTGACTTTGTAATGGGTTTTTATAAAGTTGTGATAAAGTGGTTCTTTTATGTAGGTGACTTTCTAATAAAGTGTACCTTCTAATATTAAAGTGACTTTATCTCATAAAGTGCAATTATGTTATAAAGGGAAAATGTACTTTAATATTTTAAAGTGATTTATTTTGGAGGGAATGAATCATGACCCTTCATCTTGTAAAGGCAAGATTAGATCTTGGCCATTAGATTTAGGGTTGGAGAACGTGAAGGGTCACTTTCATATTATAAGAGAATACCTAGGGTAGTGTGCAAGACACAAGAGAAAAGATTGTGAGAGAGAGAGAGATAGCTTGAAGAGGAGAGGACAGAATCTGGGCACATTTCCCAAGAAGAAAGAGGGCAAAAATCCCAAGGAAAGTTGTTGTGTAACTAAGTTTGAGTTTTTTGTTGTTCTAAAGGTCGTACTGTACGAATCCCTACAGTCTGTACAACAGAGGAAAGGGGTGCAGATTTCGAGACTGGTTTGTTGCATGCAAACCAAGGTATCTGCTAGTGTATTTTTCTTGTTGTTGGGGGCGTTTTTGTGCTGCTATCCATACAATACGTTTTTGGCACGTTTTTCTATGTGATGGTATAGTTGAGCCATACAGGTCGTACAACTCATTTTCCACAGTTTCCTAGACAGCATTTGGAGGGGTAGTTTTGTGACTAAGTGGTTTTCTTCTGCTGGGTTTTGTTAGTTTCTGCTAATACAATTTTTCTAAAGCTAATAAAATATCTCTCTCTCATTGGGTTTCCCCACATTGGGGTTTTCCCTGGCATTGCCTAAATTTCTGAGTTGAATGATTGTAGTTCATTGTGTTTATTTTGCTGCTAAAGAGCTTAGCAATGTGTATTTCTGCTTGTGACATGTTTTGAGCACTGTTGAATATGTCGGCGATATAACGGAAATGTCGGATGTGTCGCCGAAATTTTCCCTCTGCCGAAATTTTCGTTTGAATGTCGCGACATTTCCGAAACTTTGAATGTGTCGCAACACATTCATTAACTCGCGACACTTTCTGAATATCTCGCGAGTCGATGGAATGTGTCGGCCTGCTCATTTTTTTTTGCAAATTTAAAGTGCGTGAGGGGTTTTAAAGGCCGTGAGTGGCTTTTTTTCTTCATTATTTCACTTGTGAAGTGTGAGAGAGCTAGAGAGGTGTGAGGAAAACCATTGTGCATCTATCCAAGGAGGAGAAAGCCAAGGATTTTGCTTCCATTAGCGCCAGCAAAGAGATCAAGATTTCCAGGTATGATCAAAAACGTTTTTTTTTTCATTTGTTTGAAGATTTGAAC
>ML783114.1:311058-329313 GCA_009831015.1 Picea engelmannii
CGAAGCACATAGAGATTCGCTATCATTACATCCGTGACATGGTGCAGAGAGGAGCCTTGAAGCTCCTGTATGTTAGCACGGATGAACAGGTTGTTGATGTGTTGACCAAACCTCTATCTTGTGTAAAGTTTGAACACTTTCGAAATAAGCTTGGTATAGTCCAAAAGGACCCTCCCTGAAAGGGGGAGTATATATGATTCCTTGCTTTTGACCTCGTTGTTAGACGTAAAGCAAGATGATGTGTGTGTTCCTTGCTTTTGACCTCGTTGTTAGACGTAAAGCAAGATGATTCCTTGCTTCTGACCTCGTTGTTAGACGTAAAGCAAGATGATGTGTGTGTTCCTTGCTTATGACCTCGCTATTAGACGTAAAGCAAGATGATGTGTGTGTTCCTTGCTTCTAACCTCACTGTTAGATGTAAAGCAAGATGATTCCTTGCTTCTGACCTCGCTGTTAGATGTAAAGCAAGATGATTTCTTGCTTTTGACCTCGTTGTTAGATGTAAAGCAAGATGATGTGTGTGTTCCTTGCTTCTGACCTCATTGTTAGACGTAATGCAAGATGATTCCTTGCTTCTGACCTCGCTGTTAGACGTAAAGCAAGATGATGTGTGTGTTCATTTCTTCTGACCTCGTTGTTAGACGTAAAGCAAGATGATTCCTTGCTTTTGACCTCGCTGTTAGACGTAAAGCAAGATGATGATGTGTTCCTTGCTTCTGACCCAATTGTTAGACGTAAAGCAAGATGATGTATACCTTGCTTCTGACCTAGTTGTTAGATGTAAAGCAAGATGTGACTTGCACTGAGCTACCAGCTTAACAACTGTGACATAGAGCCAGTCTAGTACTGTGATGGGCCAGCCTAGTCCTGTGATGAGGTATCATTTTTTATATTGATACATATTGATGCAGATGATGATGGCATTCTTTCGAGAATGACGATGTTGTCGATGAAGAAAACTTTTGATGATTTATAGATACACCAGCCAAGATGATCTTAATGATGTTGTCCTCCCACCTGATGTTGATGATGATGTCCTCTCTCTCTCGCATGATGCTGCTGAAGAATACCCTTCTTGTTAAGGGGGAGTGTTGAAATAATGTAACTACAAAGAGTATTCTTATTATTATTGATATTTTATTCATAGGATCAATCCCCATTGTGGATTGATCATGTCGGATATTGTAATAGGACCAAATCCCCTTTTGCGGATTGGTCAAAAGACAATTGTAATAGGCAGAATAAGAAGTTGGCCCCAGCAGTTAATTAAGAGACCCAGAAATATAATAAAGGTGGGTTTACCCACCCAGATTGAGAAGTCGACCTTGCCAGTGAAGAAACACTTCACACGTGCCAGAACTTGTATAAATAAAGGAGGCTAGTGCCTCATTTGAACATAACTCACTTGCTCAGTTTGAGAGACAAGTTCTGATCTGTTACCGGCAAAGGAGAGAGAGAGTGGCGCATATCTTGGAGAGTGTTAGCAACATTTCTTGTATAGGGGTATTCTCCTCTCTGATTTTAGGCCTCTGGTGTAAACGCATAGAAGTGGGTTTTGAAAACCGGTCGGATGTGTTTTATTCAAGGGCCGCAGCCATAAGCATCGAGCACAGCTCACAGAAGAAGTCCATTTCGGGCTTAAAATCAAGCAAACAAGCAGTCTGATTTCAACGGCAAGGATCAATTGACGAAGCAAATCGACGGTCATCGGGTTTTCAGGGCTGTCAAGTTGCCCGGGATTTAGCACGAAGGGTAGCGCCCATAGTTCAAGGCAAGTCTGGGTCGTCCAATCCAATTGAGACAGGTGGCGGCCAGTCGGCGTATTGGGGATCGATGTTTCGGGAGACAAGGAGCCTCCCATTCTTTACATCTGAAATCGTCGATCAACGAAATGCTGAAAGCACCTTTGGAGCCGAGCCCATGGTCTTAGCACCAGGTCACATCAAGCGAGCATGTAAATGGGGGCAACCCCCTTTATAATAATGAATACTATCTGGGTCGTTCATCTGAAGGACGCATGGCGCACATCCGTGTCACGTCGGCATTCGGGAGTTCGAGGGGTAAGCGCTCCTTGTCATTTCACTTCTCGAAACCTCGAATCCCAAAACGACGAAAGCGCCCAGAATTAGGCCCATGGTTTTGGCGCCCGGTCACAGAGGAGCAGGCCTTAAAGGAGGGGCACTAATGTTTATCATTTGACAAGACGGGCCCCAAAGCGCCAAGAGTGATCTTAGCCATTCATCTTGGAGGAACGTGTGGCGCGCAATTAGGTTCTCCGCCTTTTCGCCCATCGCGACTTCGAAGCATAAGGAACAACTCTCTCACAACCCCAAAACACCGAAAGCACCTTTGAAGGTAGGCATAGGGTCACGGCCCGTGGTCACTCGAGAAAGTAGAAAGGGTTGTACAAAAGGGAGGCCAAAAGCGTCGAATTGAGTTTCAGAGGGGGGGCACTGTGTTCTCCAGACGTCGATTCGACTTGATCTAAATCCCGGTACCTGCTGGGTATGAATGAAGAAGAGAGAGGGTGGTTGAAACCTCGCCTCACTCATTAATTGCAAAGTATGGATGTTCTGGCTGAAAGTCTACCCGAGAAGGTCCTTTGTACTGGTTCTTTTCATGGAAGCCACGCCGAGTCCTCGACTCGCCAAGGAGGTCTGCAGACGCTAGCTCGGCTCTTAATGGCTCAGCTACTTCCCTTGCAGGAGCCATGCGCAGTTAAGGTGGCGTCTGACAAAGAATAGTCGTCCGAATTTGGCCGAGGGGACACCAAGTCTTGGGTGCACGATCGGCCAGAGTCTGCATGCGCAGACTATCAAAAGACATGCAGACGCAATGTTTTTAATGCAGCGTCTTGTTTTTGCTGTTGTGGTTGTTTTTGAGTATATGTAGGCATTTTCGCCATTTTTGTAAGGATCGATGGTTGAGCAAGGCTCCCGGTGGTAAACTTTAATGAAGCACTGTTTTTCTGGTTATATCTGGACTCTTGAGACTTCTTGTCTTATGAATGTTAGTTTTTCTTTCGTGTCTTTGTTTACACTGTATTAGAACGGCTCGGAATTGGAGAATCCAGTCGAGTTGTAACTATTATAGGATGATGTAGAGTTTGATCACTGTAATAGTTGCATTGTTTCTAATCGGTCCCTGTGATTTTCTTAGCAGTGAACGACTTGGAATTGGAGAATCCAGTCAAGTCCCCCCTTTCAGTTTCCCGAAGCTCTGAACTAGAGGATCTTGCATTCAGAGTTTTTCTTCTACAAATTACTGAAAGGCCTGTTGCCTGAGGTAGTTTGTCCACTCCTCTCACCAAGTCTTCAACCTGCTCATTTTCAAATCAACCCACTGACTGAAGTTAGATCAAGACCTCCTTTGTTCTTCACATGCCGGACCCAGTCCCTGATTTTGAGTGATATCTTCCCGAGTCTCTACCCATTTGATCACCCATTAAAACTATCGTGACATAAAAACTGATGGGCGTCGGGCTCTGCTCCTGCTGCAATCAAGGAGTGACTTCCGTCGCCAACAGAGAGGAATTTATGTTTTAGCATAGAGATCTCTTGGCATTGTATTGGCTATTTATATTAAGGAAGTTTTGTTGGGTTTTCTTCCCCTAGAGGATTTCCCAGGATAAATGCTGTGTCTCTTGTGAATGTATATTTCTCAGTGATCTTGTTCTTATGTTGCTATTATCTATTGAAATGCAAAGAACTATAATAATGGCATAAACATTAACAATATTTATTCCCCTCAAATCCAATCTGTCAATCTGGTCATGAATTATATATGTAATTATGCATTGATTATGATTTAATTATTATCGGAGTCTTTTTCTTTCGGGCAACCATTCAGATCTTTAGTAACCTCCTTCCTTTTTCTTTTCTGTTGCCATTCTTCCACTTGACCTCAGCCCCTCAGACAGTAATGTGTTGTGGTTCAAGCACAACGAGAGAGAAAAACAAGGATTTATCGCTCGACCAGCCCCCACACCAAATAAGTAATACAGGTGTGTTAGCTCTTTCCCGCATCGGGGAAGGAAAAATAGCAGGGTTGTCAGAAAATGAAGAGTTGGCCAATAAGGTCAATCCTTCAACAATGTTGTTGGTAATTCATTATATATGTAATTACGCTTTATTATAGACGTAATTACGCTTGCCTTCTCCTTAACACTTTGTTTGGATAAAGGAACGAAAACCTTTCTTGATTCGATAGCTAAGTGGAATAGTGTTATGGAGTTATTTATCCTCTTTTTGAAATCTCTAGACTTAATCATGCATGTGATGCATTGTCATTCCTTAATACGGGAGAGTCCTTACTTTCCTAGGTCTGGTCACTTCTTCTATAAGGAAGGGAGTCGTTTAAGGATCTCAGCGGTATGCTAGCATATCGTTTCCTAGGCCATATGACTGCCTAACTGATAGGGGGATTGCACCCAAGTTGTCGTTCAGCAAGGATAAGAGAAGTGGTGAAATCATATTCTATGACAAAATGATACGCCTATTGCTAATACTACTCTTTGATTGCTTTTATTAGCGAACCCTTACAGGCGGGTTTTTTGCTTTCTTTCTTGTAAGTAAGGGCATGAAAATGCCTTTCGGTGTTGAGTCAGTCTGAAGCCATTCGACGTATTAATCTAAGGAGTGATTGGACTAGGGTAGGTAAGTTAGGTAACTGTATCTATTGGAAAGGAGTGCTAGTTAATGGTAGGTAAGTGAGGTAACTTTCTGTATCTACAAGGTTGTAAGTTGGGTCAATCTACAAGTGAGTCCTTTTAAGGCTTATTCTTTCGTAAATAGATCTTTGGGCATCGTAAATAACTAAGGCTTTGGTGACTCGTATATAATATAGATGGGGTATTATTTCGTATATTGGTGAGTTATTATTTAGTATTTGGTGATTGTTCTGTGATTCTATCATAAATAGAAAAGGCTTTGGTTCGGAGATGCTTTATTTTAGACGTTCTTTCTCTCACCTTATCTTCCCTTTCCCATTCCTTATCTATATGGAGATAGTGACTTAATCCCCCCATGTAGGGGCATGTCCATACTAGCTGGGTTCTCCTTCGTTAAGGAAGGGGCTTGGCTTGAGTTATCTCTCGTTACTGGTCTATCACTCGCTCTGAATGAAAGGGACTGCTATCTAGGGATACGTGTCCCCTCCGACCTCTCTTTCGGGAGTGAAACTTTTTGAATGCGACACTAACTCTAATTAGAAATTAGGCTAGAGGGTAGTGAGATTATTGGATGCGATTAAGGGAAGGGCGGATTCCAGACAGGTTAGTTATTCCGATATTATGAGAGCGAGCTTAGGTAGGACTGCTTTACCGAAATGTGTTGGCCCTATGAAGTTGACTGTAATTCACCGATGAAGCATCAAGAGTGACTTTCGAGCGAGTGGTGGGGAGGTAGTGGGGCTACTCTTATGTTTGGAGGACCAGCGATTCGAGATAAGTGCATTGCATATAGAGGAAACACCTTACTTCTCATCTAGTGATAGGTTGCTTTAAGTCCTGTTCTAACTGGCGAAAAATTGTAGGTGAGGGACGTAGGAGGCACGGTGTATAATGTAGATCTTTATGAGCTGTATGGAATCCTGTGGCAACGTTTTCTGGTTTGTTGGAAATAGTCCCTGCTAAGGGATAACAAAGAGTCTGTGATGTCCCGGTGAGCTAGGCCTTCAGCGTGCTGGCCTACTGTGAAAATCGAACACTTCGAGATTATGGATTGGATTGAAGGTCCACGTGGGATGGAACGACAACCGAACTGCCTATGGCACTTAAAGGCAATATACTACGAGTATAGTGGCGGGTGAACCGATCAGGGTACCTACTCATTCTTTTAGCCTTATCTATTATCTAGTAGCCCACTGGCCTTGTGTGGAAAAGCTCGGGGAACCTGGAATTGAAACTGGAAGATCTTAATAAACCAGAATAGCAGGTGGCTATGGCTCTCGATCCGTCTCAAACGTTTTCTTTAATGCGAATAACGTTGCTCCTACCTATGTTGTTGTCTATGAACCTGGATAAATAACTGGGTAAAATGATTCTTCAATAAGAACTAGAGAAACTCCAACCGGATCAATTGGAACTGGAACAAGCTATGCTACCTTTGGCTTTGCCTCCGTTCTAGTTGTCGGTTAAAAGTAAACATCATCTTGGTAAAGTACTGAAACTACAAGTGCTTTTCAACAGGGTATCCCACTTTATATGGATCTACCACTGATGCGAGGTCAACTAAATCAAAAACAACATGAAGTAGATCCGCTTGGATAGAAATTGCCTTCACCTTGACCTTTGCCTATATCTATGCTTCCTTTATTGCCCCGGTCCTCACTACGGGGTAAAATGGTTTTGTTTCAAATGCAACTATAGTTGGTACCTTTGCAGTATTAACTGATTCTATATAAATTCGGTCAAGGTCTACATCTTCAGACATTGGAACTGGTGCTAGCAGTGTTGAATACACTGATGCTAGTGGTGAGACAACAACTGGCTCTTATCTGGTTAGGGARCCAGAATTAGATCTACAGTTGCTTCAGCCTCTACCTCCACTTCTGCAAGGTAAACAGCTTGCTTTGTAAATGCATATGGCAATGGATCTCGATCTCCAACTGCTGCATCCCACTTTATATGGATCTACTACTGATGCGAGGTCAACTAAATCAAAAACAACATGAACTAGATCCGCTTGGATAGAAATTGCCTTCACCTTGACCTTTGCCTATATCTATGCTTCCTTTATTGCCCCGGTCCTCACTACAGGGTAAAATGGTTTTGTTTCAAATGCAACTATAGTTGGTACCTTTGCAGTATTAACTGATTCTATATAAATTCGGTCAAGGTCTACATCTTCAGACATTGGAACTGGTGCTAGCGGTGCTGAATACACTGATGCTAGTGGTGGAACAACAACTGGCTCTTATCTGGTTAGGGAGCCAGAATTAGATCTACGGTTGCTTCAGCCTCTACCTCCACTTCTGCAAGGTAAACAACTTGCTTTGTAAATGCATATGGCAATGGATCTCAATCTCCAACTGCTGCATATAGGTCTGGTTTATTGCTTAGCAGGTAAAGCATTTAAGATGTTTCTGTTTTTCTGTGTATCTTTGCTTCTGGTTCCTAATCAATTAGATCTGTAACTAAGGACTCTGCCACTGGATCTTTCACTGGGGGACTATGTAACTAAGCTAACCACCACTTTCTTAACTCTGGCTCCCATTGAACAAACCCAAAGAACACAGCTTTACCAGCTTATTATTAGTTGGTTGTTTACGGTGCCATGCAGGTGCCTATGTCTTCGTTGTTTACTCTACCGCAAGTGGTGTATATGCCTTTGCATCCACATAACTCCTCCGAACACATAGATATTTAGGACCAGGAATAGAAACCAGAACAACGGGCTTTGGATCTGAATATTGATATGCTACTGGTGAATATATTCCTGGAACCGGGTAAATTGCGAGTGCTCTCACTTTCATTTACTATTGGGTGTGGGGGCATACGATCGAGCTAGCTTTCACTTCCTCTACCTTCACTGCGAGGTACACTTTGCTATCACTCATCAGAAAAACAAATTTCTTGTGCTCCCGAAACTAGTTATTTAGTGTGAATGAATAAGAAGAATCAGTGTGGTTCAGGGCCCTAATGGGATCAGTTGGAATTGAAACTGGATCAATAATTGAATAAACAATGGACGGTGCTTCTTACTATGCCCCTATCACCACTTCCTCTACTATTGGTTCAACTGGAGATAGATCTATTCAATATGAGTATGGGTCTAAAACTAGTTTTGAGTACACAAGGTAAACTGTATTCGCATTTGTTGCCACCTTTGCTTCCGTTTAAACTAAGCTCAGTAGTCTTTCCCGCGGGTTAAGAAGTCGTCTTTCTACGAGCTTATCTAAGGTATTCCTTGCTCAACTTATTATGGTCAAGCGAGCCATTCTTTCATTTACTATTGGGTGTGGGGTTTTTGGTCCCAAGTACAGACCATCTCCACCTATGCATGTACCAAATGCTCATACGGGGAAGTGCACTCCTAGCCAGGGTTGCTCCGAGAAATCTTTTCCCATCCACCACTCTCTTTCTTTGGGGTGCGGACACACCTGCGCAGATTGCAGGTGACAGTGACAAGAATGGCGGGGAAGTAAACAGTACCCGACAACAAGGATGAATGACCCGTCGAACAGGGATAATCATTCAGGTCCCCGGGATACCCATTAGGGAGAAGGTGGTGTCGCTTTGTGGCCCGTTGGGATAATACAGTCTGTGTTGCAACATTCGCGCATTGAAACAGCTTATTAGTGGACCACTTCGCCAGAGCTACTATCTATGCCTAGCCCAAAAGGAACACATGAGTTGTAGGCCAGTGGGGCAAGGGGAGCATTTCTTATTTCATCAGTAATGACAAAATGAATAGGATTGGAAGGGCTCCATCCGTTAAGAATGCTATTTGGAGCTCTGTTATTCCCTTGTGCAGTTCTGAACTGCGGCGCGGAACTCTGAACGGTTAGAAGCATGAGGGACCGTTGGGATGTGGTTGTGCAGTCTATTCCTTTTGGTAGTTGTGCCGGTGCCCACTCCTTCATGCTCGAGGAGTGGTTTAGACTAGCACAAAGAACCACAATAGCGCCCAGTTAAAGCATACCACAGAAATCAACTGCTCTATCAGTTCCTCTGTTGGATGGAAAATAAAGGTAGCAACATTTGAGCTTCACTCAATGAAACGAACTAGCTTGGAGTGGGCGGGGCACTGAAAACAAACATAGTCTCTTCTTGCTCCAATTGGTGGCTGACTATAGATCCCTGTGTAGCCATGGGGAAAAACTGTTGTCCTTGCTCGATCGATGAATCTCAATTTATAGGTGCTTAGAGTATATGGATATATTCAGGTTCATCGGCCACCCGTCATTCTCGAATCTGCTTTATCAACCCCCAGAGTAAAATAAGTAAAGTTAGCGTGAGAGTCGCCTCCTGTGGGTTTTCTAGTTCCTTCTATTAGCACTAAATCGCTAGGCAGATCTATAATGTGGTCCTCATAAGTATTGGTTTGGCTTTCTAGAACCATGAAACAGCGGACGTTATTCAGTGGTTTCCCTGGTTGTCAGTCATTTCCGATCCTTTTCTTGGTAGGTAGCATCAGAGTGCTCTCTAGTTGCAATATTTCCCTTCAAAATAAGTGAGCATGCAGGTGGACCTTTATCTAATTGATTCCTCAAAATCGAATATTGGTGTGGCTCAAATAGAGATTTTCAGCCCTTGGTGGGGATAATATGAGAAGGATTCCACTTCTTATCAAAATGAATGTGTGTGCATGCTCCTGTCAGTCAATTATAATAAACTGACAACTCTGCTTTATGCCATGGGGATTCGAGTCCTCATAGAAGAATGGATCGAGATTATGCTTCAATGATGAGGTTCATAAGTCGACAGAAATATCACTCGTAATTGAATTTGGAGTGGTCATGATTTCTATTATAGAGGGAAACGAAAAGATTCAATTAAAGGACGGGGCCCTGCTGGATCGGTGGCATTAGTGATGTGATTTGTTAACCCCTAGGCCACACCACTCACTCTTACATACGTAATAGTTTACATTGTTCGCCTTCTCAATAAAACACATTATAGATTGATCGATTGATTGTTGGCCATTACTATTCTGGATTTGTTGGAATTATAGACGAAGAATATACACGCAATACTTACTTGACTATCAATTTTTCCATTTCACACTCTGGATGCATAAAGACCGGTGCTTCCATTGGGCAACCCATTGTGGATTATACCGGAAACTGGAAATGGAAAGAAATATGAAATTGACTGTGAGAAGCAGAATAAGCAAAGTGACTGCAAATTGAGAGTGGGTCAATGGAATGAGCAACTAAGAGCAATTTCTTTCCATGTTAATAGCTTCTAACATCATTTCCAGGGATATGACAGAATAGTCTTTAAATGACCTATTATTCCATTCTATTCTAGAAAGTGCATATATAAAAGAGTGTTGAAGGAAATAGCATTACATTTTTAGGTTTTGCATGAAGCCCTAATTGACTAAAACTACCACGTAAATGGTTACTAAAGCTCAAACATCTATCCAGCCCCAAAAAACCACTTAAGTCATTCACAAACTACATTGTCAGCAAGAGCTTGTACAGCATTTCGATGCTTGGCTTGGCATCTGCAGTATTCCCGTAAGCCGAAACAAAATTGCATTGGAGGGGAGATGGGGACAAAGGGAAACGCAGTGGGCGCTTGCACTTACAAGAATGAAAGATTGATGTAGCCGGCCTTATACCCCACTTTCCCAACAGGGTTGCTGGGCAGGTTTCTCTAGGTTTTTTAGTAGCAACCGTAGCATTGGAAATGATGGATTCATCTTTGTTCTGCCACCAGGTGTCACATTCGGTTTGGGCCAAGCACACTCCCAGCAACACTTTGAAAGAAATGAAATATATTGAAGTTGTGTTTGTTTCTTTTCTTGGTTGGACCGCATTTATTCCGATGGCAGCCGATACTATGTTCACGGCCCTCCCCGTTTGAGGGAACCGTTGAACTGGGCAGTAGAATTCGCTGCTACTCCTTGTACCCACTTAGCCTATTAATGCTTGCAGCCCCATCAGGAAGTGAGGCCATAGAAATGAGAGAGAGAGAAAAACCACTTAGAAATAGATACCCAACTCTTTTTAATGCATTTAGTGCCGAGAATTCTTCTTCTGCTTAGAAAGAGGGTCAGCCCCGACCAAAGCTTCAAGAAGCTAGTGAAATGTCTATCACATCCAAATCCCTTGGTCTGAGCTAGCAAGAAATCGGCTCTAGCCACCTTGCAACTATAACGAATGAGTATGTCTAATACTAATGAAGTCCCTCTGATTGAGGAAATGGAGTACATAGTGTCGTGCCTTGCCCTTTTCCCTGGGATCGGTCCCGTCAGTACGTACAATAGTCAAGTCAGAACCCACGGCATGATTAGTCAATCATTTTCCCAGAAAGAAATTTATATTAAGTATAGTTGGGATGGAGCCCTGCTAGACCATGCTGACCCTAGCCCACCACCCTTAGTTCGCTAAGAACAACCTGAAATCGTCGATTGAACAAGGGTAATTTATTGCCAGGATTAATGCCCGAAAGCTTGGGAAAGAGTCTTCGTTAGCTGAGCTTGTGCCCATTCGCTTCGAGAAATTATTTCGTACGATGAGGGAAATGCTCTACAAAAAGTAGCAATGTCGGGGCTATTTATTATTCTTTGTCTAGATGAGTATTCCACCCAAATGTGAACCCCGCTCATGGTAAGAATAAGAAGTAGTGCTAATTCTAGCTAGGGTGAAGAAGTTTCCCCAGACAAGAATAGGCCTATCTGCCAGGCTCCATTCGCCAATGGGGGCTCGTTACGCGAGTGCAATAAATTGCTAGGCTGTCTTTCTTCACTTTCATACTTAATAACTCCTCCCTTTCTTCAGGTTATTAGATTTTGACTTGCTTACCGGAGTACTGAGTAAAGATATTCTTCAAGAGCGTACTGTCTTTCTTGCTTGGCTTGGCTTGCTTAGAGTTGCTTTCCTTTGGTTGATCGATCCGCAGAACCAAACAAGTCTAAATCTCCCGATTGTCTTGCCTTAAGTTATGGTATCCCTCGCTCAGATAGGGTTGTCTGGATGTTGATGCATAGTTCACATGGAATAACTCTATTGCTTGCTTGATCATAACCACTTGCATTAAAGAACCACTTGCCTGTTTGCTTTGTATTTATAAAGATGCATACTTGATCATTGTTGATAAGAATGCATAAAATAGAATCACAACTAGTTGGCTTCTCTGCTTCTTATATGATAGATAAGGTTAGGACTTCTAGTCTTCAAGTGCTTGCAATAAAGTTACCCTCGCATGAAGCTGGTTGTCTAGATGAACATGATTACAATTTAGTGGATAAGGATAATACCAGACAATCACCACTAGAACTCCCTTGCGTAGAGTAGAGCTTTATCCAGTCTTCCGTGTGTCTCAGGTTATAGTAAATGAAAGAGCTTATTCATAATAGCTTCTTTAATAGAATCTTATATATCTTCTGAGCGGATGAAGAAGATTCTAAATTCAGTATGGCTTATGAGCTGATTAATACTATTTTTCAATATGGATAAGGACTCCCTTCCTTGCTTCTTGCCTGCCTTCCTTATGACTCGCATGAATGAGCGAGAAAGTCCTATCAGAAAGTGCTTTGCTATAAGCAGCTTCTGGCTGATCTTCCTTGCCAGGTTCGTTTGTTGGTTCCTAGCTTCATTCCCTCTCAAGTCTACTTTGTTGGTTTGGCCTCCTCGTTCTTACTTCTTCTAGTTGTCTCCCTCGCTTCGCTCATAGAGGGAATTGTCTTTCTGATTATGCTTACTTAAATCATAGTTGATAAAGAGCTTCTAGAATCACTACTCGAATGAATGAGCGAGAAAGTCCTGTCAGAAAGTGATTTGCTATAAGCAGTTGTTCGTTCCCCTTCTTCTTGTGCTAGAATCATAAGGTTGATGATTATATTCAGGATGGAATCAAACTTGCTTTATGGAATACCTGAGTACTTACTACTCTCATGATAGAGCTTCTTTCTTCGCGGACTAGTGTTCTAGCTTCTGGATCGGGGAGATAGCAAAGAGTTCAATCTTCTCAATAGCCTACAAGTAGCTACCCCAACTTGTATTCTCTTCTTTCTTATATGTAATTGATGGTATGAATTATGTCTAGCTGGCATTACCTGACTTGTCTTCTTGTCCCAATCGCTCTGTGCTTTGTAGCCAATGGCGGCTCGTTCCACGAGGCTCCACTCAATTGCCCGTGTTTGGAGATCGAGTCCTCCAATCGGCATAACCACTTCTTTCTACCTATAGTCCAATCCTCATCTCATACCAATGTGACTCAAAGCCTGCCCATTCAATTCATGTTTAATAGGACCCCCAGAGGTGGGAAGACACTGCTTCCTCTCGTAATCGAATGAAGTTGGTAATGCTTCCTCGATCTGGCAATGGTTAGCAGTGATGGGAGTGGGCCTGGTTTGATTCTGCCATCCCTCAGTAGTTGGACCTCCGCTTTTGTGCTGCCATCGCCTCTCCCACTAGCTCGTATTTCCACAAAAGTACTTTTTCACTTGTCACTCTAGGATAGATTCAGAGGGACGGTCAATCATCTGCACTCATGCCTGTCAGACAGATAAATGAGGACACAAAAACATCACATTCCTTATGTTTGTTAATGAAGTGTTTCAGAAACCAAAGGCCTCCGGAGAGAGAAATACAACATGAGATGTTGTAGCAAGATGCGACACTTCCCAACATCAGCATGCACCGACAGTCTGTTGCGAGGGGTGGGTAAATAAAGAAAAGAGTACATGAGCTATTGGAGTAGGGTGTAATTCAACCAAAACACCGGCCTATTGTGCTGGGACCCAAGAAAGATGGCTCTTTGCATATGTATGTGGATTATTGCGCCAGGATTACTAAAATCCTTACCGTCCTATTGATTATTTGATATGGATCAATCGCAAAATGCTAAATATTTCATCCAAGCTTGATTTGAGAAGTGGACAAGTAAGGTTTTGAAAAGAGCTTTTTTTTTTACTATACAGGGATTGTATGAATAGCTTGTCATGCCTCTTAGCTTGTGTGATGCACCTGCCACATTGTTGTGGGTAATGAATGATGTATGCCATTCTGTCACTCTTTTTTTGTAGTCTTTAAGACCCTTGTGTATAGTCAGAATCAGGAAGATCATGTAAAACATCTAAGGTAGGTCCTGGATGTGAAGAAAGGTTTTCTCTTTCAATCTGTCTAAATGTGAGTTTGCCAAAACATCTTTAGTCTATTTAGGCCACATTGTAGGAGGTGGTGAATTGGAAATAGACCCCTCTGAAGTTGCAGCTATTGTGCAATGGCRCCTACTACTCTTTGTTACTGAAGTTAGGAGMTTTGGGGYTGTCYAATATGTACGAAAGTTCATTGCTAACTCCTCCTATAYAGCTTCTCCTCTTCATTCTCTCAYGAGTAGGAAGCARATGTTCCGGTGGGGAGGYGAAAAGACAAAATCCTTTCGAGACTTTGAAAGAAAAGATTAGTAATGCACCTGTACTTKCCTTACCAATCTCCAACAACCATTTGAAATCGAGACTGATCACTTTCAACTGCTCTCAATCAATTGTTTCACGACGAACTCCCTGTTGGGCATACCACGCGATCACGGTCCTGGTGTGGAATAGAACGTGTGCAACCGGTTTGCTCTAGGTTGGGTGGGGGTAATAATTGGGTTTGCGTTGGTCCGGTGCTTTACACAGTTTGTCTCAAGACAGTCCCAGATGATGAGTCATATAGCAGCAAGACACTACATATTGCCATAAGGCCGGCCAAGCCTGCCCTATACCACCCTATGGATCATATGCCTAGGGAGAGTCACTCGGCAGCTACCTCCACAAACACAATAGAAGAGGTTTTTTTTCAAGAGTGAGACGCCCAGCATAGTAGTGACCTATGGCACAAATAAGATTATATGACTTTGAGCCAGGGCACTGAGGATCTGCTGGGAGAAGAGACGAAGAGAGTATTGGGATGTAGTTGGACTAGCCCTTGGGCATTGAGGTAGCAGATGGATGAAAGGTGGTGTGAGTCAGAAGGGAACTACTAGCTTATGGGAACTGAGAGAATAGATGGCACGGGGAGCGGATATTACGGAGGTCAGAATAGAAGGAAGGAACAAGTGGCATCAGAAGCATGGGAACAGATTTGTTGCACTCTTCAGGTAGGGATCAGATAGGAAGCAGACCAGTGACAGCTCAGAAAGTGTAGCCTGAGTTGTTGGTAGCAAGAACTTGAGTTGGTTTTTCCAGTTGGCTTGGTTCCTCGGTTTAGAGCTCTCGAGCTAAGAGCTATCGGGCTACTGGTTTTGGCTAGTAGGAGCTATAGGTCTGAGCTTTTGGTTGGGCACATTGGTTTGTGAGCTTTAGCTCTAGGTCTTTGGTCTAGGCCTGAGCTCTAGTCTGGTTCGAGTTCCTCGGTTATGCTGCTTTGGTGCTTTGGTTTAGCTATAGGTCTACGCTATTTTCGTCTAGTTGTTTGAGGGCTATTGCTCGATTAATTAAGATCAGGACCACTTTGTGGGCGAGCAATTTTGTTAGGGGAACTTGCTCATAAGCACGATTAGGGTAGGGAATAGGTCAATTATAAATATGAATAGGAAGTAGGGAGCCGAATAGGGAAGAGAAAGACCTAGTTTAGGCGTATGTGTTAAACTAATTCGTACGTGTTAGAACATCAGCTCCAGTTAGGAGTAGATGTTACATAGGTAGGAGAATAGGAAATGAACAACCAATAGAAGAGGGAGAGCTCGCTAAAAACAACTAGACCTTTAGAATTTAGAAGCGGTCTTTCCTGTGGTTGTTCAGTATTGATTCAGTTCATAGGTTAGGTACAGGTCTCGACTATAGATGAATCAACCAATGGCTTAGTTGGGAGAAGTGACTCATAGACTTCCAAGCTCCACTCCTTTGAAGGAGTGTTTATACGTTTAAATAGTACGTAAACCCCAGTGACGTCAAGTTCCTTAGGGGAACGAACTTCAGTAAGATTGCGGGCTCGTGTAGTACTACGCGCACCACTTGACAGGGCTGGAAGATTCTTGTAGAGGCAAATCGACAGAATAAAGCTCATCCCTACCTTTCTCTATTGGACCAAATTAAAGCATAGTCTGGTGTCGATCCTCCAAACCCAACTCAATAAAGTAGGTTAGGTCAGTTCGGCTCAGTCTCGTCCATTCAGCGACAGGTTCAGAATATTCTAACTTTATACCACCTCTTTCAGTCAGAGTAAGAATCAAAGTAAGCTCGAAAAGGTCTATAACCCTTTCATGCATCTAGGCCCTTACAAGAAGCCATCTTTTTATCATCGCGCGCGGCTACAGGAATCTCTTCGCTAGTATCCACCTTACAATTAATAGGCACATGATCCGGATCCGCCTTCAATAAAATGGGCTTAGCTTGATCACCCAGAACTCCCTTTGGATGAGAGCGCTTACATTCATCATCTAGTTAATCGCTCAGGTCCACCTTTGCATGATTAAAGGCTTTGGACTAGTTTAAGGTAGGCCATGAATCCATGCTCTAAAAGTTACTTTGTGTCGAATGGACTTCGGAGTAGGGTAAGGAGATAGATCAGGATACAAGTTGTATTGTGTCTGATGAGAATAGAGAGAAGCCACATTTAGAGAAAGTGTGCAAGGCTCAGGTGCGTAGAGATCGAGGACATGGCAAAAAAAGGTGTAGTGATTGTCCATATAGAGATCAATCAGGGGAAATAATCAAAGTACAAGAGTAAGATGTGTGAGAGTCGGGAGTAAGAGTGTAGAGGTCAATTTTGTACATCGAGAGGTAAGTTGGTCTTATGATGAGCAGATGGTGGTGAGTAATGTTTGTTGGCGCCCACTAAGACCTCTTTCTATCATCCAATGATTACTACAGTTTGATCTCTTCCTGGTATCCAATTATTTTATACGGTTATATTAGGTTGTCTATTTGGATCCGTTGGGCCAAAGAAGATCCACAGCTACCCGAAGCCATGCGGTCTACAGAACTCTTATTCTCTAACCTACTGTATCCGGTTCTACTGATCTAATGAACTGGGTCACAATAGTTGGTTCCCCTGCCTCTGCTGCTAACTCATTCACTCTTACCTATTGAGTTCTAGCCTACTTATTGAAGAACAATCTGTTCGATTACTGATAGAGCACATAATATGGCAAAGTGCTTGTGATGTTTACTATGTAGGTTCTTAGTAACGACCCCATATCACATACTTGAATACCAACGTGCATCCGATTCCACTCCTTTAGAATAGGTTATGATGCATTATTATGGTTCCACTGCTGGGGAAAAGGGTCGTTGGGTTCCTTGTGATGGGAGAAAGAGCCAGCCTTATTACGTGCTCTGGACCTCAGTAGATCCTATTCATCCTGTGCATGCTCTGGACCATCTTGATCCTAGGTAAATCACCGGGCTTTTTTATGGCTGGGAGGTCTTTTACCATTACGTCTACACCTGTGGTTGGTTCCGCATATTTCAATTTCCTCATTTTCCCCACCCATCCTATAAATAGATTTTTCATTACTATACGTAATTATTGTTGAAATAATGTAGCTGCGAAGAGTATTCTTACTATTATTGTTATTTTATTCATTGGATTAATCCCCATTGTGGATTAATCATGTCGGTAATTGTATTAGGACCAAATCCCCTTTTGCAGATTGGTCATCAGACAATTACAATAGGCAGAATAAGAAGTCGGCCCTAGCAGTTATTATTGAGACCCAGAGTTAAATTAAAGGTGGGTTTACCCACCCAGAGTGATAGGTCGACCCTGCCAGTAAAGCCCCCTCACACGTGCCAGTCTTGTATATATAGAGAGGCTAGCGCCTCACTTCTACACACAACTCGCTTGCTCATTCTCTTAAGAAGCAAGCTGCAATTACCAGTTGGAGAGAGGGAGAAGAGTGGCGCATCTTTTGGAGAGGACTATCTGTATTGGTTTGAGTTATCTCTTGAACATTGTATTGGCAATTTATGATAAGGAAGTTTTTGTTGGGTTTTCTTCCCCTAGAGGGTTTCCCAGGATAAATGTTGTGTCTCTTGTGAATGTGTATTTCTCANTGATCTTGTTCTTATGTTGCTCTTATCTATTGAAATGCAAAGAACTATAATAATGGCATAAACATTAACATGGTATAAGAGCCAACCTACAGGAAACACAATTTGCAAGAGGAAAAACGTCACTGTTACCGTACCCAAAAATTAGGGTTTTGCAAAAGTGAATCTTTTCAGCTCCCTAACCACCTAGAAAGCTGCACCCTCCCCCAAGGATCATTTTGGCACCTAGAGCGCACCTTTTTAGTGGTTGGATCTTTCGCAAAGTAAAACCCTAGTTTCACAAAAGTACCAGAAGTACCAGAAGTACCAAAAGCATTAGTCCAGAAATCCGCAGATCAGATTTGAAAGGGTAAAAATTGGATTTTCTCAGATCTAAGGACACCAGGCTACTCACCTCAGCCAAGCACACCTCCTGGTAAGGTCAAAATTTGATTTTAAGCATTTTCAATTTTTGGTCATTTTCGTAGCCTCAAGTACAAGATGTCTGCAAGCACAAAGCTTGTTGAGAAACTAGAAGGCATAGACAACTTTCGTGCCTGGAAATATAGGATCGGTCTGATCCTTGCAGAGAATGACCTAGCAAAATTCATCAAAGAAGAAG
>ML783114.1:356751-378816 GCA_009831015.1 Picea engelmannii
TCTTTGGCAGTAATCTGTGAAAGGGTTTCTCTCACTTTTATCCATTATACCTTTAGCCCTTCGTTAAACCAGATTGCTTAGGGACGTCTCCCTTGGACTAGCCATCCTAAATAGAAAGAGCTCCCCATCGAGGTGACAGTGGGTGGGGAAGCTTCTGTTACGCCGGTTTTAAGCCTTGACTCAAGCTACCTTAACCCTTTCTACAAATCGTGCGATAACAGGCCTGTCAATCTATCAGTCAGTATCTCTAGCACGAAAAGAAAGGCTATTTGACTATTCCAACTCGAAGTGTGAGCGAGAGGAGCCTGGCCTACCTTCTTGTCTTTATTTCTTGCCTAAGAGCGTTAGTGAGCTTACTATACTGCCTATCTTGTCTTTCTCGGCCACCTTGAAGGCATCTCTAGCAGCTTCTATTAAGTATACTTTATAATAATGAGGGTTGGGAATAAAACAACTGCCCAAAGGTGAGTGATAAAACAACTGCCCAAGAGGTGGAAAC
Organism: Picea engelmannii; assembly: GCA_009831015.1. Taxonomy (NCBI): domain Eukaryota; kingdom Viridiplantae; phylum Streptophyta; class Pinopsida; order Pinales; family Pinaceae; genus Picea; species Picea engelmannii. The sequence goes on from ML783114.1 coordinate 357,251, forward strand.
AGCAACTCCACTGGTTGGAAACAGTTACTAATGAGGGTGGAAACTAGGACTAAAAGGTAGGTGAAAAGACTGCCCATAGGGGAGTGGAAAAGGTAATAAAAGGCGGGTGAAAAGACTACCCCAAGGTGGGTGGAAACGGGGAAGAAACAGTGGGTTAAAATGTATCTTAGAGAGTCCAAGCCCGTAACGTCTCCCATGAGGTCTCGACTTGTTCACGTTACAAATCACAACACCACGAAACAATTAATGAGAGCAAGTACATGTGGCTTACTCATAAACCAATTCCCATTATAAATGTTCCCATATATTCAAAGTGTTCTCATTGCTTTATCGATGCGGATCTCCTTTCGGTGGTGCTCGTGTGATGGGACTTTCCTTATGATTTCTATTTCAGGGTCTCCTGGGTTTAGGGGAGGCTCAGACGACCTTTGGAACCAATCAATTATGATAGATAGACCAATAACATTTGAATAGAGCTTGGAATGAATAGACCACTAAGATTACCACCTTGCTTGGACTTGGATGATGACAATTTGATCAGTCTTGGATAAGGAGGAGATAGGAACAAACACATCATCTAGTTCAGTCTAGTTCTATAATTAATGGATACAAAGACAACATCAGCTTCAAGTTCAGTAGAGTTAAATCATCATCCATCGAGTATTGGTCTTGGATCTTGGGGCTCGGGTTGGGATAATCATAATATTTTAGCGTCTGTAAATCCTAATCAAAAACCTATTTATGATTTAAGAATGTTGAGTATAATGACATTGATACATTTTCTCTCTGTGAAACCTAGAGTTTATGTATTAATGTTGCGACGCTGATGCGCGGACACCTCGAATATACTGTGTGGGACTGGGAATTCTTCTTATTTCATGGGCTGGGTAAATCAGTCTGTCATGATATATTAAGTCTCTATTGGTTTTGGTATAGGAAGATCATAGCTTTGTGATTGTAATACGATGCTTGGCTATGAATTACTTGCCACTGACCTTGATTATTAATTGTTATGATTGGACTGTCAAGTCGCTATGATACTGAAATGATTGGTCATGGTGCGATTAGATTGGAATAGGAATTAGTTAGTCTTCTTAGTATATGATAGTAATAGAGAAATAATGAAACAAAACTAGGAGACCTTATATCTGCCACTCGAAACCCCAATGAAACAGGCATGATATAACCTTTTCTTTAGCTCAAAACCCTAGCTCCTAACCCATCCATACACCCTTACATCAACCCCAACAACCCTTAAGAACCACCAAAGGACCTACCCATACCAATTGAATTTCCTAACTTTTTCTATCAACACATTGAATTTCCTATGTTCAACGTGGACCTAGGCATACGCAAGATAATTTCCTAATTGCTACCATACAAAGATAGATTTTCCAGATGGACCTACCCATAACGAAAGGAATTTCCTAACTTTTGCCTAACTTTTTCATGTTAGTTAGAATAAGCTTTACCATTGTATCCATAATATGTGAACACTTGTATCTTGATACTTATACTAGCCTTACTTCAGCTTCATGAAACCTTGTATATCATAGCCCATATCATTACTATTATGTAACTACCATTGATTTCAGTACCTTTATCGTAACCATATCCTATTCGATTACTACTAATTATGGAAACATAGTACCTTCATAACTAACATATCTGATTTCATTACCTGTTTATCCATGGGTGATGTACAGATATATAACCATCGATTACTCAGAGCTTTGACTCATTAGATATGGTACCTAGTACTGTACTAACTAAGCTCTTTGTGTTAAGCTTGTACATCATAACTAGTATAAGCTTATTGACATGATTACACACCATTAACTTGTATAACTCATATATGATAACAAGCTGAACCTTTGATTAGGGACTAGTGATTAGTATTAGCTCACTCAACATGGAATTAGTAGTAGTCATTGTGTTCCCATAATTATGAAGAGTGTAATCTATACCATATCTAAGCTCATCTTTCATGTAACTACTAAGTGTTCGTAATTGCTCTATATGGTATTCATTCATATTCATTACAAAGATCAGATTAGGTTAGATTGGTATACTCATAGCATATATAACATGGTGAAAACGGGGTACGATAGACTACTAGTTATACATATTTAATAGTAAGCAGCATTATTACTTATAAGGTTAATTATGAACATTACGTAACTGGTTGGAATCAGTATGAACGAGCTTATGTAGTCTAAGAACCTTAACGTTACTTCTATACGTAATTGATTATGGTGCAATCATTACTAGTTGATATGGTAACAAGCTGAACTAAGCTCCAATAAGCAGATACTAGTAGGTATATGATCTCTAACCTATAAGCTTAACATGGTGGAAATAGTGATATTCAACACGATACCTGAGCTTAAGTTGTAACAGTAACATGATCAGTCTGAACTCCATATCCTTGAAATAGGGTGATATTACAATACAAGACCAATGCCCAGTACTAACATAGGATGTGTAATATGAAGATACTGCCCATTGAGGTTGCAAGCTAGTATGCTATCCCTTAGTTCTAGTGAACACGGTCTATCTATCACTTTTTCCGGTCAATTTGGGCATGTAGTAGTCATGTTATCTCCCTTGTACCTATAACTAATGGGATTACTACTATATATGACATTGTCTGAGTACCAGACATAGATTGGGCGTCGATATATGGAACATATGGAGATTCAAGCACAAGCATATGGACTGGATACGATACAATGGACTTCATAAGCTATCATAGTACAACCCTAACTAAGCTCATAGTAATGTACAGATCACATATCCTATCATGTTTCCATAGTAAAGTGTTTCCATTTACATATGTAACTTATATCACGGTTGTTACGTAACTAGACATAGTACAAACATCTCAGGATTCAAGTATCTCGATATTATGAATAGTATGATCACCATTGTGATAACCCTTAAGACACATTGATTACACTATCACTATGCTCATATTCCTGGAGAATTAGCTATGATAAGCTGAACAAACTGTGATGTAAGAACATGTAGTTACAACATGTATTCAAACAAGAGCTGAATATCACTCTATTCCAAGCTGTTATGTGATTCCTTATGGTTACATGTTGAACTATGACTACCAATCTAACTATCAATAAGGTTATGGTACTGATTCTAATGTACTAGTAAGCTTCCATAATAATTACGTATATATAGTATTAAAACAGTATGCTATATAAACATATGTAAATAGTGTATCACAGGCACTCTTAGCTTGTACTAGTAATACAGTCCATGATTGATTAGGCTCATACTTACATTGTTCTAATATAAGGGAATAGTTGAATGTCACTACAAATTAGTCTCTATAAGTACCAGTTACATTACCATCATTAAGCTTTATGAATATGCTAATCTCTGTAATAGCTTAGATACCAGAACACTATGTTGAAGATTAGTGATAAGCTCTAAGCTCTAATATGATGTTACAAGCAGTTATGGTTATTCTTGATGTATACTGATCTATAAGCAGTGGAATACAGCTAGTTCCATATTCAATGACGTGATATGTTCGAGTTACATGCTATCTCGGGATAATCACTAGTAATACCATATATGTTAGATAAGGAAGAGCTTACTACAAGATGTGTAGTGCATACTTGCTTTGCCTTGTACTAATATTATGCATATAAGCTATAAAAACTAAGCTAATATGCATAATAACTCTACTTGTTTAAGCCGTTGAGTAGTCATTACTGAGAAAGCTTAGATTAGCCCATACTATGTTACATTACTCTGTTATAGTTACAGTGCTTATAAGGAGAAGTACTATCTCCATTGATTCAAATTAATAATAGTCACTTTGATTACTCGTACTAGTTAAGAGCTGGAATCACATGTGTAAGTCACTAAGTAATGAATACTAGTGATTACCTGTTACACCAGTATCTATGTAAATGTTGTAAACTCAAGACATGGTAGTGATTATAGCTGCACACATAAGACTAGTGCTTATAAGTATGATGCTTGTTTATAATGGTACATGTGATCTTACCAGAATAACACTATGAACAAGGATATCCATAATAAGTGATAGGGTTCYGTATGCATTACTRTATGTAAACATAACGGTATTACTACTACTATCCGTATCTAGCACTGATAAAGGCTCATTTATTACTCTGAATACATAACAGTCATGTAATGAATAAGAGTTATACAAGTGTTTACATAAGAGCTTGATAACACATAACAGAGATGAAGCTAACATGAATGGTGTTACTTCTATCGTTAGTATGATGTTTAATGGCTTACTTAGAACACTAATGCTAACATGGCTGTAATGTGATTGCTTTGTAAGATACTGCATAACCCTAATCACTTATAAGCTGTTACTATCACGATTATTCCATAAGATACAACTACCCTTAGTTTGGGTTACTTATAAGGTAATAGTTCATGACAAGTACCAGTAAGTAAAGCTGTAATAAACATACATGTCCTATACTTGTGATAATCATACTAATCAGGCTAGTCCAACATAGGTATGAGATTGATTACTGTAATTACTTAACTCCCTAATCTAAGGGCATTGAACAATAGTGGTAATACAAGTCTTTGGTTCAACACAGAGCTTCTATAATGATATCACACTATTCATATACATTGATTATTGTTCTCATTATTTGTAATACTATGATCCCGATTGTTTGTTCATTATGATATTGCACTCCTTTCTATAAAGCTGACTTTAGCATTACTAGTAATCACATTATAACCACCAGTACGAATACCATGAATCTAATCATTACACATAGTTCTAGTAAAGCTTATCCTAATCACTTGCTCAATAGTAAGGTCCTTCTCAACCCGGTCAAGTTATTAGCCCCTTCCTTATCTAACAGATATGAGATCAGTTTCTCTAACTGTGTTCAGAGTTGGCTTTTCTGGGAAGGTCAATCCTTCGATAATGTTGCTATTATATATGTAATAACTTCTTTATTTTGGGCTCGTCTCTGCAGAATACGTGGTTCACCTAAGTTACGTCAGTGTCGCTCCATCGATACCAAACAAGGAATATCCCAATGGCGACTAATTCCGACCATGCTCTCAGTTACTGGCATTTCTACAAAGGGGAACTAAGCATTCTCCATGCATGAGGAGGCTCCAGACCTGGGGACCACTTGCTTGCAGCGCTATAGCATCGAAAAATGAACCGGGAGATCGACAGATTCCTGCTGGATGCATCTAAAATGCCTGTAACTCCTAACGGCAACCCTGGAACCATTGACCCATGAATACGAATAAGCGTAGCTTACGAGACCTGCAATAGTCTCGATTCTCGCTTTGAAGGTAACCTTGGTGATAAATACACATATTTCTCTATAGACGATGCATCCTCCTCTCTCTATTTTGAAAGGGGAAGTCAATCATTGGGTAGCGGCAATCAGTCTTTTGATCCTCTCCTTGGGTTTTTGAAAGGGCCCCTCCTCTCCTCTCTAAAAAAATGAGAGGTTGGCGCCTAAAAGAAAAAGGCTTCCTCTTTGTTTTAAAAAGGGGATCCGGGCCCATAGAGAGCTTAGGGATTCATTCATCAGTTCCATTAAATAAAGCCGTTTTTATGATGGAGCCCATTTTCGATCCTGGTCGAGGTAGGCACTCACTCGACCTTTTAAAGATAGAGATTCCCTCTCCCCCTCTCCTTTTAAAGAGAAAATCTCCTCCTGTCCCCTTCTCCTTAAAAGAGAAGCCTATAGTTTGAATAGGTCTTAAATAAGCACTCGACCTCTATAAGTTTGAAAGGTGGCATGCGTTCTTTTCCCTGTTAGAATTTCAATGGGCGTATATAAAACGACTCGACGAACTAACTCTCTATGGTTCGGTTCATATCCTTATCGGTCTTTTGATCCTCTCGTTCCTCTCTCTATTCTTAAAGGTGCTCTCTATCCTTTCCCTTAAGGTTCTCTCTCTATCCTTAAAGGTGCTCTCTATCCTTACCCTTAAGGTGCTCTCTCTCCTTGCCCTTAAGGTGCTCTCTATCCTTTCCCTTTAAGACAATAACCTTTCAAAATGGGCCTCTCTCTCTTCAAAAACCTCTCTCTCTGCCCTTTTTGAAGATAGAGCGGAGAGCCTACTTTAGCCCTAGAATAAAAAGGGAAAGGGTCGCCCTTGTTATTATAACGCTCTCGGCTTAAGGTCGGAGAGGGCGGCGCTCTATATCTTAATACAGAAAGCAATTATATGTTAAGAGGTCGCACTTCACTCCAGTTTTCCCCGCCTTACCCCAAGTATTTTCTAAACCCATCATTAAGATTCGTACCGAGAGAATGGTTCAGTAAGGTTGAGACCCCTTTGTTATAGAATTAGCTCCTATGACTGGTTGTTGTCATATCCCACTTCGAAATCAAGAAGAAAGAGCCTTTGAAACCTTATATAGAGAGGGACCATAGGAACCCTTTCAAATAGAGAGCTCAATCCCCGCTCTCTAAAATATTAAGCGGCTTACATTCCGGTGGGTAACGTTGTCACCACTGGTCACCACGCCAGGGCAGTGTCCCCTGATTAGCTCTTGAACAAAAAAGCAATAAAGAATAAAAGGAAAGAATGGGTTTCGAAATAATGCATCCAGGACAGGTACAGCTCACCTTATACAAAGGCACTCACAAGTAACATTTTTGCATCCTTGGCCCTCATTTCACCCACCTGCTTGGACATCCCCTGACCACATCACCCACTTACATGGCTTTGATGAGGTATCTTCGGGAACTTTCCTTTTCCAATGGACAGTAGCCCAATAGGACGCCTTGTCTTTTTCTCCAAACTTGTATTGCAGGCTTGTGTAATGTCTTTGAGATTTTAACTGATGTATTAGGGATTTTATGCACATGTTTAATAATATTGTTGATGAGATGTGATTGACATTGCTATGATCCCTGTGACTGATGAGCCCATGGAGGGCGTAGTTGTTGATGTGCACGATCATGCCTGACAGACAGGTACCATTTTGGACCGGTACACATGGGGAGATGATCAGTTCGGACCTCCATGGGGCTAAAGAGCCCATCAGATGGATGTTGAGACCCCATCAAGGGACAGAGACAAGACAAATATGGATCAGGGGCTTTGCACCAGAGAAGAGGTGGACGTTCCACCAGAGGCACCTTGGCAAAGCCTGACCTAGGAGGATTGGCCCTTTTCCAGTGGGACGTTGGCCTTGGAAGGTCTAGGACATCACCCATGATGACCATGACGTCATCCAACCTTATGGACGTCTTGGGAGGCAAACTGGGAAGTGTTGGCACATGTGGCAGGTTGGAGAAGCCCAAGAAGGGCTAACGTTTTGCTCCAGGATGCTCCATTTTCCCTGGAAGGGACTAACGTCTCCCTTAGAGGGGCTTGATGTCTCTTTTCAGCTTGATTAGGGTTTTAATTTAACATTTTAATGTAAAAATAGTATGATTTAGTGTTTTGGCCTTGTCGGCCTTTTTCATGACCTAAAATGTAAATTTAGGTCATGGTACTATATAAATGAAGGATTTTTACCTTAATTTTTTCATCATCTCACACTCACTCATTAGTGAGGTCTGAAATTTGCACCCTCTTGGGTTATTGGCCGAAATTGTGAGGTGCACTTGTTGAAGGAAGACTTTCTTGGCATATTTTGGCATTTCTCTTGATGGAAGGTGTTACAACTAGGGTTTGCTATAATTTTCTTGGTGATATGTAAGTGATTTTCTGCAAAACTTCTTGAATGAATGGTTGTTGCTTTATTTCTTGCATATGTTGTTATAAATTTGCTGAATAAACCCTAGGTGACAAGCACACATCATTGGTCCTTGTCACATGTCCCCATTAAGAGATTTTTCAGCCATTGTTTGAAGAGGGGAGAGCCTAGTCGTAGCTACACTCTTCTTTCCTCTTCTTTTTGCTAGTTGTTTCCTTTTATGAGCTAAGAAGGAGAAGACGTCCCAAGGCCTAGTTCACCTACACCTTGAGAGTCATTTTTCCACTAGGGTTTGAAGGTGAAGCCTTGTTGTAGCAACACGTTGCCTCCCAAACCCTCTTGTCTTGGTTTCATGCTATTTTCTCAACTAGCCGTCTTTGCCATTGAGTTAAGGAAGGAGGAGAGAGCATTGAGGCCTAGTTCCCCTACACCAAGGTGAGCCTCTCTCCCCTAGGGTTTTGACTTTGAGGCCTTGCTTTAGCAACACCTCAAAGCTTCTCCCTCTAGTCCTTAGTCATACTACCTTTGATCCTTTAGCTCCTACGTCCTTCACTTTTGACTCCATTAACCCTAAGGCACTGATCTGGAGACCTCTTGTTTTGAAGTGAACTTGATCACAACAATTCTCATAACCTTGAATCAAACCCTTACTACTAACCCTAGCTTAGGAACTAACCTAACTAACCTATTGTTGTCGTCATCTCTAGTTATAATATCATTTTTGCAGCTAATGTTTTCCTTGTAAGCAATTAAATGATGGTTTAAAGGCATAATTGAATGAAGTGTTGATTTGCTACATTGAATGCCACATCGTTTTAACATTTGTTGAAGAAGTGACATATTTATCATTGTTATTTTATAAACATTGACTTCGTCAACATTTATTATCAAAATTGCTTATATGTGTATCAGATAGTCATCGATTTACATGAAGTACTAACCAAGTGAGCATCTTGCATATATCAAGTTTTCTTGTTGCTTTGTCTCAGGCAGGTGTATCTCTTTTTCTTTTGTTATACTTTATTATTGGTTGTTCAGTCGAACTATCTGCTCGGTGGTGACTTGTGAGGGGGGAAACTTGCCTTTATCCTATAATCCTTTGCCTTCTCAAAACCCTAGGTCACCGAGGACGTCTCCCCTGGGCCTTACCTCCCTAAAGAGAAAGAACAATCCCATTGTGGTGACATTGGGTGGGATTGGTTCTAGTTACGCCAGTTTGACTCTTCATCTTTAGCCTTTTATCTTTGCTACAAACTGCGCGACAACATTTTGGCGTCATTGTCGGGGAACACCGAGTCAATTCTCCTCAAGATGACATTTTCGGTAAGCCTTGCCTCAAAAACCTTATCTTACAAGCTTACCTGGCGACTCCACTTAGGGTGTTTTCCCTTATCCTTTGATAGTTTCAGGCAAATTATCTAACGACTCCACTGACCTTTTCAAGGGTGCCACCTTACTCTCAAATCTGTGATATTTCCAACTTATGGGATCATGGCACACTGGGAACAAATGTATCTGACTATTGATTTCAAAAGTTTTCAGGGATACCCAAATTACTTTGATACAAAATGGCTAAACAACTCTCCAAGATTTTGTGGTCTCCCAACTCCTCACATTGTGAATTTTTTGGACTATATGAGCGAGACAGAATTGGGAGGAGAGGATGCTATTATAAAATTATTCATACTCACTTTGTCATCCTACTTGCAAGATTGGTTTAAGAGTTGTTGCGAAGATAGGGGTATATCATCTTTCATACACCTCATCAGTAAGTTTATTGACTTTACCAAACCATGATGCCAAACGTATGAAGATGCCCTTCATAATCTCACAATAGCTTTGGAAGACGGAGGATTCACTACTGAGATTATAGTAGATCTCAGAAACGCATATCATATTCAACATCAAGAACCCTCTGATGTGAAAGAAGAGATTTATGAAGAACCTTGCTAGCCCCTTGAAGAGGAGCAAGATTTCTCCCATGATTCAACAGAATGCAGTGAAGATACAACCAGAGACATGAATTATGAGGATGAAGCACCAGTAACCGCTCCTCAGTCTGATGAAAGCTCTCCAAGATCCTATCCCTCCTGCACGAGATGAAGGGAATGAGGTAAGTCATTTTCCTTTCCAGTTTTTTGATGATACCTTGTTCTATGATTCAGAGAGTGAAGAAGAAATGGAACCCTTGGACAAGATAGATCATCTATATCTCAAGACTGAAGATGTAGATGCAAATCTTCCACTTGATGAAGTTATCCAAATACTTGAAGCTCCTACACAAGAAGGATTAAGAAAGGTGAGTTGTTTCCCCTTCCAGATTTTTAATGATTCTTTATCTTATGATGCAAAGAGTAGAGAAGTGTTGGATGTTTTGAATCCTCCATGTTATGATATTGATACTGACATAGTTGATATTGATGAGTTCATACATGTTGGAAGACGTAAATGGGATGTAATTGGTTTTGATATGGACCCCATTTACTGATATATTCATTGATGCTCCCCAAACACCCAAGGTTGACCTAACACCATGTTTTCCTGATGATTTTCTGTCTTATCTTGAGTATTTTGATGAGTACCCCTCCGAGCATTTGGATTCATTCTATGAAGAAGATTATCAACCACCACAGTGCTCGTATTTTGATAAGAACATTGTTTGCCTAAAGAAGAATTCTCATGACATCTTTCTCCAGCCACCTATTATTACTCTACCTTGTTGTTTCATTAAAGGCGTGGTTTGGAATTACAAGTATTGTATTGAGTTTCCTCTGAAGCAAACCCGAGAATCCAAGGGTTGGTTGAAAAGTACAAGTTCAAGTCTATCGTCTCAGTTTTTCAACTTTCCCTTAAGAGCTTTCCAGCACCTACTAGATCCTTGCCAGTCCCTTTAGAGTGCGAGGACATCCTAGGTAGCTAATTTGTCAAGCTGTTGAGTCAGTCTTCTGAACCTTGGACTTTTCATGACCCTTTCCTGAAGTGGATTGGGTACTTTTCTTTCAGGTTGACTTGGCATGGTTTTAGCCCTCCCACCCGCCTCCATGAGTTGGACTTTGTGATCTCCGATGATATGATATATATTCTAACCCATGACATTTTTGTGCTTAACTTATCACTATTTTGGTTTATGATGAAGCACAAAGGCAGGTATCGTGGGACGTTGCTGGATTGGCTTCACTGGTTGTTTGACTACACCCAACATCCAGCCAACAGGTAAGTACAAGTAAGTGTTTTACTTTACATTCGCATTTATGATTGCTTTATTTCAGTCTTATATATATTATATGCATGTTGGGGTGGCATTACCACCCCAATTGGTTACTGATGTTGCTATTGAGATCAAGCAAGTAAACAGGTTATGCCAGAGATGTTGAGCTTCTCATGCACTCTACAGTGAGCACATGTCCCCAAGTTGGAGCCAGATGTTATCCCCCACTTTTAGGGATAACTAGGAGATCATGTCTCGAGGCCCACAGGTCCTAGACATGGAGTACCGAGAGCAGGATTGACTTTAGCATGGCCCTGGAAGGCCCACCTTTTCTTTCTTCTAGCACCTTTATCTTGTCAGTAGCAGCAGCATCCATCACCATCGGCTTGGTCTTGTGTCAGAGATGGTTCTTGCTCCATGAGGTGATCAGTCCGGGTATCATGGTATGTGTCATTTTGATCATCAAAACCCTTGAATATGTGCATTTGATTCCTTTTGTTTCTAACAGATTCTTGGATCTTACACTTGCCCACTTGACCATGTCTGTGGAGATTGACAGGATGCCCTAGTAAACTTGTGTCCTTAGGTTTTGGCTTGCCACTTGGGGAGATTTCTGAAAAGCTGTCGTCTACTCCCTTCACAGCACCACTTTTTTCATCTTGCTTCCCGTTCACTTATCCCATTCCACTTGTCCAGGTACTGGGTTGACCTATTTTTAGGACTGCACCTTACCTCRTGGAAAGAAGGGGCTAAAGGCCCGAAAGGTAAAAGCAAGCTGGTAAAAGATAAAAGCCTAAGAAATAAAACCTCGAGATGCTTTGCCTAGGGATCCCTGAGAAAGCAATAAAAGGCTTCTCAACAAGAAACAAGAGGGACCCAGAAAAGTAATAAAACAAGACCTAACCAGAGGATAGGGGGTCTCATCACGAGCCAGCCTATTAGGTCCATGGGTACCTAGCAGTATGACATTGCCACCAGCTGGTTACCACGCTAGGGAAATGGATCTTGGTTGCATGGCCAAGGGAAAGGGGGTCTCATCATGAGCCAGCCTTCTCGTTTCTGTGAAAGGCAAGAATGGGTTTGGAAATAATACATCCAGGACAGGTACAGCTCGCCTTCTACAAAGGCACTCACAGGTAACATTTTTGCATCCTTGGCCCTCATTTCACCCACCTGCTTGGACATCCCTTGACCATCACCCACTTACATGGCTTTGATGAGGTCTCTTCCGGGAACTTTCCTTTTCCAGTGGACACTAGCCCAATAGGACGCCTTGTCTTTTTCTCCAAACTTGTATTGCAAGCTTGTATAATGTCTTTGAGCTTTTAACTGATGTATTAGAGATTTTATGCACGTGTTTAATAATATTGATGATGAGATGTGATTGACATTGCTATGATCCCTATGACTGATGAGCCCATGGAGGGCGCAGCTGTTGATGCGGATGATCATGCCCGACGGACAAGTACCATTTTGGACCGGTACACATGGGGAGATGATCAGTTCGGACCTCCATGGGGTTGAAGAGCCCATCAGATGGATGCTGAGACCCCATCAAGGGGCAGAGACAGAACAGAGATGGATCAGGGGCTTTGCACCGGAGAAGAGGAGGACGTTCCACCAGAGCCACCCTGGCAGAGCTTGACCTAGGGGGATTGGCCCTTTTCCAGTGGGACGTTGGCCTTGGAAGGTCTAGGACGTCACCCATGATGACCATGACATCATCTAGCCTTATGGACGTCTTGCGAGGCAGACTGGGAAGTGTTGGCACGTGTGGCAGGTTGGAGAAGCCCAAGAAGGGATAACATTTTCCTCCAGGATGCTCCATTTTCCCTAGAAGGGTCTAATGTCTCCCTCAAAGGGGCTTGACATCTCTTTTCAGCTTGATTAGGGTTTTAATTTGACATTTTAATGTAAAAACAGTATGATTTAGTGTTTTGGCCTTGTCGACCTTTTTCATGACCTAAAATGTAAATTTAGGTCATGGTACTGTATAAATGAAGGATTTTTACCTTCATTTTTTCATCATCTCACACTCACTCATTAGTGAGGTCTGAAATTTGCGCCTTCTCTTGGGTTATTGGCTGAAATTGTGAGGCGCACTTGTTGAAGGAAGACTTTCTTGGCATATTTTGGCATTTCTCTTGATGGAAGGTGTTACAACTAGAGTTTGTTATGATTTTCTTGGTGATATGTAAGTGATTTTCTGCAAAACTTCTTGAATGCATGGTTGTAGTTTTATTTCTTGCACATGTTATAAATTTGCTAAATAAACCCTAGGTGACAAGCACACATCATTGGTCCATGTCACATGTCCCCATTAAGAGATTTTTCAGCCATTGTTTGAAAAGGGAAGAGCCTAGCCATAGCTACACTCTTCTTTCCTCTTCTTTTTGCTAGTTGTTTCCTTTTCTGAGCTACGAAGGAGAAGACGTCCCAAGGCCTATTTCACCTACACCTTGAGTGTCGTCTTTCCCCTAGGGTTTGAAGGTGAAGCCTTGTTGTAGCAACACGTTGCCTCCCAAACCCTCTTGTCTTGGTTTCATGCTATTTTCTCAACTAGTCATCTTTGCCATTGACTTAAGGAAGGAGGAGAGAGCACCGAGGCCTAGTTCCCCTACACCAAGGTGAGCCTCTCTCCCCTAGGGTTTTGACTTTGAGGCCTTGCTTTAGCAACACCTCAAAGCTTCTCCCTCTAGTCCTTAGTCGTACTACCTTTGATCCTTTAGCTCTTGTGTCCTTCACTTTTGACTCCATTAACCCTAAGGCATTGATCTGAAGACCTCTTGTTTTGAAGTGAACTTGATCACAACAATTCTCATAACCTTGAATCAAACCCTAGCTTAGGAACTAACCTAACTAACCTATTGTTGTCATCATCTCTAGTTATAATATCATTGGTGCAGCTAACGTTTTCCTTATAAGCAATTGAATGATGGTTTAAAGGCGTAATTGAATTAAGTGTTAATTTGCTACATTGAATGCCACGTCGTTTTAGCATTTGTTGAAGAAGTGACATATTTATCATTATTATTTTATAAACATTGACTTTGTCAACATTTATTATCAAAATTGCTTATATGTGTATCAGATAGTCATCGATTTACATGAAGTACTACCCAAGTGAGCATCTTGCATAAATCAAGTTTTCTTGTTGCTTTGTCTCAGGCAGGTGTATCTCTTTTTCTTTGGTTATACTTTATTATTGGTTGTTCAGCCAAACTATCTGCTCGGTGGTGACTTGTGAGGGGGGAAACTAGCCTTTATCCTATAATCCTTTGCCTTCTCAAAACCCCAAGTCACCGAGGACATCTCCCCTGGGCCTTACCTCCCTAAAGAGAAAGAACCATCCCATTGTGGTGACATTGGGTGGGATTGGTTCCAGTTATGCCAGTTTAACTCTTCATCTTTAGCCTTTTATCTTTGCTACAAACTGCACGCCAACAGGAACCATGTACCATGCCTCGAGATATGTCACACTACATTAAGATTCGTAATGTTGCATTGGGATCCATGTACCCATATTTGGTCATATCTACCAACATTGGGATCTATGACATTTTCCTTGGGATCAGTGTACCTCATTGGGATACATCTCACTGCTTTGGGATACGTCACAATGCATTGAGCAATGACAAGGATACCACATCATCATAGTTTCCATGTGGACTGCTTCAGGAGGGCACTCTTGCTTAGTTGGATGAGATGTTAGCCCACACGTCTGCTTTATTTTCTCACATGGACCATAAGTCGGGGATTGTTGAGGTATTTGGAGACATGGACCAATTTATTACAAGTTGTTACAGAGATGGACCGGTCAATTAGAGTTAGTTACAAGTAGTTGAGATGGTCATTGCCTCATGGAACATTCACATGTTATGAGGCGCCTCATTTTGGGGTACACATACCTTCTTCTAATAGGGTGCACCTTGTGTTGAGTTTTTACTGTTGTTATTAGGATATTTCCAAATTTCATGAGCATTCAATGCATTTCCAAAACAACATTGTATAGAGGATCACTGAAAGAAACACAATCGCAAAGTACGCAGCATTTTATCCTTGGAAACCCTCATGGGGGAGAAAACCCAACAAAACTTCCTCAATAATAGATTGCCAATACAATGCCAAGACTAAAACCAAAACATCAAAGATAGACCAAGACCAAACATGTGTCTCTCTTCTCCTTCGTCAAACTTCTTCCTGCAACTGCAACTTCCTTCAATATATGCACACTAGTTGAGTGAGTGAGAGTGTTCAAATGAGACACCATCCTCACATATAAATACAAGTTGAGGTGGCGTTAGGGGTCTCTTTACTTGGTGGAGCCGACTTCTCCTAGAAGTGGTTAAAACCACTTTATTAATTACTAGGGGGCGACTTTACAAATACCACCATTCAAATATAGTTTGACCAATCCACAAAAGGGGATTTGATCTTATACAAGACTCGACTTAATCAATCTGCAAAAGGGGATTTGATTTATACAATAATAACTCAAATATAATTAGAATATTCTTCGAAATTACAATATTTCAACACTCCCCCTTAACGAGAAGGGTATTCTATTGACATGACTCAATCCATCATCATCAAGAGAAGGAGAGGGCAGCATCATCATCGACATCTGGAACACTGACTGGCACATCTATAAATCATCGGAAGCTTTTATCATCATCAATATCATCATTGTTTACAGCATGGAGCTGGAGTAACATCATCATCATGAAGCTAAAACATCAACATCAATAGCATGAAGCTGGAACAACAACATCATTAACAGCACAAGGAAGGAACAACATCATCAACAACACGAAGCTGGAACAACATCATCAACATGTGGCAACAGCATGAGGCAGGTGCATCAACAACATTTGTGGTACTCTGACAGACCGTCCTTAACGGACCTTCAAGATCTGCCCAGGAATCATAAGATTCCCTATGATATAAAATCCTAACAAGCTACCACAGGGTACTCTGACAAACCGTCCTTACCAGACCTTCAAGATCTGCCTAGGAATCATAAGATTCCCTAGGATATAAAATCCTAACTCAACTACCACTACTGACCACAACTGGGATATACATGCACAAGTACTCTGACAGACCGACCTTACCAGACCTTCGGGATCTACCTAGGAATCATAAGATTCCCTAGGATATAAAATCCTAACGGAGCTACCGTTGTTGGTCAGGATACCATAGTATCATCAGCATCACTCCCCCTTTCGAGGGAGGTCCTTTCGGAGTACACCAAGCTTGTCTCAAAAGTACTCAAACTTCACACAAGACAGAGGCTTGGCCAACACATCTGCAACCTACTCATTTGTTCCAACATATTGGAGCTTTACAGCTCCCCTCTGCACCATATCACAAATGTAGTGGTATCGGATCTCTATTTGCTTCGACTTACCATGCAACACTCAATTCTCTATCATCTTTATACAACTTTGGTTATCACATAGAATCATAGTGGTTTCCATCTCCAAATTGAACAGACATGTCAACAACTTCCGAAGCCATATGGCTTCACAACTAGCGAAACATGCTGCAATGTATTATGCTTCTGTCATGCTAAGAGCAATACTGGATTGCTTCCTTCTTTTCCATGAAGTCATGGCTGACCCCAAACTGAAACAACATCGTGAAGTGTTATTTCTATATGAAGCACTTCCAGCCCAATCTGAATCAGTATAACCATACAGTCTAAATTCATGATCTCCAGTATAACAGAGACAATAATTCAATGTACCCTTAAAGTATCTCATCACATGCTTTGCAGCTACAAGATGAACAGGCATGGGCTTCACCAGATACTGACTCAAGGTGTTCACAACAAAGCATATATCTAGCTTGGTACAGATACATCAACAAACCAATAATTTGTATGTATAGAGTAGCATCAACCAACTCTGACAAAGTATCAACCAGGAGCTTCAAATTCGTTTCCATGGGTGTGGTCATGGCTTTACATTCCAACATGTCAAATCTCTTCAGTATTTCAACTGCATACTTCCCTTGGTTAAGGAAGATCTTCTCTCGGCTCTGCCAAAATTCAAGACCTAAGAAATAATGCATCGAGCCTAGATCTTTCATCTCAAATTCAGTAGCAAGCTTCTTCTTACAATATGTGATGAGCTTTTCTTCTCCTGTCAAGAATAAGTAATCCACATATAGTAGCAATATAACTAGCTCATCATTCATAACCTTGAAGTAAAGGTTAGGATCAGCTTTACTCTTGGTAAAGCCCAAGCTAGTCGGGAAACTATCAATTCTACCATACCAAGCTCTAGGAGCTTGCTTCAACCCATACAGATCTTTCTTCAACATGCATACATGAGTCTTTCTATCATCAACTTCAAACCCTTGTGGTTGTTCTATATACACTTCTTCTTCAATAACACCATTTAAGAAAGTTGTTTTCACATCCATCTGGTGCAACTTCCACTTCATTTTGGCTGCAAGAGCTATGATGGTTATGATCGAAGTGTATCTGGTTATAGGAGCAAATGTTTCTTCATAGTCAATACCTTCCTTTTGAGAAAATCCACGAGCCAAAAATCCTACCTTATATTTTTCAATACTTTCGTCTGCTGCGTGTTTTATTTTGTATATCCACTTGGAAGATACCACATCTTTGTTCTTTGGTTAGGGAACTATTTCCCATACATCATTCTTCATAATGGACAGGTATTCTTTTGTCATGGCGTCCATCCATTCTTTCTTCTGAACGGCCTCTTCAAAGAAAGTAGGTTCATTTTCTACGAGATCACACATCAAGGCCATATAGCTGGAGAATAGCTTAGGCTTCTTGCTTTGTCTCATGGTTCATTCTAAGGCACCATATTTCTCTACATCTTGAATAAGTTCTTTCGCCCAAGCTAGCTTTCTCTTGTGAGAGATTGTCATACAACGAGGTTGTTGAAATTTTATCATATCATGATCTTCTGGAATCTCATCATGAGGGGTAACTGCAACTTCCTTTACGGGTTATGCAACTCTAGGAGTTGTCGGTTATTTTTCATATACTTCTTCAAGCTGGCATTTTCTTGATCTCTTGATTGTTGCATCTTCATCAAAGGTTACATCTCTGTTGATCTCAATATGATGGTATCCTGGTATGTAGATTCTGAAGGCCTTAGAGACCTCACAGTACCCAACAAATATTCCCTTCTTTCCTGAAGGATCCAACTTAGTTCTCTTTTATTTCGGAATGTGTACAAACACTGGACAACCAAGTATCTTTAGATGGCTTACTTCTAGCTTTTTTCCAGTGAACATTTCTTCGGGGTTTTGAATCCAAGTGCAGTATGGGATAATCTGTTCTGGACATATATTGTTGTTCTTGTTGCTTCAGCGCATAAGTCCATTGGAAGATATTGATCATGAATCATAGTCTTTACTATTTCCATTATCATTCTATTCTTTATTTCTGCTACACCATTTTGTTGAGGATTATAGGGAGTGGTGAGCTCCCTCTTAATCCCGACATCTCTGCAAAAGTTCCCAAATTCTTTTGAAGTGTACTCTCCTCCATTATCTAACCTGAGTATCTTGATTTTTCTTTCGAAGAGATTTTCTACCAAGGATTTTATTTCCTTGAACTTTCCAAGTACTTCATCTTTTGACTTCAAGAAATAAACCCAAGTCTTACAAGAGTAATCATCAATAAATGATAGATAGTATACATACTCACTTAGACAGGTTGATGGCATTGGACCGCATACATCTAAGTGGACAAGTTCCAAAATTCCTTCTGCTTTACTGTCACTCTTTGGGAAAGGATTTTTTGTGTTCTTTCCTTGTGCACATCCCTAGCATACACCTTCATGATCAACCTTTAGTTCTGGTAAACCTGTAACTACCTTTCTCACATATGGTAAGGCTTTGTAGTTGATGTGAGATAGCCTTCTATGCCAAAGATCACAAGGACTTTCAGTAAAGTGAGCCAAGGCTACATCTGAGTGACCTTTTAACTTGTACAAACCACCTTCTTCTATTCCAATAACAACTGCATCTTCTATAGTTTTTCCTTTAGACCACATAAGAACTTCACCATCTATGAATGCAAATCCAAAACCTTTCTTATCTAGAGCTGAAATAGAAAGTAAGTTCTTTTTCAAACCCGGTACATATAGTACATCCTTCATTCTCATCGGATTTCTTGAATCAAGTTTGTAGGTGGCTTCTTCCATTCCTTTGATCGGGTACTGATAATTATCTCCAAGTGAAACTTTCTAAGGGGAGTCCTTTTCTATAAGGTTGGAGAGAGTGTTCTTTTGGCCTGTCATGTGCTTAGAGGCACCACTATCTATGAGCCAAGTATCCTCTTCGGGTGTTACAGATCTTGAGAGAGCAAAAAACAAAACATATTCTTCAATCTATTCTTTAGCTAACTTCTTGGGTGGCTCATCATCTTCAGCTGCATGGGCATGATGTCTTTTGTTATTTCTCTTCTTGTATTCTTCCCTTCTTGGAGGACAATTCTTAGCAATGTGTCCCATCTTATCACAATGATAACATTGGTAGGAGGAGAAATATTTTCCCTTTCTTTGACCCTTATGATAATTCTGGAATCTCTTTGGAGAGTGAGACTCTTTATGAAAGTGACTCTACTTTTGAAAATGAGAATTTCCCTTTCCACCCTTAGCATGAGCAGCTAGGGCTTGATCTTCATCTCTTAATAGAACGGCTTCTCGATTAGCCACTCTTGCTTCTTCTTGAACACATTCTTCCCATAAACTGTCAAATTGGAGTTTCGCTTTTCTTCCACAAATAGTTTGGATAAAGGCATCCCAAGGTCTCATGAGACCATTAAGAGTTGTCATCACGAGTTCATCTTCCAGTAGATTTTTTTTCCTTCATATATTCTAGTTAGGGTATCAAACATATCTTCCAGTAGATGTTTTTTCCTTCATATATTTTGGTTAGGGTATCAAACATATCTTTTGGAGTAATCTTAGAAGACACTTGAGGGATCAAGTGGTCTTTAATGGAATCTACAATTATTCTTTTAGCCTTAATTATATCCCTCTTGTACTTTTCTTTGTCTGCATTTTCTTAGAGTTCTAGTACATTTTCTTAAGAATGAGTCCAATTCTGTACTTCCAGGCACAAAAAATTTCCACACCTTCTAACTTGTCAACAAGCTTGGTGCTTGTAGACATCTTGACCTGGAGCTAAGAAAATGATCAGAAAATGAAAGTGCTCAAAAAATGAAACTGAGCTTTACCAGGAGATGCGCTAGGATGAGGTGAGTTTGTTGGAGCAAACCGTTTCAAAAAATTCCAAGTTTTACCCCTTGAAACTTGACCTGCACAATTCTAAACTGGTACTTCTGGTACTAGTTCTGGTTTCCTAGTTTTCTGGTACCAGTCAAAACTAGGGTTTGACTTTCCGAAGAATCTAGCAACTAAAAAAGTTCACTCACGCTGCCAAAAGATGCGTCAGGCAAAGGCACACTTCCCAAGGTGGTCTTTGGTCAAAAATTCCACTTCAGTAAGAAGCTCTAATTTTCTTGTATCACAACAGAAATGTCAAGACATCAAGTGAAAGATGCTCTATTCAGTCAAGCTATGATTCCATGTTAAGTTTTTACTGTTGTTATTAGGTTATTTCCAAATTTCATAAGCATTCAATGCATTTCCAAAACAACAGAGTAAAGAGACTCACTGAAAGAAACACAATCACAAGGTATGCAACATTTTATCTTGGAAAACCCTCATGAGGGAGAAAACCCAGCAAAACTCCTCAATAATAGATTTCCAATACAATGCCAAGACTAAGACCAAAACATAAAAGATAGACCAAGACCAAGCATGTGCCTCTCTTCTCCTTCGTCAGAATTCTTTCTACAACTGCAACTACCTTCAAGATATGCGCACTAGATGAGTGAGTGAGTGTTTAAATAAGACACCATCCTCACATATAAATACAAGTTGAGGTGGCACTAGGGTTGTGTCTATTCACTTGGTGGAGCCGACTTCACTTTATTAATTACTAGGGGCCGACTTTACAAATACCACCATACAAATATAGTTTGACCAATCCACAAAAGGGGATTTGATCTTATACAAGAGCTGACTTGATCAATCTACAAAGGTGGATTTAATTTATACAATAATAACTCAAATATAATTAGAATATTCTTTGAAGTTACAATATTTCAACACCTTGTTCCTGATTGACTATTCTTTGTTTGATTTATACAATAATAACTCAAATATAATTAGAATATTCTTCGAAGTTACAATATTTCAACACCCCATTCCTGGTTGACTATTCTTTGTCACTATACATTAGACCCTCACTTCATGGGTTTGATATGAGGCACTTCATATTTGGACCTGTTATCGCACGGTTTGTAGGAAAGGTCCAAAGGCTTGAGTCAGGGCTTAAAACCGGCGTAACAGGAGCTTCCCCACCCACTGTCACCTCGATGGGGAGATCTTTCTATTTAGGAGGGCAAGTCCAAGGGAGACGTCCCTAAGGCAATCTAGATTAAAGGAAGGCTAAGGAGTAAAGGCCAAGTCAAGGAAAACCCCTTCCACAGATTGCTGCCCAAGAGAGATAGTCAAAGAGATAAGACCACTGACGATGCACCTGTTTGCGAGACAAAACAAAGAAGACTAGAACGTGCTTGCAGTGGATTAGTACTTC
>ML783114.1:382272-434242 GCA_009831015.1 Picea engelmannii
AATGATTTCCCTTATAATTTTTAGTTTTCTTCTATATCTAGACTAGAGTATTGAGTTTGGCAAAGCTTCATTTTCTTTCTAACTCCTACCTTAGGATGGTGTAGAGGCTACCCCTTGCTACTTAAGGAGTTGGTAACACACTCATATCACCATCTAGATCTTGGAACACAAAGACTTTCTTGGGGGAATTTGCTAGGTACACCCTAGGGTTGCCTAGAACCCTGAGATTCTTTGTAGAAAACCAAGCCTCAAGGAGTGTTGGTTGACCCCTTAGCCCAATAGGATTTAAGGCACTGGTCTTTTACTTTCCTTTCTCTCTCAAAATTTCAATTTACTTCTTTCTTTAAATCTTTTGAGCAACCTAGGGTTTCATTTGATATATCTTCATATCTAAGTTGTTTTTCTTTCCAAGTCTTGAGTTATAGGGTTTAAATCTTTTGGACTTGATTCTAGTTTGCAGAATATTCATTGTTTCATGCTAGATCATAAACGTTTTGCAATTTTGGCTTGGATCTAAAAATTTAAGTTCAAAGTCTTTAATGGATCTAAGATTTATTTATTCATTGTTTCATGCTAGATCACAAACGTTTTGCAATTTTGGCTTAGATCTAAAAATTTAAGTTCAAAGTCTTTAATGGATCTAAGATTTCTTTGGTGAATAAAACTTGCTAGTTTCAAAGTCAATTTTCTTCAAGCCCACCTCACCTAATATTTAATGGCTGGAAATCCAATTTGATGTAAGGGTTTTAAATTATTTTTGGTCTTCTTCTCACATCTGGGATAAATTTCCAATTACTTGACTAAAACTCACATATTAATGCAATGATTTGCCTCTTAAATATTCTAGACACACTTAGGTATCAAATCGATGTGCTCTAAGGCCAAACGACCTGCCTTACAAGCATGAAATCACATCCTCAAGATTTATAATATCTGTTGAAGAGTATACTAAGGATTTTTTAATACTTAATGTCGATAGTTCATGATGTGCCTTACTCTTACACACATTGTTGGTATAATAAAACCACTCTCAGAATGCATGCTCAAACACAATACCTCTATAGGTTACCAATTATGTGCTTGACATTTTAGTTTCATTTTGACAGTCAAGTTTTGCTAATCATTCCTTAAACTTTGATCTACTAAGAAAAATATGTGTTTATAATGTTTGTTGTTCCTAATGAGTGTTGAGGTTTAAATTTTCTCTACATGTTAAACACGATGTTCACACGTACATTATGAGGGTTCTCATATTTAATTACTTCAACAATCCATCATTAAATTTTGAGTCCTAAATGAATCAATACATGGGATAAGACTTCCAATGTTTCACTTGATTTCGTTGTTACAGTTCATGACACTATCGATTGACACTTAAGGCACGACAAAGGCTTATTGGCATCAAATGTTTTGATACTTGGCACTATCTATACAAATTTGGGATTTAAACATTTTGGCATTTCGGAACAATACTGCAATAAATCTTATCACAATTGTTAAGAATATTGCTAAACATCGAGTATTCATGGCTAAATTTATATGTTTTGGTATGATTAGAGTTCATACTAAATCTAACCATAAGTATTTGTGATGCCTAAATTTCTTAATAGTTATAAATACTTGGGATTGATGAATGTCATCTCAAATATAACCTTGGACTTTGTGTTGATGCTTTGGTAGCTGTGGGCGGTACTTTCCCTCCTAGATGACCTTTCTTAGACAAGAAGAAGATTCTGGAAACAAGAGAACCATTGAACAAATGTGGAAATACCCTAGAAGAGAAGTCGACCCAGAAGAATAAAGAAGTGACACCTTCTCAGAAGAGAAGCCAACCCAGTGAAGAGGACAGGAAAGCTATAAATAGGAGGCGCCTTAGCTCATTTGGACACACTCACTCACACTCTCTCATCTACACAAAAGTGACGCAGCATTTGCAGTGACAGAGTTTCTTCTTGTTCAGTCTTTTTGGTATTTCTCTCTTGTGCGCTACCCTTCGAGAAGGTGCGCTATCTTGGTATTGTGTTGTTGCTGCAGCTGGGGTGGTATTTCTGGTTGTATCTTGATCTAGCCTTTGTACTAGGGTTTATCTATTAGTTCATGATTGGGATTGTTTTGTGAACAGAATCTGATCTAAGAAAGGTTGTTGGGTTTTTCCCCCATTTGGGGCTTTCCCAAGATAAATCTCATGTTTTTTGGTCTCTTGTTTATGCTACTACTACTTAGTACATGATATATATATATATGTTAATGGTAACGAAGTAAAAGAACACTGGTAACTCTAATTCTCTGTAAATAAAGAAAATCTAACATGGTATCAGAGTTGGTTACCTTCAAAACAGTTTGACCACTAGAAGGAAGATCGCTCTAGCGGCACCTTGTAGCTACAATACTTTGTCAAGCTCGTTGAGCACTATCCCGTGGTTGTTGGGGATAATTCTTTCATAGAGCAGTGCACCCTACCCTAGCGCACCCCCTGAAACCCTTAGAGTGCAGTTTGGTGAAGTTTGAAAAAATCAAGGTTTTACGATGCTAGGGTTTCTACCAAGAAACAATGTCAACCAACATGAGAGTTGAAGATAGATTGGATGGAGCAGATAACTTCAAATCCTAGAAGCACAAAGTTCTCCTCATTCTAGAAGAGAATGATTTATTGGATCATATCAAGCAGATGCTTCCAGAACCAGAAGAAGAAGACGCCAAAGCAAAGTTCGAGAAGAATGAAGTCAAGGCCAAGAGGATATTGACAAACTCAATAAAGGATCATCTAATACCTAATGTATCATAATTGAAGACACTAAAGGAAATGTTTGATGCCTTAATCAAACTTTATGAAAGTAAGAATACCAATCAAAAGCTTACTCTAAGGCATTGACTCATAAATGTGACAAAGAACAAGTCAAAAACAATAGCCAACTATTTTATGCGGATCTCGTGGATCAAAGACCAGTTAGCAACCATTGAAGATCCAGTAAAAGACATTGAACTCATGACTACTACACTCGATGGATTTCCCTCCTCTTGGGATCCATTTGTTCAAGGGATTTGTGCCAAAATCAAATTGCCCAAGTTCAACAAGCTATGGACAGACTGCACCCAAGAGAAATCCAGGTTGATATCCAAGTCACAGAAGACAAATGATGATGAAAATCAAGCCCTTGTTTCTCAAGTAAAGAAAAGGATAGAATGGGAAGAAAGTAGTCCAAAAAAATCCAAGAGACCACGTTATAAGAAGGATGCGTCAAAGATCAGATGTTACAACTGCAAGGAGATGGGACATTATGCTACACAATGTCCTCTTAGACATGAAAAGGGAAAGAAGACGCACCATGCACATGCAGCAAATGATGAAGAGCAGAAGTTAAAGAATGAAGAGTATGTCTTTTAGTCAGTGATGCTTCCAAGCACATGACCGAGGAGTAGGAAAGACAAATCAAGTGGTACAGCAACAACTAAACTCCAGGTTTGCATATCAGGTTTGATATTTTATATTGTTGCAGTTTATGTAAGTGTTGTAACTAGAATAGCAGTCTTTAGAATTCTATTATTGCTATTGGTATTGCTAGTTTAGTAACACTTTATTATTGTTGATATGACTACCATTAAGTAAATGATCATATTAATAATGCACTTGTTTACAAGATAAATTAATCTCCTCTAGGAGATGCTCTTGGTTGTTGACCTTGTTCCAGGCAGGTTATCTTGTAAATTCCATGGAGGTTACCATGGAGATGTTATTGTTCTTGTTTCTTGTTCTGAATAGGTCACAGGTAATAACTTTGGGAGGGAGCTATAATGATGGTTGCAGGAGGCAATGGTTTAGATGGTCTCTAGTTGAGACATGGTGCAAACTATCCAGACATAGAGTTGTACACATCCATGTAATGAAGGAGAAGAGAAAGAAGTCAGAACCTTCTGACAAGAAGGGTACTTCTGCAGATACAAAGTATCTCATATGAAGATCGATTGTAAGGAGCATAAGGCTACGAAGATGACCATACATATTTCTCTAGTTCAATTGATCACTCTTCATATCACTAGGAAGAGTCAGTAGAGCCTAAAGGGCCTACCCAAATTCGTTGCAATGACTAGGAAGAGACCAGCATGGTCTCGTGATACTTTGCAGGATGCAAAGGGGGATACAAACATATGGCATTGATGAGCCATATCATGAGGAGGAGCAGATGGCTCCACCAGTGGTGAGGTAGGCAGCCCAACCAAGTACCATCTCAGAAGGAGCTAGAGTTCAGAGGGAGTCAACCCTCAGGATCTAGTAGGGAGGAGAAGCCTCCCCAGGACAGTTCATAGGATATGAGAGACTTTAGATGAGGTCAGCACATGCAGAGGGAGCAGATGATGTCCTCTTAGACATGAAAAGGGAAATAAGAAGCACCATGGACATGCAGCAAATGTTGAAGAGCAGAAGTCAAAGGATGAAGAGTATTTCTTTTAGCCAGTGGTGCTTCCAAGCACATGACCGAGGAGTAGGAAAGACAACTCAAGTGGGACAGCAACAACTAAACTCCAGGTTTGCATATCAGGTTTGATATTTTATATTGTGGCAGTTTAAGTAAGAGTGTAACTAGAATACCAGTCTTTAGAATTCTATTATTGCTATTGCTATTGCTAGTTTAGTAACACTTTATTATTGTTGGTATGAATACCATTAAGTAAATGCTCATATTAATAATGCACTTGTTTACAAGATAAATTAATCTCCTCTAGGAGATGTTCTTGGTTGTTGACCTTCTTCCAAGCAGGTTATCTTGTTCTTGGAGGTTACCATGGAGATGTTGTTGTTCTTGCTTCTTGTTCTGAACATGTCATAGGTAATAGCTCTAAGAGGGAGCTATAATGATGGTTGCAGGAGGCAATGGATTAGATGGTCTCTAGCTGAGACATGGAGCAGACTATCTAGACATAGAGTTGTACACATCCATGTAATGAAGGAGAAGGGGACGAAGTTAGAACCTTCTGGCAAGAAGGGTATTTTTGCGAATATAGAGTATCTCATATGAAGATCAATTGTAAGGAGCAGAAGGCTCCAAAGATGACCATACAGATCCGTCTAGTTCAGTTGATCACTCTTCAGATCACCAAAAAGAGTCAGTAGAACCAAAAGGGCCTACCTTGAATCGTTGCAATGACTAGGAAGAGACCGGCATGGTATTGTGATACTTTGCAGGATGCAAAGGGGCATACAGACATATGGTATTGATGAGCCATATCATGAGGAGCAGATGGCTCCACCAGTGATGAGGTAGGTGGCCCCACCAAGTACCATCTCAAAAGGAGCTAGAGTTCAAAGGCAGTCAGCCCTTAGGATCTAGTATGGAGGAGAAGCCTCCCCGGGACAATTCATAGGAGATCAGACTTTAGATGAGGTCAGCACATGCAGAGGGAGCAGATGGCTCCGGAGATTATATAGACTCAGAGGGAGTCAAGCTTCAAAGGGAGCATGCAGACTCAGAGTGAGCATGATCTCAAATAGAGTCAGTGGCTTAGATACTTTCATTCAGAAAGTATTCCTCCTCAGATTCAAATGGGAGAGAGAGACGTCTTCTAAGACTGACAGACCGAAGGCTAGATCGAAACTTCAGAGGCTTTGAGGAGATATGAGACCTCCTAGGAGGATTCCCTTGTTTCAGTGATGGAGGAGGAAGCCAGTCAAAAGGACTAGGAAATGGATTTCGCCTTGGTTACGAAACCAAAAGGGAAGTCAGTAGTCACTTCCAAGTGGATCTACAAGATCAAGCATGTTGCAAATGGCGGCATAGAGAAGTACAAATCGAGATTTGTGGCTAGAGGATTCTCCCAGCAAGAGGGAGAAGATTATGACAAGACACTTGCTCCAGTAGCCAGAAGAAGTGTACATAGAGCAGCCACAAGATACATGAGAAGGAGTCTCATGTCTGCAGATTGAAGAAGGCTTTGTACGAGCCTAAGCATGCAGCCATGGCATGATATGCCAAATCAGACAGTTACTTGATGATCTTAGGAATGGTTGCCTATTGATCCTATATGTGGATGACCCGTTTCTTACAGAGGATAAGAAGCTCACAGATGGGTGCAAGAGGGAGCTCGCTTCAAAGTTCGAGATGAAGGATCTAGGTCTGATGCATTACTTCTTGGGATTGGAGGTGTGGCGGAGATCAGATGATATTTTCCTTGACTAAGGAAAATATATTATTGACATCCTGCAGAGATTCGAGATGATAGACTACAAGTCCATGGCCACACCCATGACGATAAATCTAAAGTTATTGAGTGATTCATCTTTAGATTTGGTGGATCCCACAATGTACAGATAGTTGATTGGATCATTGATGTACCTGGTTAACACCAAGTTGGACATATGTTTTGCAGTAAATGCCTTGAGTCAATACATGGTTGAACCTAGACATGTACATTGGATGGCAGGAAAACATATGTTGAGGTACCTGCATGGTACGATTGGATATGGATTGAGATATGTCTCGAGTGAAAATGTGAAGCTGCAAGGATATACAGATTCTAACTAGGCAAGGAGTGCAGTGGATCAAAAGAGTACTTTCGGATGTTGCTTCAGTCTGGGATCACGTATGATCTCATGGTTGAGCAGGAAGCAAACATCAGTGGCACTCAATACAATAGAGCAAGAGTATATCGCAACTAGTGTGGCAAGCTGTGAAGCAGTGTGGCTTCGCAAGTTGCTTGCAGGGATATTTGATCTAGAATTGGAGCCAACTTTGATACATTATGACAATCAAAGTTGATTAAGGCTTTCAAAGAACCTTGTATTTCATGACAAGTCAAAGCACAAAGAGATCAAATATCATTACATCCTAGACATGGTGCAGAGAGGAGGTATAGAGATCATGCCGGCTAACCTCTCTAGCCAAGGGTTCCCTAGATCAATCATTTGAGGTGACTGAGGGGGTAATGCACTGTCGGACTTGATGAGAGATGAAACACCACACACATAGTCGTGAGAACTATGGGAGCAGCTTCGTGCTACTGGATGAGACTATAACTATGGTTGATGGCATTGTAGTAGTTGTGTGTTACTAGTTGATTGTTCCATATTTATAGATACATTGACTATGACTATGGTTGATGGCATTGTAGTAGTTGTGTGCTACTAATTGATTGTTGCACAATTATAGGGGCTATAACTATGGTTGATGGCATTGTAGTAGTTGTGTGCTACTAGTTGATTGTTGCATAGTTATAGAGGCCATGACTATGGTTGATGGCATTGTAGTAGTTGTGTGCTACTAGTTGATTGTTGCATAGTCATGGGGATTGCAGATTATGAGTATGGTCGATGGCATGGTAGTAGCTATGTGTTACTAGTTGATTGTTGCATAATCATAGAGACTATTGGACTGCATGGTGGTAGCTTGTGTAGCTATCAATTGATTGTAGGAGAGAGACATTATGTCTCTGGATAGTAGTTGTGCGCTACTTGGAGTGGTTCTATACCACTGTATAGTAGTTGTATACTACTATGGATCGGCACAATCGTGTTCTACTAGATGGCATTGTAGTAGTTGTGCGCTACTAGCTGATTGCAATGGAGATTACCAGTGCATATTGGGAGTAGTTGTGTGCAACTTGATTGCAGAGAAACTGTGACAGATGATTTGAGCTATCGATAGCATTGTAGTAGTTGTGTGCTACCAACTAATTGCAGAGTAATCAGTGGACTATTAGATGAAGACGTCGTGAAAAATACCTACCTAGATAAGAGGGAGTGTTGATGTTTTGGGTCTGCCTTAGTGTCCCCTCCCACTGAACGCACAAAAACAAAACCAAAAAATCTTATGAAAAATCTTTTAAAAACACCAAAAATCTCATGAGAAATATTAAACATAGACTGTTATAAAAAAATATTAAAAAGAAACCAAATATTGTATGTTGAAGTTCATCTTATGAAAAGACCAAAACTCTTAAAACCTAAATAGATAGGGAGGAGAACAATTGTAATTGAAATGAAGAGGATTAAATCAAAAAGGACTCACCCTTTGCCCTTGTCACATAAAGATATTCAACAACGCTCCACTCACCTCCACCATACTTTCCCTACATTGCCTTTAAATAGCAGAAMATGAGTTAAATTAAACCATACATACCTTCTTAGCCTTCACGGACAATGGTACCTTGATTACAGCACTTATTAAACCCAACAAGATCAAAATAAAAAAATCTTTAAAAATTAACAAAAATATCATCAAAAATAATAAGCATAAACTATAACATATTATAAAAATAGTAAATACTAAAGAGATGCCAAAAATCATAAACCCTAGACAGGAGAAGAGGGAGCAGATCAATTTTTTTCGAAATAAGAATAATTACATAAGATTTGCACCAAGAGAGGACTATTATTCATAGGATTTGCACCAAGAGAAGACTCTCTCTTCCCCTCTCACTCAAAGATTATTCAACAACTCCCTCTACCTCTCTTTACCTACATTACCTCTAAATTTTAAAAAACACACACTATATAAGAAAATGAGATAGATTAAACCATACATACTTGTGCCCACTGCACCTCTGGGGCACCTCTGGAATTTGCATAAGTTGAACTGCCTTCATTTCCCCATTGAATCTAACAAAACAAAAAAATCTTATGAGAAATCTGTAAAAGAAAACAAAAATCTCATGAGAAACATTAAAAACCAGACTGTAACATTAAAAACCAGACTGTAACACATTATAAAAATATTAAAGAGAAATCAATTGTATTTGAAATGAAAATGACTAACGACTCACTCTCTACCATTTTCACACATATATTCAACATCTTCTCCACCTTCCTTTCCCTGTATTACCTCAAATTTTTGAAACAAACATATAATTATGCAGTATAAAATGAGTCACATAATTATGCAGCAGAAAAGGAGTCAAATCAAACCATGCATACCCCTAGCCTTCACTTGTGCCCACTGCATCTAAGGTATCTGCATCAGCTGGGCTATTTGGGACTGCCGAGACTGTAACCCATATCATGGAGGTAATGAACTCAAGCCACGACACCCACCAATTAGATATCACAGTCCAAAAACAGTGCCTAACAGAGGCATAGCCAGTGGTCTTGCATCCGTAAAGGCTGGCTGACCAATATCTACTAATAGCCCAATCGCATTTGTATCATAAAACATGGGCACCCACAGACCCGTCGCGACCACTAACTGGAGGTTGTATGGCCGAGTTCCGTCGGGAGAAAATGAACATACAGGTCCATACCCACTGAACCCAACAAAATCAAAATCCAAAAAACTTATAAGATATCTTTCAAAGATAACAAAAAAATCGTAATATATATTAAACATGCACTGTAATGTATTTTTAAAAAATACTTAAAAAAGATCAGAATCGGTTAAGAGAGGGCATCAGTTGTATTTACAATAAGAAGGATTATATGGGTTTTACACCGAAAGAAGAGTCGCTCTCTGCCCTTTTCACACACAGATATTCAACAGCTCCTCTACCGAATCTACTTGCATTGTCTTTAAAAACACACATTATATATTTATCTAATAGACAGAAAATGATTACATACATACAGTCTGTGACTTCCTGCGCTGCGCCCACTGCATCAGCTTAATTTCCCACCGATTAATCCCAATGGAAAAAAACGCTATGAAGCAAGGTAAAATGAATAGATAAGAAAGGACGCAGGAAAAATAAAATATCAGACCAAAAAACAGCATGGCCATGCTGAAAATGCTTTAAAAAAATCAACAAAAATAGCAAAAAATTAAAAATTAAAAACCAATGGCAACAAAAAAATGAAACCCACAGAAAACACTACACACAAATCATCAAAGTGCTCTGCGTCCATGGCCATTGGCCAGCCATGGACTTTACTCTTCGTACATCGAATATCGAGTCTTCCCTTTCGTGCGCGTCCAACCTCGCCTTGATGGCAATTAATCAATGCTCCTCCCCCACCCAGCCTTCCATCGAGCCAGCCAGCCATGGACTCTACTCTTCATACATGGCAAAGTACACCATCATATCACATCGAGTCTTCCCTTTCCTGCGCTCCGTCCTCCTCACCCGCCCAGCCATGGACGCAGACCAGTTTTTCCCTTCGTACACCATCATATCACATCGAGTCTTCCCTTTCCTGCGCTCCACCCAACCTCGCCTCGATGGCCATTAATCAATGCTCCTCCCCCGCCCCACGTCGATGGAAATTAATGAATGAAGACTAGCGCCACAACAGATGTCTTTTTAGAAAATTAATGAATTAAGACTAGGGCAACAACAACGACAGATGTCTTTTTAGGATTAAATATTATTTTATGGGCTTTTTTCAGTATAGCCGTTACCTATGTTCTAATACATTATCTTGCTCTCCTCATATTTGAAAAACTATACGATCCATCGTCCACTTAAGCCATTTGTAAGAGAATTATTAGGGCAAGATAAAGATTAAAAACCGCATTCATTTTAAACATATGGATTTGGTAGAATGAATCCATATTTCATGGTATCTTTGTAGCTAAGAATTATGGGCGTATTCGAGTAGATTTAGCAGCAGTTTTATGGGGACTTCGCTCATCATGGAATAGTTTTATCAAACACTATGTATTATGTATTTTGGAATAGTTTTATCAAATTATTACAACCAAAAAAATTAACAAGATTAACCTAGATGTTTACTAAGTTTGTGTGTGCTTTGAGTATGACTAGAAGACAAAGACATAATTTGTGCATATTAAAAAATGAGGTTATTACCACCATAATTTGTGTACATAGTGAAGAGAACAAACTAGAGTTAAACATCATGAGGAGTGTATTAAAATTTGAAAACCTTTGCACCATTCAAATGTAATATCCCTACTCATATGTGCCTAAGCAGAGACTTAAATGAGAAGATACATTTAAAGATGTCACTTTGACACTTAAACATGGATTGTGAATGAGAATCGAATATTGGTTTATGTAC
Organism: Picea engelmannii; assembly: GCA_009831015.1. Lineage (NCBI taxonomy): Eukaryota > Viridiplantae > Streptophyta > Pinopsida > Pinales > Pinaceae > Picea > Picea engelmannii. Next base: position 393,212 of record ML783114.1, read on the forward strand.
CTTGCCTCATCCCTCTACCAATATTGAAAATAAGAAACAAAATATTTGTCTAAGCATTGTTCACATGTCTTTAGAGGACATGTTAGTGCTTGTTTCCATGGTCATTGATGTGTGTATATTCACTTGAAAAATTAACATAGGGTTTCTTAGAATTTCTTAAATAAAAGTACTCCGAGCATGTAGGTTGTCAATGTTTGGTTGTAATTGTATCAAGGAAAGATCAATTTGCATATGACTAAGTTGTTGAGAAATATAAAGAAGTTGAGGTTCAAACTATTCAAATCCCAAGTGGTATAGCTACTTGTGTGTAGTTCAAATGGAAAAATATCAATAGATAGAAAAGAATTTTGCAATTGAGGGAGGGAAAGATCAATCCTCGCATCATTGGGTTGTTAAATAATAGAGAGAAGTCGAGATTCCAACTATTCAAAACCCAAAGTGGTGTAGTCACTTCTGGACAATTGAAAGGGAAAAGCATCAACATGCAAAAGAGCATTAATAAAAGAAGGTCGTGTTATCTTTTGACAATGGTACTTCAATTGTTGCCTGAATGTTATTTGCTCGAACTAGTTGTCACTAACGTTGCTGGGAATTTGGATAGTTTTATGCAAACAGACACTTGGTCCAAGTCCACCCAAGTTAGTTTCACTATTCTACATTGTCAAGTTCAATAGGGATGTCATCCACAAATGTGAAGAAGCATCCTTTGGGTTTCCCCAAGTCCCAAATATTCTCTCTCTCTCTCTCTCTCTCTCTCTCTCTCTCACACACACACACACACGTAATGATAAAAAAAAAAAAAAAATTATCTATCGAGATGTGGTCTAGTGGTTGGAATGGGGAACCATCATGTAAACAACCTAGGTTCAAACTCGATCCATAATTGAGGGGCTCATAGCCCACTCGCTTCACCAACATAGATACTTGTGCAAAACTTTAATTCGTGGACTCTATCTCAATTGTATCTTTGAGATGTGCATATGTGTAATACCCATGTTTCCCTAGTATGTAATTAATCATGTTTAATGATTTAAATGCCATGGCATATAAACATTGTAATTGTATTATTGATTGATTGGAAAATGCCAACTAGCCGACTAATGGTTGAAGCATTAAAAAGTATTGGCCATGATACCATTGGAGGAAAGAATGAGGGAACCTATTGAGGGGGTTAATTATGCTAAGATGGCCCAAGCCTCTCTCTTCAGATAATTCAATTTAGAAATAATAAGTTATTTCCTTTCCTAATTTCAAGACAAATCAGTTAATGAGAGGGGATGGTAGTTGAACAACCAACCGCCCCAATGAATGGAAGACTTGGCTAGGATAACCGAAACTGTCAGCCAAAGGTATAACAGAGTACCAATTATGCAACCCAGATTGACCTCCACGAGTTTCTTCTGACAGAAGGAAAGAAGGACAGATCGAGAACCTTCATGGGAGATTGAGAGAAGAACTATGGGGGGTATGCAAATGAAAGGAGTAGAATGTGCAAGAGAACTGGGGAGAGGAAAAATAAGAGCTCGAGGTTTTGAGTTTTAGCGAGGGTAGATAAACCTGAAATCTTGGTCTAAGAGAAATACATGTAGGAAAGGAAATGTTGTGAGGGAAGCAACAGTAGAAAACCACGGAGGCATGGTTGTACAAGCTGGCATGAGAATCCAAGAACACGACCTAAGCTGAGGAGGTCATGATTTTTATGCAGGATGGGCATCTGATAAACCTCAGAGAGCCATTAGCTAGGTGTGTGTGAGGGATTCGCTACCAATGGTAATGTGAAGAAGAATGGTCTTCTCTTACCAAATTTGCCCCGAGAACCTAAGAAAGATTTCCCTGGTGGTATCATGGCTTGGCACGGGTTGCTAAGAATGAATGCATATGAACCTATGGTTGGGTGGAAAGGCGTACACCCACAGTCAATTGGTTGGCTACAATCTTTGATACAAATAAATAATTTTATGCTCTGTGTGTAGAGTGAAATGAATGACCATTGTTTGTAATTGCTCTTAAATGTGCATGTTTGTAAATGCACTGAATGGTTGTAACTTGTGATGAAATCATGGTAATGATGCTTTTTTTATTGGAAAATCTTTGCATTTGAATGAATGTAGGATGGAAAGAATAGTGCATGCCTTGCACAACTAAGTATGAGCATTCTATAATGTTCTAAGATAAATAAAATGAATTTGATTCTATGGTTCATGTGTGCACATTGATATATCCATTATTGTAATGGGTTTCCTATGAGAGGAAGCTAGAATTATAAGTTAATTGAGCATAAATTGTTGATTCAAATGAGGTGATGTAACCCTCCTTCATTGTCGAATGAATTTATTGAGAGGCAAGAGAAGGCCAATAACCATTTCTTTTTCCCCTTTGATAAATTGGAAAGGTCGCAGGACTTTGAATCCTCTTTTGAGTGACAAGTAGCAGGTTTGCGGCTCGCTAGTAAATGCATTGATAAAGTTGAGGAAGCCAATTGAAGAACCCCTGCATGATGGTGCAACAAAGGACTATGAAGCTACTAAGTCTAGAATTAAACCTTCACTGAAATCCTTGTTGAGAAACCAAGAGGAAACAACAACCTTTGGATTAGCGAGGAGGTCGATCGATAGTCGTCTGATAGACTTCGTAGAACTGATATTATCGAGATACCAAGATGTCAGGACCCGGGAGTACAGGGTAATCCGGTGTGACAGACCTTGTCAAATGTTGATACACTGATACCTGGGGTTAAGGTTTTAAGACATGGTTCCAACCCTTTTTGTACTATGAAAGGAAGAGGGAGGTGACATCACATTGACATGGGATGCCAACATGGAACCATCATAACCAGAGGTTGCTACATGTCACCTATAGATTCTTTAGCAAACCAAGTGTGGGTCCCTATCTGGAATAAACTCTTAGATCGCACGCCCTTTGATTATAGCCGTTAGATTTGAGGGTGGACAGATCTCCATGGTTGATCTTTGTTGTGAGGATTTATTCGGACCTCGGACTATCAAGGAAATTTTTGCATACATGGTGTGGTTAGGAAGCCTGATACCCTGATGCCCCAGTATGATGACATGTCGATGGCGGTAAAATTGGGGTCTAGACAAGGTTCCAGGTACCGGAGATCGAGAGATCAAAGGTGCATTTAGTTGGTGCAGATGATTGCGGGGTAGGTGCCCCTGTGGCCTGGTACCCTGATGGGGAAAGGTGTCATCCTTCCCTCGTATGGTTGAGGAAAAGAGAAATTTTGATACTCCATCCCCTAAAAAGGTACTTAGAGGGTTGGGTGTCTTACAATATGGTTCTCTGTCTCCTAGAGGCTCAATCCTCTGCCTTGCACTCATCAATAGCTAGCAATGGTAGGTCGACAAGTAAAATATCTTCCAAGAAACAATGGAGTAACTCAACTATGTAGTTATTTTGTATGGCAATGGTATTTCTTGATCATAACTAGAATTTTTCTTATAAGAACATTATGAGCATGAATATAAAATGGCGTTCAAAAATAGATTGGTTTATGGTCTCTATTAAGTGGCTTTAGGGCTTGATAAATTTATGAATGCAACCACTCTCTAGCTTCTTGATTGATCAACTCACTCATTCTTCTAGGTTGTAACATGGGTGATGATAGCATATGAAGAGGCACTAGTATCCTACAGAAGACGACAATCTAACTGCCCATTGAGAGACATTATCCCACCTTTGATATCACCCATTTAATGAGAAACCCTAGAATCATACTAAAAAATTATTTTCTCTACACATGAGCTAGGCAACTAGATAACCCATGTAGCAATCAAAATATGTTAATGAATGAAAGATACCTAGACACACTCCATACACAAATGAATTAATTTCTCACTGAGAAATAGTGGCCTAAATAGTAGAGCTATGCATTATAACTCCTTTTCCAACTCATTCAAACACACATGTATTCATTGTCCACCCATATATGTCTCTTAAACAGTCATACCATCCTGACCCTAACATGAACACTCAGTCAAATGGTTGTTGTTCACATGAGTGTTACTACTCTCTCTCACATGAGTATTAACGCCCAAAATCGACCATGAGAAGCATCGCAAGGGAGAATACCTATCAACAACTTCATGGCACACCCATAGCAAGTTTTAATACCAAACAACAATTTTGTGGAATGTCCGAGAGAAAGATTTAATGCATGGTCAATGTGAAAACAACAAGAAACAAGGTGTGGGTTATCAAATCACTAAGGTTTAAGTGTAGGCATGTTGAGCAGTGAGGGAAAGAAACTTGGTACATCTGGTCGCTAGGGTTTGAGTCGTGTGCAGTTTAGACAATAGTTGGACAATGGATGGTGCACCCAGGTGCTAGTGTAAAGTTGTGGGTACATTAGACAATGGAAATAATTTGTGGGTAGTGTTGGGTAGCAAAGTGAGGTCGCGAGAGCTATTAAACAACAATACTAAGCAGTGGTGGCAAGTAAATGAAACGAGGGAGATCCAACACTCAAGGAATGGCTTGATAAAGGAGAAAAATGACCCTTGCAAGATTAGATATATCCAACAACAAAGGAAAAAAACCCTCTAATGGTTTCACCTACCCAACGAAAGGAAATGGTGCATGGGCACTCCAATACATCAACCAAACAATGAAAAACCACCCCAGAGAGAGAGTGACTCCTATGAGAGAGAAAATTAGTATTAGCAAGTTTTTTTCAAACAGCTCTCTAAGGAGGTCCTTGGATTCTCCCTCATCCAATTCACTCAATGGTGTAGAGTAGTTGACAGTTGGATTCAATAGCCACCACCACCAAGGTGCTTCAGAAATATTTCACCCAGTAAAAAAATTGTGCAACAAACTAATCATCATACTCTCAACAATTATAAACCACATGTAAAGCATAAATTAATGGGTTACCAACATATTTCAATAAAACACAATGGTGAATTTTAACCACCACACATAGAGGAAAAAAACTCATTGAAACAAGATTTTTACCCTAGAACCCAATCGGAAAAACTAGTCATGGGTGGTGCTCAGTATTCTTTATCTACAAGTCTGCAAGTTTACAATGCTCTCCTCCTCCTTAGCAAAAGCCCTTTGAGTATGAGCGAGAGTGAAGAAATAGGGAGAGCTAGGGGGTAAGGGAAGGCCAACAACTTAGCTCTTCACTTCATGTTCCTTAGCCTTCTCTCATGTATGTTTCTCTGTCCCTTTAATTATTTTCTTCAACTTTTGAGTTACATGGTTATTTGGCTTATTCCATGTTAACTTGCATTGTTGTACATGGATTTCATTATGTTTATTAATTATCAATTTGTTTTGCAGGTACTGAGTCTTGTCCATTCTTCATTCCATAATTATTTCGGATCACACCTCCCCATTGAGAGGCTTTTTGGTCCCCAAAATATCTAAGAAACCAATCTGGATTAATGTTGTCTACATCTTTGGAATGAGGCTTTGACATTGGCTCCTAGTTATAGCTCTAACTCTGGCTCTGGTTCGTGGCTCTAGCTACTAGCTCTGGTCCTCGACTATGGCGTTGGCTTTGGTATTGGCTCATTTGTTCCCGTAGTGCAACAGTCTTCTCATTGAGTCTAAGCTTTGAACAATATTCGAATTTGAACTCTAGACTCAATGTTCATTCCCATCTCCCACTCTGAATTGGAGACTGTAACAACCCAATAGATTTATATTGATCATAGTTGTTAATTTAAATTTATTTCATTATTAAAATAAATACAACGAATCTTTTTACTATTTTATTATGTTATGGTAGGTGAGGGAATTAATGAGGGGATAAGTCAGTTGGAGAATTAATGAGGGGATAAGGAAGTTGGGGAATTGAATGAGGGAGAGATATTCGAGAGAGGAGGATAAGGAAGAGGGGAGAGGACTTGGAGGGGGGTCTTCTTTTCTTGAGGGGCGGGGGGGGGGAGATTTTGGAAGAGGGGGAAGAGAAGGAGAAGGAAAATTGGAGGAAAGATTGTTTTGGGAAACACAGGGGCACTGTTGTTGCTGGGAACTTTGGGCTCGGGGGCCAGGAAACCACAAGGATTCCTAGAGCTAGGGAGTCGGGAGGTTGTTCCTAGTTGGCTGGGAGGTAAATATTCAATTTCAAGCAAGCATTCAGGGAAGCAATTTCAGCAGAACGACCTTCTTCTTCAAGAGGTAAGAGGTAATTCTGAAATTATTATTTTGTATTAAAATTCAAGAAATTTTCAAGTTATAACAGTTATAGATTTACTCTAGATTTAAATCCATTATGGTTGTACAAATGGTATTAGAGCCCGGTTTCAAAATTGAAACCTAGGGCCTACCCACCTTAAGACAAAAATTTAGACATGATGTCCTAGTAATGAGTAGAAATAACCCATAAAACCCTGAAATAACCCTTAAAACCTTGAAATTACCACTAATAAACCCTTTATTTACAGCCCATAAAACCTATGAAGACTACCTAGAAGAACCTTGTTCCAACCACCTGTACTATTCTTCACCTGCGTAGACAAAAAATTAACAGAGTTAGATTCAGAAATATTGTAAAATAAACAAAAGATTATGAAATGTATATGTACTAATTACTATATACAAAAGGAAACAAAACAAAACCCCAGCAAAATATGCCACCACTAGCGAAAGCATTCTGACATAAGAGGCAGAGGACTCTACTAAACAGTATCAACGGTTGCCAAAATCCAAATCAACCAATTCTAAATTACAATAGCTACTGATTGCAGATAGAATCAAAATGAAAACAACAATTTTGAATTAAATGAGGCCTCAAATGTCAAATTTAATACAGAGAAACACATAGTGAAACTTATATGTTTTCACCGACATAAAGCCCATGAAGAAGATAGAATAAACAAAACAGAGGGCTTTACAACATCCTTCGAGAGTTTAACTGCAAGGAAATGTATACCTAAACTAACTTCTTCTTCTTTTTTAACTAATCCCATGCTTTATCCTACAAGTTTCCCATGATAGAATTTCATATCAATTTTCGGAATAAATAAGCAAATATCTCACCATATTGTTTACCAGCTAGCGAATGAAAATATATGCACACTTGTAAGAATAAAAGGGTCGTGCGGTGGGGTATCTAGAGGCTCGGATTTCTCGGCGGCGGACTGGCTAGGTCCGATAACCCTGTTTGACCAGTAGACTACTGGAACGATCTTGCCTGAAGTTTGGGGTGGGAGTCTTCCTTTCGACTCCGAACCTGTTGGCATTTTTGGTGGTAGCTTGGGACTTACAGTGGGGAAGTATTCATTGGGTATAAGTGAATCCTTCATGGACTTTATTGATCCCCAAGTTTTTGAGCCAAAAAATGGGGCCACCGTAGATCTCACGGTCACATAGGACTTCTCTCCCCCAGACTTCTTGGAGGTAACTGACCAACTGGACGTTCCGACTATCACGCTAGAGCGCGGAACAAACAACCCTACTATTCGGTCGGACCAATTGCTGGCCTCTCCCTCTGCTCTCAAAAAGAACTCCTCCTCCATCCAAAAGGGGGAACACACTCACAACACACATCACAGCTCGGAAGGTCGACCGATGAAAGCTTTCCGATGTACAAAGGAAAGACCGGGTGCAGGGAGACTCACTTTCAGGGAGGACGTGGCTATGGACAGGGTCCTAGATTTCTTAGAACGTGCAGTGGTGGGCCGGGTCAGAGGGAAAAAAATGGGCATGGCGTACCTCAAAATTTGGGTTCACACTTACTGGCTCACAGAGCTCACCAAGATGCCCCATATCAGGTTACTCACCAGGGGCTGGTTTGCATTTGTCTTTTCTTCTTCAGCTAAGGTGGATTGGGCACTTAAGAAGGTCTAGAGCATTCCTGCTACCCCGACCCTCCTCAAACACTAGACGCCCACCTTTGATGTGAAGCGTGAGCGGGTAGACGAGGAAACCATTTGGGTAAGACTTTCAGGCCTTCCGATGCAGTTTTGGAATTCCCATCGTTTTAAAGCAATTGGAAATCTTATGGGTCGCTACCTTGAGGTGAACATGTCTTTTGAAAACACTAGGATCATGATTTTGGCTCGCATATTAGTACAGATCAATTTGTAGAAGGGTTTATATCAGGAGCTCCTTGTTCAATCGATGGAGGGGAATTTGTTCAAACCTTGGATTACGAGGGAATCCCTTTCTGTTTCCATAGATGTCATGTATATGGACATGGGGTGGCACACTTCCCACTCAACTCTAAAGGAGCAACCCGGAAGACAAAGGGGTTTAGATCCCCCAACTCTCCCTCGCGGAAAAAGTGGGAAGCCCAGCAGGAAGCAAGGGCCAACAACAACCAGGCCCAACAGACCTCGGGAGCTCATAGATCGGACAAACAGGAATCGGCCAGTGAACACAACCAGGGCTCGGGGCCGCACACACTCACAACCACTGCTCCCCTCTCCACACCTTCTCTGGAGCATCTGCTTCGACGCGAACATGCTTTATCAGGGAAAGGAACGCCATGGCTGATAGGCTTTCCAAAGAAGCATCGCACCTAGCTTTTGGAAGCTGGCATATCACAGAACATACTGAGGCTGGCAGTTTTGAGTTCCATAGGCCATTCCAGGAAGAGCAAGCATAAATGACATACAGAAGGCAACCAATTTTGAGAACATAAGCATGAATACTATGTTGATAACAGAATTACCATTTTTGAAAATCACTATTTTTTGAATATTTAGCCTGGGCTAGGGCAGATGCCCACACATAATATGTAATATTTTGTATTGAAGTTTGTATACTTTCTGAAATGAAGATTCACAGAATTGTATGAGACACTAACAGACAATATATATTCATGCTAGCCACACAGAAAATATGTATCTGCGAATGTAATTTTATACCCCCTTTTAATAAAATTACGATTTTTTTCCTTGGAAAAAAAAAAGGGTCAAATTTTGGAGCTTAACAGCTCCATAGTCCTACAAAATGAGTTGGGTAAACGCTAGATTTGGATAGGCGATATTTGGTAGCTGATCCAATGTTAGCTCACTCATAGCAGCAGCGAAAATTCCCCTCCACTGTTACAGTCGATTTCAAGCCGACCCTCCTCGGGATTGAGATTGAGCCTCCCGACCATGTAGTCATAAGAAACCAACAATTCACTTAGAGAGCTGGAAACTATCTGAGCGACGTCTTCCCCTCCTCTACCGAAGAAATGGAGGGTCTCCACCATGAACACCAAATTCTGGTCGAAGTTAGAAAGGAAGAAGGACCATCTTTCTATTTCTTCAACAAGAAATACAAGGAACAACTTCTCCACTTTGATTTTGGATCTTTTGTCACCCAAACCCTAAGTCCTCAAACTATCCAAATATCAAGTCAATCACCAAATACAAGCCATTATGCAAGACAATGCCGAAGAGAGCACCCACGGTGAGAGATCATGGGTTCATAGTGCATAGCAGATGGGCGCGTGGGCTCTTCCTTTGGCGCCTTGTATGGATGTTGCTCATCGTGACTTGGTTTGAGTGTTACCTTTGTGACTCGAGCTCGAGCTTTGATGGACATTTGTATTGATGCTTTGGGGCAGTAAGCTTGATGAAGATAGCCCACAAAGGGGAAGTGCACTACCCACACCGCCACTAGCGCCAAACCACGAGGAGGAAACCCACAAAGGGCGCGTACTGTGTAGTACGCGTCAGGATAGAGGTCAAGACCAAGTACCAGACCATGAGGAGGAGAGCCCATAGGGCACAAGTTCCATGCACTACGCATTTGATTCCAGCATCCACACTTCCAAGCCCAACCACAACCACAAACCCAACCCAACCCCAGTTGGTTGCCACACCACCACCACCTCATGTCTCTGCCCCGTCAAACCCTAAACGAGGTCAGTGGAAACCTCCTGCACACCCCATGGGAGGTCAATCCTTAACTGGAAACCATTCATCATCCCCATTCAAACACACAGAGTTAGTCTCGACCCCTCGAAGGAAGAACCACAAGGCTCCCTAGAAGTAGGTTCCCGATCGGGTCACTGCACTACTGCCAGAAGAAGGGGGGTGAGGGGGGCATAAATCTTGCACAGTACCTAAACCTAGCGCAATAGCCAACCTAGCACACTTGAGTCAAAGACCAGCACACCAAGCGGACAATCTTCCCTTGAAGGAATGATACAGTTTAAGGAAGATGGAGGGTTGTTGTGCAACTGGAAAGGCCATAGGGAGTCGAGCAAAGAAGGGTCGACCTGGAGCCATGGTCATTCTCTTCAAGCACCTGGCCATGTATCCATGGTCGTGCTTGGGCCTCCACTTAAAACCCTCAAGTAAAGTCGTGAAAATGAACAAGAGGTCGAGCAAGGGAGGGCTTTGTAGAGTCTACCAACGAGTGTGTGTGGGAGGAAGAGGCACGTGGGCCTCATGAGAGGTCACGCGTTTCCCACCCTCTAGATATTTTTTTAATTTTATTTTCAATTTTATCCTTGTTTTATTTTTATTCATTTAATTAAAATTTTATTAAAATTTTTCTTTATTATTGGATTTATTTATTAAAAATATATGTATAATATATATTTTATTTATAATTATAGAATTATATTAAAATTCTAATATTCTTATAACTTAGACACCAATCAAATTATACACCAAATTATATATATAATTTTAGAATTTATATAAAATTATACACTAAATAATCTTACACATTTAAAATTTATACTTTGGGACATTACATGTAATGTACTGTGAAATGAGGTAATAATAGTTTTAAATTACATTATCCTAGTAGCGTATACATTATATAATGTTGTTAGGATTAATATTAAGGGTTAATACTCATATGTTGATTAACATTTGTATAGTATTAAGGGGATTAAAGTGGAATTTAGGTTAACATATTAATCTAGATTATGGGGTTTTAATAATTAATCTACATTGTGTTTAAAACACTTTAAATAGTTTTCAAATCTCTAAGGACTTAAAGAGGTAAGTAACAGTAATTGGCGGGTACCTCGCAGTGCTAGCATAGCTGGCAAGGCAAGGGAGTTAGCAACTTACCTAAACAAAGTTACCAAGCTTAGAGGCTTTTGACCCTGACCTTTAACCACTTACCTTATAGGAGTAATGTCTATTTACAAACAAGTATAAAGAAATTACACCTAACCCTATGTTTGTAAGATTAAGTTTGAGCAAGATGTGGAATGCCTTGAACTCTTTCCTGATAAGAATTTGGATTAATCCAGATTCAGTTATCCAAGATGGTTAGGACTCGGGGAAATTGACGTTGTGGGGCATCGTCGCAAGGACCACCAACATCAGCGTTGCCACCACCATTGCCTGAATTAGCTCTCATTTTGCGCTCCTTAGAATCTATTGATGAGACATTAAAGGGACGCCAGTCAACAGATGTCGAAGTGGAACACCCACCATCTGGAGTGAGTAACCCTGAAGCGTTGAGGGACTCAAAGGGAGGGCCTCCACCAGGGGACATCACTAGAGAACTACAGAAGATCAAACTCCAAAATTTTGTTGGGGGACGTGCAAGTGAACGTGCAGAGGCATGGTTGGAAGGAATGACATGTTGTTTCACCTTAAGAGACTATGCTTCCATATCAAAGGCAAAGATAGGGACCTTTTAGTTGAGGGATAGTGCCTTGAACTGGTGGGGTAATTTGGAGGGGCAGTTGCACCTTACCCCACACACCGACTCATGGGATCTTTTTTAGGAAAGGTTCTAGAGGAAATATTTACCTACTTTCTATGAGGAACAACAGGTAGGAGAATTTCATGCTCTAGTTCAAGGAAATAAGATCGTGGAAGAGTATGATATCAGGTTCATGTAGTTAGTAAAATATGTCTCGTACATGGATACTGATCAACAACAAGCATAACTTTTTGTGTATGGGTTAAACCTTAAGATAAGGGCCATGGTACAGATGTGGAAACCATTGTCATTAGCTGAAGCAGTTGAAAATTCTCATTATGCGGAGGAACATATGAGCTTAAACAGAGGTATGAGATCAACCATTCCACAACATCCTGGATTCGTGGGGAAGGCCCCTAAGACCTTCTCCAGGGGAGGAAGATCTATGCCACTTCCTTGTGGCAATAGAGTCGCACCTAGAGAAGTTACAACAAGTATTTCAATGGCAGTGAGTGCAACATCCCACTCATCTCCAACGATGCAGGCAGGTCCATGACCATCTTAGGGAGCAACAAGTAGGGGCAGGGGCTCCAGGGGAAGGAACTCATTTCAGAGGCCTTCACAGGGAAGCACCCAGGTTCCACCCTAGGTTACTTGTTGGGGGTGTGGAGGACCTCATTACCAGTGTGATTGTCCAGAGTCATAAGAAAGCTTTGTGCATAGAGAAGGAAAGGCCCCGATGGGAAGAGCAAGTAGTAGCCACCAGATTTATGCAATGGTTAATAATCGCCAGGTAGAACATCAATCCACGGTGGTGGAGTCGTGAGGTATGTTAAATCATGTCAATGTTAAAATTTTATTTGATTCTGGTGCTACAACTAACTTCATTTCACCTTATGCATTAGAAAAGTGTGGGTTGGCAGCCTACGAGCATGATGACTTTAAACAAGTCGATATGGCTTCGGGGGAAAAACAAGCAGAAGGACCTATCATCGATAATTTTCTAGTAAACCTGGGAATGTCTACTACTAGATTGAAGGTGTACATCACTGCTCTAGGGACGTATGACCTAATCATTGGAATGGACCGGTTAGAAGCCCATCAAGCTATGGTAGATTGTTTCGCAAAAAGGGTGCTTTGTGTTGACGATGAAGGAAGGCCATTAGAGATCCACGGTGTACGGAGGAAGGTGTCTCTACGCTTTGTCTCAACCATGAAGGTTAAACATTGCATGAGGCAAGGTTCTTGATTATATGTAGTGGAAGCAATCAATGAAGGGAAATGACCATGCATGGATCAGTATCCAATATTGTTGGAGTTGAAGGATGTTTTTCCGAAAGAGTTGCAAGGCTTACCTTCTAAGAGGGAGCTTGATTTTACCATTGAGATAAAAACCAGTGCGGAGCCAATTTCCAAAACATCATATAGGATGACGGCGTCGGAACTTTGTGAGTTGTAGATGCAGTTGAAGGAACTACTTGACTTAGGGCTAATAAGGCCCAGTGTCTCACCTTGGGGTGCACCAGTAATTTTTGTCAAGAATAATGATGGTTCCTTACTACTGTGTATAGATTACAGGGACTTGAATCGTGCTATAGTGAAAAATAGGTACCCAATGCCACGAATAGATGATCTCTTTGATCAGATGAAAGGAGCAACCATTTTCTCAAAAATTGATATGTGATCAGGGTATCATCGGTTAAGGATTAAGGAAGGCAATATTCCTAAAACTGCCTTTCGAACTTGTTTTGGGAATTACGAGTTCATTGTAGTACCTTTTGGTTTGACCAATGCGCCAACAATATTCATGAGCCTCATGAATGGTGTATTCTGAAAGTACTTAGACAACTTTGTACAGGTCTTTCTAGATGATATCCTCATATATTCCAGGAATGAAAGAGAACACGAGGAACACTTGCGAGTGGTGTTGTCGTGCCTTAGAGAGAACAAATCGTATGGAAAGTTGTCGAAGTGTTCTTTCTTCCATAAAGAGATTCACTATTTAGGTCATATCATTTTCGGTGAAGGAATCTCTGTGGACCCAGAAAAGGTGAAGACCATTATGGAATGGCCAATGTCGAAAAATGCTCATGAGGTGAGAAGCTTCATGGGGATAGTTGGTTATTATCTGAGGTTTGTGGAAGGGTTCTCTAAGATAGTGAAACCCATCACCACCTTGCAGCACAAAGGGGTCAGGTATGAATGGACATAGGAATGTGATATTGCATTCATCGAGCTTAAGAGGTTACTAACCAGTGTGCCAATTCTATGAGTGTCAGATATGGAAAAAGACTTCATAGTCTACATGGATGCCTCGAAGCAAGGATTGGGGGCCTTGCTAACATAGGATGGTGAGGTGATAGCATATGTGTCAAGAAAGTTGAAGCAACATGAGGAGCTTTATGCTACTCATGATTTAGAGTTGGCAGTTGTAATGCTAGCTTTGAAGCTTTTGAGGCCTTATCTAGTGGGGTGAAGCTTTGAGCTCAAAACAAACCATGAAAGCTTAAAGCATCTCTTCACTCAAAGGGATCTCAATGCCAAATAAAGGCGATGGAGTGAGTTAATGAGTGAGTACGATTTTGGAATTGTGTACATCAAGGGAAAGGAGAATGTGGTCGCGGATGCCTTGAGAAGGAGACCATGTGTCTTCTCCTTGGTACCCTTAAAAGTTAATCTGAGGGAGCGTGTGTTGGGGAAACTGCTTGGAGATAGTTGGTATTTAAAGGTTACTTCAACCCTCTAGAGTGGGAGGCAATTAGATCCAAAGTATGAAGGATATAATCTGGAAGCAGATGGATTATTAAGATATTAGGGAAGGATGTACATCCCCAAGGGTGGGATATTCGAAGCATCATACTCAAGGAAGCCCATAGAGAACTTTATTGTGCACATCCGGGTGTGAAGAAAATATATGCAGACATAAAGAATCTTTTCTTTTGGGTAGGCATGAAGCATGATGTAGTCCATTTCATCGCAAAGTGCCTAGAATGTCAACAAGTTAAGGTTGACCACCACCACCCAGGAGGCCTCCTACAACTGCATGATGTTCCTATGTCTAAGTGGGAAGTCATTTCTATGGATTTTGTTGTGGGGTTGCCTCTCACATCGCACAAACACAATGCCATTCTTGTGATAGTTGATAAGTTGACCAAGAGTTCTCATTTTATTCCGGTTAGATACACTTATGATGTCACTGATGTGGCACACATGTCTATAAGTGAGGTCATTTGTCTACATGGGTTACCCAATAAGATCATTTCAGATAGGGACTCCCGTTTCACATCTAGGTTTTGGACAAGTTTGCAGTTAGCGTTGGGAACTCAATTGAACTTAAGCACAACATATCATCCCGAAACATACGGGCAAACTGAGATAGTAAATCAGGTTATGGAAGACATGCTTAGGATGTATGTTATGGATAATCAAACCCATTGGGAGAAGTACCTACCTTTGGTAGAGTTCGCCTACAATAAATTTTTTCATAACTCCATTGGAATGCCACCCTATGAAGCTTTGTATGGAAGGCCATGCAGGACACCATTGAGTTGGGAAAGGTTAGAAGACCGAGTGACTATTGGGCCATAATTGATTCAAGAGATGGAGGAATAGGTGATTCATATTAGGCAGCGACTAAAGGAAGCAGAGGATAGACAAAAAAGTTATGTTGATGCACATAGGATTGACCGAAGTTATAAAGTGGGAGATCAAGTTTTCATTTGTATCAAGCCTAATAAGAGTACCATTCAGTTCGAGAAGGGGACAAAGTTGTCACCTTGATTTATAGGATCGTTCAAAATCCAAGAGAGAATTGGACATGTTGCCTATCGTCTCGTACTTCCACCCCGCTTGCATAAAACTCATAATGTTTTTCATGTATCTGTTCTACGTCATTATGCTGCTGACGAATCTCATAAACTGAATTGGAAGGAATTGTAGGTATCGGATGTGGAAACCCTCATGGTTGAACCATTACACATATTGTATCGTAGGGTCCGACAGCTTAGGAATCATTTGGTGGACCAAGTTAAGGTCTGATGGGACAAGTATATCCCATGATATTCTACTTGGGAGGATGCAGAGACCTTACGATGAGATCATCCCTCACTTTTTTGACCACCTGGGGAATATGTTTCCCGAAGTTTGGGTGTATGTAATGCCACCTTTTGACTTAAATAACTAGAATTAATTAAGGCCCAATCATCTCTGTTTTATATTTATTGTGAAACTATTAATGATACAACCGAACTTTTAAGACATATGGACCTATGTGAATGTCAATTCTACGAATGTTTATCATTATTTGGATTATGATGGATATTATGCAACCTATTTCTAACTTGAAAATTTTGACATTTAAAGTTGTTGGTACATGGATACCGAATTGAGGATATGATTAAATGCATTTACATGATAATAATGCATGGATATGTATGAGTTTGTGTTATAGACTAATCTACAGGTCAATGGGCTATGAAATAGCCAAAGGATAATGATAATAAAACAGTTGATGTCGTGAACATCGACTGAGAAACAGTATGGTATGAATATTTGTATGTGCAATTATGTTGGTTCAAATGCATTGCTATGATATATGAACAAGTGCAGGTTTTCAGGTGGCGAGACTACCTGAAACTGAATATATGATGAAAAACATCCCAGCAACACAGTGACACTACATGGTCCATGGTAGGGTGTTGACCCTAGTTCTATTAGGAGGGGTGGAGGCATTCCCCACCATTTATCCTTTAAAACCTGGAGTCATGGGAGGACAGTGTTAGCTCACGCTCCCCTATACATGTGATGATGACTGTTAGTTGCCTGTTGGGGAAGCTTGGTCAAGAGAGTTGACACTTCCACTTACAAGTTCTATTTGGAGTCAGGTCAATATAGTTGACGCTCCAAGATAGTCTAGCAGAGGAATGATAGGGATGGAAGATGGAAGTAAGTTAGGGAGGAAGTATGACTAGAAGTAGTTGAGAGTGTGTGGAGTTATCACCTTATAGCCAAATTTCTTGATTTCCTCTTTTTAAAATATGTGTGTGTCTGTGTGTGTGTATTTATATTTGCTTAACTGAACTACAATTATCTAAGTGAATGTTGTTTGTGCTAAATTATTATAATTGAGGGATTTTGTGAACATTTTAAATGGTTTACTATATTTTATGAAATGAAGGGTCTTGTTGATTGGATTGGATGCATAAAAGAATTACTTTAGGTGTGATAATTATTATCATTAGTACATGTGCGAGTCTTGTATGTGCTAGTTGCACATGCATGCCTTGGACATGTACACTAGTATGTATAAGTGTTTTAAATTGATGATGTTGTTTATATGATATGGATGTATGAATCATGTATCATTACCCTTGTATTGTAAATTTCTCTAACTTCGGGACAAAGTTTCTTGAAGGGTGGGTGTATGTAACAACCCAATATATTTTTATTGATCATAGTTGTTAATTTAAATTTATTTGATTATTAAAATAAACACAATGAATATTTTTACTATTTTATTATTTTATGGTAGGTGAGGGCATTAATGAGGGGATAGGGCAGTTGGGGAATTGAATGAGGGAGAGGGATTCGAGAGAGAAGGATAAGGAAGAGGGGAGAGGACTTGGAGGGGGGTCTTCATTTCTTTGGGGGGGGGGGATTCTGGAAGAGGGGGAAGAGAAGGAGAAGGAAAATTGGAAGAAAATATTGTTTTGGGAAACTCTTACAGGGGCACTGTTGTTGTTGGGAACTTTGGGCTCGGGGGCTAGGAAACCGTGAGGATTCCTGGAGATAGGGAGCCGGAGAGGTTGTTCCTAGTTGGCTGGGAGGTAAATATTCAGTTTCAGGCAAGCATTCAGGCAAGCACTTTCAACAAGCAATTTCAGCAGGACGACCTTCTTCTTCAAGAGGTAAGAGGTAATTATGAAATTATTATTTTGTATTAAAATTCAAGAAATTTTCAAGTTACAACAGTTATAGATTTACTCTAGTTTTAAAGCCATTATGGTTGTTACAGATACAATCCATTTAAGCTACCAATGAAGCCAAGTCGAATATTGTTCTGTTCAGGGTGACACCAACATGCTACCATCACATAATAACTCCTTCAATGTGGTTTCATTCCTATGTTAGGGTTGGTTGTTTCGTGACATGGAAACAACTCTTTGGTGCCTACACATGCTTTCAAGGTACATCATGGAGTCCTCAAGAACTCCTCCCTCCAAGGTCACTAACCCCGTGCATTAATCTCTAACACATCTTCAAGAAGGAAAACTTATGTCAGAAAATTGTAGGTAGCAATTGGAATGCTAATGCCCCAGTGGTTGGCATCCACTTGTTGTCCTCTTCAATGGTGATGCATAGCTTTGGTGTTACTATATTCTTTTGGACAACATCTTCTCCTTGAATTGGAGATGCAGGTATCTCTTCACCTCTTGTACTCTTTTCTCTCCACACTCTTTTCCCAACAATGCGGATTATGGGGTGAGGCTCTGAGTGAAGTCTCCAACACTTCATTTCTCAATGTCCTCTCAACTTATAGTGGTGGAAAAAATTCAAGTGGTTGCTAAAAGGATTGCTTGTCATACTCCTCCTCTCCATGTACCTCTTTGTATGTTGTTGGATTGGAGGAGCCTTCTTTCCATTCAAATTCTGAGAACAATCAGGCCTGCATAACATGGCTTGCTTCTTCCAGCAGTCTGACTCACAATGGCCTTTCTTTCTACAATGTGATCATGTATATGCATACCAACAAATTTATATGGTATGGCCTCTTTTCTTAGAGTAGTGATAAATAAGAAATTTATTGTTTGACGTAGACCTCATCGCCTTGATCTTCTTCTTGCTTTGGTTGTTTGTCTTGTTGTTGTCTATGAGTGCAGGTGTGGGCTTAGTCTGGAAACTCTCCTCATTGTTGCTTTCCTTCAATATACCTTAAGGTTGAGGTGGTGAGCTAACACCCTTACTCATTGTTTCTCCTCCTCCTCCTAATGAGCAAGCTAACTCTAGCATGTCAATTTCCTTCACGAAAATGGTTTTCTTCATGGTGATGAACTTTTTACTTCTGCAATCAAAACCTAGGCCTTCATGCTTAGCCAAGGGTGTGACTACAATGGGGCTCAAGATTCCTTGTCTCCTCTTGCCTAGCCCTTTTCCATCATACCCCATTTTCTTTAGGAGTTTAGAGACAATACCCCTAATATGCTTCTCAAATTCCTTGAGTTGCTCTTGAGAGGTGTCTACGGAAGGTAAACTTACCAAGGTGGCCTTAGTCGTGGTGCTAGTATCTGCAATGACAATGGAAGGTTGCCTTGATCCTCTGTGTTGTTAGACAATTGCTTGAAGCCTTTCCAAGGCCTTCTCCTTCTCTACCAAATCTTGTTACAACTACATCATCCTCTTGCCAGTTGTCTATTTGGATGACCTTCTCACCAAGGTACACAAGATGCACTATGTGCTTGTCAAAATCTGTTTTGACTATTATGAGGGAGTCTTGGCCTTCTTCAAAATTATTCTCGAGAAATGGCAACAATTTGGTAGAAGTCTCCATGTGCTTCTCCATCTCTTCCATCCTCTGGTTAAACATCTTAACTTGCACCTTCAAGCTCTCATTCTCTTCTCGAAGATCGACATTGTTGGCCCTTATGTCTTCCAACTTATCTATGCTTACTTTTCCCATGTTGTGGTATGCAATATTTTTTTCACAATTCTGGAAGCAGTATCTCGGTCAAGGATGCAACCAACTTTGATACCATCTGATCTGTAATCGAGAGACGTATAGCCCACTTGCTTCACCAACACGGATACCTGTGCAGAAATATAATTTCTAGACTCTGTCTCAATTCTATCTCTAAGATGTGCATATGATTCTCTGTCTCTTGGAGGCTCATTCTTCTGCCCTGCACTCATCAATAGCTGGAAATGGAAGGTTGACAAGTAAAATATCTTCTAAGAAACAATGGAGTAACTCATCTATGTAGCTATTCTGCATGGCAATGGTATTTTCTTGGTCATAACTAGAATTTTGCTTATAAGAACACTATGAGCATGAATATCAAATGGCATTTAGAAATAACTTGGTTTATGATCTCTATTAAGTGGCTTCAAGGCTTAATAAATTTGTAAATGCAACCACTCTATGGCTTCTTAATTGATCAACTCACTCATTCTTCTAGGTTGTAACGTGGGTAATGATAACATATGAAGAGGCACTAGTATCCTATAGAAGACAACAATCTAACTTCCCATTGAGAGACATTCTCCCACCTTTGATATCACCCATTTAATGAGAAACCCTAGAATCATACTAAACAATTATTTTCTCTACACACGAGTTAGGAAACTAGATAACCCATGTAGTAATTAAAATATTTTAATGAATGAAAGATACCTAGACGCACTCCATATACAAATGAATTAATTTCTCAATGAGCAATAGTGGCCCAGATGGTAGAGCTATCCATTATAACTCCTTTTTCAACTCATTCAAACACACATGTATTCATTGTCCACCCATATATGTCTCTTAAACAGTCATACCATCCTGACCTTGACATGAATGCTCAGTCAAATGGTTGTTGTGCACAAGAGCGTCACTACTCTCTCTCTCACATGAGTATTAATGCCCAAAATCGACCATGAGATGTGTGGCAAGGGATGATACCTACCATCAACTTTGTGGCACACCTGTAGTAAGTTTTAATACCAAACAACAATTTCATGGAATGCCCAAGACAAATATTTAATGCATGGAGAATGTGAAATAGCAAGAAACAAGGTGTGGGTTATCAAATCGCTAAGGTTTGAGTGTAAGGATGATGAGCAGTGAGGGAAAGAGACTTGGAACATCTAGTCGCTAGGGTTTGAGTTGTGTACAATTTAGATAGTAGTTGGACAATGGATGGTGCACCCAGGTGCTAGTGTAAAGTCGTGGGCATGTTAGACAATGGAAAGAATTTGTGGGCAACATTGGGAAACCAAGTGAGGTCATGTGAGCTATTGAACAACAATACCAAGTAGTGGCAACAAGTAAATGAAATGTGGGACATCCAACACTCAAAGAATGGCTCAACAAAGGAGAAAAACGACCCATCCAAGATTAGATACGCCCAACAACAGAGGAAAACAACCCTCTAATGGTTTTACCTGCCCAACAAAAGAAAATGGTGCATGGGAACTCCAATACATAAGCTAGACAATGAAAATTCACCCGAGAGAGAGAGAGAGAGAGAGAGAGAGAGAGAGAGAGAGAGAGAGAGAGAGAGAGAACATTAGTTTTAGCAATTTTTTTCAAATGAATCTGTAAGGAGGGCCTTGGATTCTTCCTCATCCAATTTGTTCAATGGTGTAGAGTAGTTGACAATTGGATTCAATAGCCACCACCACCAAGATGCTTCATAAATAATTCACCTAGTAAAAAAATGTGCAACAAACAAATCATCATACTCTCAACAATTATAAACCACATGCAGAGGAGAAATTAATGATTTGTCAACAGATTTCAATAAAACACAATGACGAATTTTAACCACAACACACAAAGGAAAAATAACTCATTGAAACAAGAATTTTACCTTGGAACCTAATTGGGAAAACCAGTCATGGATGGTGCTCAATATTCTTTCTTTGCAAGCCTACAATTTTACAATGCTCTCCTCCTCCTTGGCAAAATCCCTTTGAGTAGGAGTGAGAATGAAGAAATAGGGAGGGCTAGGGGGTAAGGGAAGGCCAACAACTTGGCTCTTCACTTCCCATTCCTTAGCCTTCTCTCCTATCTATTTCTTTGTCCCTTTAATTCTTTTCTTAAACTTTTTAGCTACATGGTTATCTAGCTTATTCCATGTTAACTTGCATTGTTTTATGTGGCTTTCATGATGTTGATTAATTGTCAATTTGTTTTGCAAGTACCGATTCTTGTCCATTCTTTAGTCTGTATTTATTTCATATCAAAACCTCGATGGGTGTAGAGCCAAATGTTGAACCCATGGTAAATATGTTCATAACGTCGATGCACAATAGGATATATGTAACCAATTAGTGTCCACAATACCTCTTGAATCAATTAAAACACCTTATCAAATAGATATCCTTCCAATATATGTTGTAGATAGGGAAATTTTGAGTCTTCAACTTGTCATCAAATTTGTATATGTTTGAGATCACCCAAGATGATTAAGGTTGGAGGAAAAAACATGTAAGCTAAGCAAAGAACAAAAAGTTAAGAAATATGTCAAAGTAACTCGAGAAATCAATACTGAGATTAAGATACCCAAAATAAAAATAGGCTATAAATGTTCATTATGTCTTTTAACTAGAAACATGAACCCTAAAATAAAATAGGTCGTATGCACATTAATGGAAATGAATAATTGATATAATTATTTAGTAGTAATATAAACAAAGAAAATCCTCGGATGGGGTGACACCCGTCGATCCTGTGCTACCTAGCACACATGCGAATAGCGGAGTTAAGGCCCCTCGCTGCCAGCCTCCCCCTCGGTCCTTTCACCATGCATAACATTCAAGTTAGGAGGGAGATAGAGTGTCGGGACAATAAGGGAATATTAATGGTGCACATTCAACACCATTTATGACTCACCAGAGCAGGTACAGGGCAGTTGGGTGACATAAACTCAACCTTCATGGTGCCTCTCCCTGTCATCTCAATGGTTTTCATGGAGGTAAGCATTCTTCGTGGTTATTTGATCCTGTATTTGCACTTGGATTTTCATTCCTTGCCCGAACTCTCTCTCCACTGGATTCAAGCACCTGGTCTCGATGATTCCACTTCCCCTTTGGTGCTTGAGCATAGTATGTTTTTCACCATCTCTCTCTATTAGGTTTACGCCATGCCACGTGAAAGGGGCAAGCTGAAACGTGGGCCGACCTACTATAGCTTTGTATCCTGACACCGATGTTCAGGCCCACCCTTGGTCCCCTCTCTGCCTCCCAACCAGTTCACCAGTCATGTTGGCCCACCACATTCTCACAAAAATTGGCAGGATGATGCTCAGCTTCCCCCCAACAATCTGGAGCACATGCCTCCAATTTTTGACCCCATGATAAATTCAGGTGGATGTCTAATAGAGGAAGAAATTCCTCCAAGTTGGATGGAGGATACCATTATGCTGACTGGACTTATTATCAATGTCATCCCCCCGATCCATCCTAAGAAAACTATGAGTGGTTGTGTGATAGAGGAAGAAATCCCTCCATAGTGGTTGGAAGACTCAATAAAAGGGACAACCCCAAATGTCAATGCGTCATTCAATGTGGCCACCGACACAGAATTGGATTACTACCTGGCTAAGAAGGAGACGCATATAGGATTGTTTGAGGGAGCACCAACTTATCTAGCTTCAACAACCCACAACCTAAGATTTGATCCAAAAAGCTCAGCCCACGTAGATTCTCAAAGGAACATTTGTAGTTAATTTTCGATATGCATTGGGAAATGGCGGACCAACTTCAACGTTAGAGCATCCTCAGTCGTCATTTGGACCTATTGTTCGACTCCTTGTCAAATGAGCCTAACCAGAGCTACTACCCGACTTGCTGCCAACTGCTCGTCTTCACTTTCTGCCATGATGGTCGCTCGATTTCGCCAAATGTTTATCTTTCTTATTGTCATGTTTTTAGGTCCAGATAAAATACATTTACAGTTAAATTGTGCACTAGAATGACTCTGGTTCTAGTATACTATCTTGTCTATAAGTTTTGCAGGCCACTTGTTCTCGTTCCATGCATATGACAGAACATGTGGAAGATTTTGAACTATGTATTGACATGTATCACTATGACGACTTTTTAAGGTAATATAATCTTTTTATTTACAAAACAAAATATAAACAAAGAAAAAAAATGACGTGATAAGTTCATATTGTTTTCTTTTTGTAAGATAGTTACTACTTATATTAATATAGCATAAAAAATAGCATAGCCAACCTTGTTAGTGGCCTGCCATATGGGAAACCAAAACCACTGCAATTCTAAAAAATTAATGGTTTTGCTTCATCACATGCATGACATTAGATCACAAAATATAGGAGTTTATATCTATGGTTTTCTAGAATACTTAAAACTAAAGAATGATCCATATATTTGTTGAAGAGACTCCTCCAACTTCTTTCATTTCAAGCTCATAAAAACCATAAGAATTAATCCAATGGCCCATGTCCTTGAGCTTTCCATGGGTACTAATCCATTTGGGTGTCATTGTCTTCATCTAGCAAAAATGAGTTTTATGAGGTCCCTTTGGAATTCAGAACTTGGTCATTTTCATCCTCATTGCCATTCTAATTATTTTCATGACTATGCACTATAATTTCAATATTAAAAAATTCTATGCACATGGCATCAAATTTATTTCCATCACATTTAGCTTGTGCATAATATTTTGATATTAGCTACCTTTCTCCTCCACTATCTAAGCAACAAAGGCGTTGTTCAACCAATATAACTCCATTAGCTTAAATATATTTGTATCACATGTTATGGAATACCCTGGGTCAAGGGTCCAACCTTTGAACCCTACTTCCACCTGATCTTTGGCAATTTTTGTCTTTTATGTTGATAGATTTTTCCATTTTTACCATCTCCTCTTTGGTTTTGTCTAAGAATTGGCTATGAAAGTCCTTTATTGCCCTCACAACATCTATTTGGGCATGTTTCATGTGTTGATGAGTTTGGGTATGCAAAGGATGCTTGCCATCACTTGTGTTGCCTCTAGCAAGCCCTCATTTGATACTTTCAAGTACAAAGACTTTTCTCCTAGGTCGCATGGCTGTAATCTTGGACTAGAGAAAAGAATTTGGGGGCCACTTGATGGATGAGGAAGATTTCAACCAGGGCATGGGGTTTCCAAATAAACCAACAAGTAGATCTTCAAGCAATGTAAGGGGATTTCCACTATGGCCAAGAGGGATTGCATAAGCCAACGATCAATTAAGATTATAAGGCGTTGAGCCTCAACAACCCATCAATGTAAAAATTTTAATTTTAAAAAATTTAGGGTCCTTCTTTGCTTTATTCTATATTCATCATGATTGTTTTGTTTGTAAATTTAGTTTTTATTTGATTTTATTTTTAACTTGTATATATATAAAAAAATTATATTCACGATCCTATTTTATCCCAAGGTCATATTCCCAAAGTATATGACTTTACAAAGGTCTCCATAATCTTGGATATCGGCCATCGGGCTAAATCACATACACTAGAACTCATAAATTATCCGATATCTCGAAATCCGACATTCAATGGTTATTTATTGCTCATCTACACATGACCATAAGTTGACATGTCTTCTATGACACATGTCCTACATGTATGACACATGTCATCGATTTTTAACCCCATCATACTGGTCATTTAATCATTTTTGTATGACAGATGGCACTTGTGTATGATTGATATGTCAACTCATCTTATGTCATCTTTGCCACATAATCTTAGATCTCTATCTCATATTTTATTTATATACATGTTCTACAGACTCCACGATATCTCGATGCCCGACATACAAGAATTTAAGTGATAATTAAAAATTAATGTGGTGATTAAGGTTAACACGATCATTATGAAAAGATTAATTATATTGTGCCACGTCATCTCGGGCACCAGACGATAAACACAAATCTTGTGTGCATTCTTTATTGAGGTCCCGCGGTCCGATAATTACAATGATAATTAGACATAATAAACTATTAACTTAGGATTAATTAGTTTAAAAGTCTTACGCCATCGGTCTTATTTGCGCCATCTTTTCAATGGTAATAAGGTTGGCCACCCTTTGCTTCACAATTAATGGCATTTGATATGTGAATTAATGGTAATGGGTTCGCAACGCTTATGTTTTAAATATTTGATGTGTGGTGTTCTTACGCGGGGGCTCATTGGGCAGTTCACGAGCTTATGGTATTCTCCCAAAGCCGTAGATGCATGGGTGCAGAGGAACTGGAGTCCTCTAGTAAAGAAAGGCATCAGAAGCCATCTGGTTGGCAGGGGATTATTCGTTTTTGTTTTTGACAATCTTGAAGACATAAATCTCATCTTCAGGAACATATCATATTTTATGGGCCCTCAAGGTCTGTACTTGAACAAATTGTCTCCAGATTTTGATCCAACGCAAGATGTGCCCTCAGTTGTTCCGATCTAGGTGCGCCTTCCTCATTTACCCCTGCATTGTTGGAATCCAAAGTCTCTAGAATCCATTGGAAACACCCTCGAAAAACACATCGACAAAGCAGACAGAAAGGAACAATATTCGTGTGCAAGAATATGCGTGGAAGTCGATATGGAGGTGGGACTCTCGGAA
This sequence comes from Picea engelmannii, assembly GCA_009831015.1. Lineage (NCBI taxonomy): Eukaryota > Viridiplantae > Streptophyta > Pinopsida > Pinales > Pinaceae > Picea > Picea engelmannii. The sequence goes on from ML783114.1 coordinate 419,103, forward strand.
GCCATTCAACTAAAGGTTGCAGACTGGTGTTACATCCAAGAATTTGACTATGAACAACTTCCATATAAATGCAGGTATTTCCATGGCTACATTCACATCACCCATCATTGCAAAAACAAAGTCGAAGAGGAGGTGGAAATCTTGAAAGGTGACCAATGGACATAGGTTCAGAAAGTAGCCCCGTCAAAACAAAATAGTAGATCCAAAGGGAAAGGGATGTCTATTAGAGCAAGATTTGCCTCACCCTATGCAATCTTGCAGAGAGGGCCTTATTCCATTTCCCTATGCAGGCTTGTCTTCCTTGTTACTAAAGTCTAGAGATAAAAATATAATTTTTTTCCACTTGTACGCATCTTGCACCCTATACAGTAAGCGTATACGCAAGCTTCTCCACTACAGCCCGCATACATCGGGATTTGTGCCAGAAAATCAAAATTAAATGTCGATTTTCCATGTTACGACAGGAGATCTCTGATCCTTGGCCTTCCATATATTGGAAACGTTCCAACTCGATCCTTCAACTGCATTTTGAAGGCTATAAAGAAGTCAATTATGAGCTATGGAAAAGAGAAATAATTCAACTTTGAGAGCAAAGTTACTCTGGAGAAATTATTTATTTCATATTGAGTCTGCATCCCTTTGTCCTTTAAGTCTGAACACAATGTTCAACCCCCAAGCTCTTCCCTTATTGATGGAGAACCTCTTTGTCTACCTTATATGAGATTGTCTTTGGTGGAGGCCCAGTTAGAAGGAACTCAGTTTCTTGGTTCCGAACCGTGCCGACACAAAAGTCTGTAATATTTTCACTTCTACTGATCACTTATTAATATAAATACTCCTTTCCCATCCAATTGATATCTTGCAAATATATGTATTATTATCCATGGGCATATTTTTTATGTATATTGATGGATTATGCTATCTAATGTGCTATCCTTTTATATTTCCACCATATGCTTGCTTTCGTTTGTTTGTTGAGAACTTGTTACATGTGTATAGCTTTGGGTCAAAGTGTTCAATGATGGACATCATCGAACATCTGGATGAGGTAGGCCTCTTTCTTATCTTGCTTGCACATTGGTTTATATAGCATGTTGTTGGGATAGAGTTGATTTCTGCAGTCATTTCTGTCTTTTGTGGTTCACCCTAGCCATAGAGAGATTTTTCTCGTAACAAATAGGTATTTGGATTTCCTCTATTCCCTTGCACTCCCTTCCATGCTAATTCAAATTGGTTCAAACACTATTGTCACTCTCATGCTAAATCACTCATTCTTACGATCTACATAGTTCTCATTCAAACCCATTATGACCATAACTCTCATCATTCGAACCATTTTCTCATGTTGATGCACCTCTAAAGTTTTGGAGCTATGTTCTCAAGTGAGGGACTGAGATTCAAACATTTAGAATACCAAATAGAACCGTGGAAATGAAGATGGTGGACTTGAGAAGAGACATGGAGGGATACAAAGGAGCGTAGATGCTAGGTTAATTAGGAAACCATCCCTTTTCCCTTAGATTATTATTCATTGAGTGCTTAAGAGATGAGGTATAACTCTATAACTGGGTTATCCCTTAAGGTAGAATATTCATGAGGGATTATTGAGAAGAGAAGGGAAATGTATTCCTTGTGTTGTGTGGGGAAGTGGAAGAAAGTCCCAAGGTTGTGGTGTCTAGATGGTTTCTTGGAGTGTTCTATGGTAAACAATTAGGCTAAGCTTGAGAAAAAATGGGTTGGGTGAGTGACCTAAGAGACTGATTTTTTTCTCCTTGGAGGCCTCATAGTTTGGTGTGGGGGTCGTATGTATAGTGGATTCCTACGGTTGGGTGGAAAAATTATCACAAGCCACCAATTTCTTGGACCATTATGTTTAAAATATAAGTGTTCCATCTCTTCTTAAATTCATGTTTATGATTCTAAAGTTAATTTTTTTTTTCTTATGTATGAGTTTGGAAATGGAATTGATGATTATCGGAAGTTTTGCATGCTTCATTTTTTTCATTGCTTAGTTTCTCACTTAAGTAAGTTTGAATAGCCCTATAATATTGGCTTCCAATTTATGTTGAGTACTTCAAATTTGAGTTATTGAAGACTTTAGTAGTTCCAAATACTCGTATATGTTGGCATGATTGTAGGGAAATGCCAACACAGAGCATGATCCTTTGAATAGGCCTTCAAACCTTCTAATTTCAAATTCTATTTGAATTCCACAAGCCTATTTATTTGAGTTTGGACTCTTTGTTGATTTTGAAGTCAAGTATAACTTTGAAATAGGGATTGAAGGCCTTTTGCATTGGAATTTACATCTTAGAGGAAGGCTCAACACCCTCCTTTCCTTGTTGTTTTTGAAGTTGGGAAAAACTTCAAAAAGACCCGATAGACACATATCTTGTTTGTTGCTTCTTCGAAGTGTATCTTTCAAAGTGGGTCGTTGACCTTGTTTCCTTGATTTTCAATTAGTACTTTGAAGAACGTTGAAGGCATTTCCTTCAAATTCGGGGAAAATATTCAAATTATGTTGAAGGATTTTCTTTAAAGATTGGGGATTATGTTTGGAAGTGGATCAATGAAGTTTGGGCTAAGTTTCCGAAGAGGTCGATGGCCTTAATATTTCAAGGTTGGGCCACTTCTTCAAAATAATCTCTGCGACATATCTTTCAAAGATTGGGTGTATATTCAAAATAAGCCCGATGGAACATATTTGGAGAAGGATCAATGACATTTTTTGTTTGAATCAAGCACAACATTGAAATATGGTCGATGGCCAATTTTGATGAACACTCGATGACCTTTCCCTTTGAATCAAGCACAAATTTTAAATGTGGTTGATGGCTAATTTTGAAGAAGGATCAATGGTCTTTCTCCTTCAAATTAGGCATAACTTATAAATGTAGGCAATGGGCAATTTTGAAGAAGGCTCGATAGCCTTTCCCTTCAAATTGGGCATGACTTTGAAATGTGGTTGATTGCCAATTTCAAAGAAAGCTAAGCTTGATATTATTTCCTTTGAAAATAAGGTAGGACATTCAAAAGCGATTAATGGTTGATCCTTCAAATGGGTTCAATGGGAAAAGATTTGAATAGAGATAATGGACCAATATTTGAAGATGCTCAAGGATCTTATAGCCATGAGGAAGGGTTTAAAGGTCTGCATGTTAGCATGGGGAATGCTGAGACATAGTCAAATGGAAGAAGAGATAGGCAAGAGCCTGTCACTATGAGAAGCATGCATAGGGAAGTGCAGAGCTACAAAGATGATAATGAAAGGATTATGAAGGCTCGGGAAGAGATACTTCATAGCTTGAACATGTTGCATAAGAAATTCAACAAGGATTCTGGAACCAAGGAAGCATTTAGTGCTAGACAAGTATCAACATCTAGATACCATAGCAAAAGGGATGATCATGGAAATGATAGGCACTCAAGAAGAATGAGTAGGCACCATCATTCTCCAAGGAATTTCACTAGGAGAACTCATGCAAGTTCAGGACCGAGAAGCAGCCCAAGTGTGTCTCCTATTCAGAGGAAAATAAGAAGGACTAAGGTAGACATCTTGCAAGGTGAAATTAGGAAAATAAATCCACCTAATTTCAATGGTGAACACAAGAAAAAAGAAGAGGCAGAGGCCTGACTATTGGAAATGAATAAATATTTTCAACTGCGTGATTACACATCATGGGTAGAATCTAGAATTGCCACCTACCACTTGCAAGGGAAGGCATCCATGTGGTGGGATCAACTTAAGCAAGCCCAGAACCTTGATGAGAAAAGGATCTCATGGAGGCAGTTCAAAGGATATTTCCAAGAGAAATATTTTTCCAAGCATTACTATAAGAGAAAGATGAAAGAGTTTTTGAACTCAAGTTGGGAACCATGATAATGGAGGAATATGAGAAGTGGTTCTTTGAATTGTTTAAGTATGTTGACTTCATCAAGGATGAGAAAGTCAAAATCCAAAGGTTTATGAATGGGTTACCCTCCTTCTATAGTGACAAGATTCAGTATGATAACCCCAAGACCGTGGAGGAAACCATAAGGAGAGCAAGACACCTTTATGAGAAAAGCAAAGGAAGGCCATTGTTCCAAAAGTATTTGAATAACAAGATGAAAGGGAAAAATGATCAAGGGTGGAAAGGTTTTAAGATGCCCCTTTTCAAAAATAACTCCCAAGAAAATCAACAAGGCCAGACAACCCAAAATGATCAAAAGAATGGAGATTCATTTCGGAAAAGGCCAAGGCAACAATCTGTTCAATGTTGGGGATATGAGGGAAATCACTTATATAGGGACTACCCTCACAAAGGAGAAAGAATGAGGATTGTCCACAACATTCATGAGGCTAAAACAATGGAAGACATGAGAGGAAGCATGCCAAGGATTTATGCAGCCTTGGAAAACAAGCAGGTAGAATATCAATCCCCCATGATTGAAGTGGAAGGTGAGATTGATAACCAGGCCATAACAATTTTAATTGATTCTGGAGCTAGCCACAATTACATAAATGCTATCATTGTTGGAATATTTCACTTACAAAGAAGTAAGCATAAGAAATATTGGGTGGTTCAGTTAGCCATGGGGGATAAGAGGAAAATCAATGAGTTGGTTAAATATTGCTCGATAGACATGAATGGACTTAGCACAAAGGTAGATGTAAACATCATACCATTGGGTTCATATGACTGCCTAATTGGCATGGATTGGTTGGAAAAGACATCATGTTGTCCTAGACTGTTATAACAAGACAATCACATGCCTTGATGAGGAAGGGAAACAAGGCAAGATTCAAGGCATTCCAAGAGATGTAGTTGTTAGAGAGATTTCAGCTATGCAGTTGAAGAAGAGCTTCATGAAGGTATGCCAAATGTTTGCATCCCATATGGAGGAGGCAACTAAAGACAAAGTGGCAAGCATTGAATACCATCCGGTCTTGAGGGATTTCAAAGATATTTTTAGAGAAATTCCAACATTTCCACCGAAGAGAGACATTGATTTCTCTACTGGTTTGGTGCCAAGAGATGCTCCAGTGTCCAAGACACCATACAGAATGGGTACACCAGAATTGAAGGAGTTACATATGCAACTTGAAGAATTGTTAAAAAAATAAGGGTATATACACCCAAGTGTGTCACCTTGGGGAGCCCCAATTCCTTTTGTAAAGAAGAAGGATGGAACCTTAAGGATGTGTATTTATTTTGGGCAACATAATAAGGTTACCATAAAGAATAAGTATCATTTGCCCAAAATTGATGAATTTTTTTTATTAGCTGAAAGGTGCAATAATATTTTCCAATATTGACTTGAGATCAAGTTATCATCGAGAAAGGATAAATGAAGAAGATATGAGCAAGACAACATTCAGAACAAGATATGGGCATTATGAATTCACGGTAGTGCGATTTGGGCTATCAAATGCCCCAACAATTTTTATGTGCCTAATGAATGGAGTGTTTAGGGAATACCTGGACAAGTTTGTGATTATGTTCTTAGATGATATACTCGTATATTCTAAATTAGAAGAGGAACATGAGAGACATTTAAGAATGGTATTGCAAGTTTTAAGAGAGCGTAGATTGTATGTTAAGCTAAGTAAGTGCATCTTTTATCAAAAGAAGATTCACTACTTGGGGCATATAATATTAACAGCATGGATAGAAGTCGATCCTGAGAAAATAGAGGCCATTAGAGGATGGCCAACGCCAAAGAATGTGAGAGAGGTAAAATCATTCATGGGTCTTTCCAGTTATTACCAAAGATTCATAAAAGGGTTCTCAAATATTGCAAGTCCAATCACTTCTTTGCAAAAGAAGGGGGTGAAATTTGAATGGAATTCTAAGTGTGAAGAGAGTTTTCAATAGTTGAAGGGAATATTGACAAGTGCACCAATATTGAAGATTGCAGATCCAAATTAAGATTTTGTTGTGTGCACCGATACATGCAAGGAAGAACTCGGTGGAGTTCTCAATCAAAAGGACCATGTGGTATGCTATGAGTCCAGAAAATTAAAAGAGCATGAGAGGAATTATTCTACACATGACTTGGAGTTAGCAACAATTGTACATGCATTGAAAATGTGGAGGCATTACCTTATGGGTAAGAAATTCAAGCTAAGGACAGACCATTGTGGTCTAAAGCATTTGTTTGGAAAACCAACACTAAATGCTAGGAAAACTAGATGGCTGGAATTTCTGAGTGAATATGACTTTGAAATTAAACATATAAAGGGAAAGGAAAATCAAGTGGTTGATGCACTCAGTAGGAGAGTTCATCAAGTGTATATTGCAACCATTAGAATGTACAAGAAATATATGAAAGACAAAATTGTTGCAACAAAAAATTTAGATCGGCACTATGTGAAAATAAAAGAGACATTACAAGAAGGTAATTTTCAGTAGAAATTTAATTATTATGAGTTGAAAGAAGATGAAATTCTCATGTACAAACGTAAGGTGTATGTGTCAAATTTCAGGGAGCTGAAAAATCCAGTGTTGAAGGAGATGCATAATGTGCCATATGCAATGAACCCAAGATATCAAAAAACAATTGCAGCAGTAAGAAGCCAATAATTTTGGCTAGGAATGAAGAAAGAAATGGATAATTACATATCCAAATGTCTAGAATGCCAAAAGGTAAAAACAAAACATAGACACCCAACAGGTTTGCTATAGCCATTTCCCATTTTGGAATGGAAGTGGGAAGTAGTTACAATTGATTTTATTACTAAGCTTCCTAGAACAGTGAAGAACCATGATTCCATCATGGTGGTGGTGGATAAATTGACTAAAGCAACACATTTATTCCAGTAAAGACTACACACAAGGCAACAAATATTGTAGATATCTACATTAAAGAAGTTGTTAGGCTACATGGAGTGCCTAAGGCAATAGTTTCAGACAAAGATCCAAAGTTTACTTCCAATTTTTGGAAGGGTTTGTTCAAGGGCTTTGGGACAAATTTAAATCTTAGTACAACATATCATCCAGAGTCAGAAGGGAAAACATAAAGGACTAATAGGATAATTGAGGACATGATTAGAATGTATGTGATGGATCAACCATCAAAGTGGGAAGATTATATCCATTTAGTTGAATTTTCCTACAATAATGGTTATCAAGCCTCATTGAAAATGAGTCCATTTGAAGCATTGTATGGCATAAAATGTAACACTCCAATGAGTTTAGATATTCCAACAGATAGAGCAGTTATTGGGCAAGAATTGTTAAACGAAATGAAAGATTAGATGGTAAAGATAAAGCAACGTTTAAAAGATTCCCAGGATAGGTAGAAAAAATTATGCAGACAAGAACAAAGTTTTCAAATATTTTAAAGTGGGAGAACATGTGTTCTTACAAATAAATGCAAAGAGAAGTTCGATAAGATTAGGAAGTTGCCCGAAGTTGGAAGTAAGATATTGTGGGCCTTTTGAAATATTAGAACATATAGGGCCAGTTGCATACATGCTAGCTTTACTTTCATCCATGAGAGTGCATAATTTATTTCATGTGTCATTGTTAAATAAAGATGTGCCTGATCCTAACCACATAATTGATTGGAATGTGATCCAGGTGGAGCACGAAGCGGATTTTCGGGTGGAACCAGTACACATCCTGGACCGAGAAGTCAAAGTGCTCAGGAACAAATCCATAGGGCTGGTAAAGGTTCAATGGACCTGCTACGATCCTGAAGATGCTACATGGGAGCATGAAGGAAACATGCAGGCATAACACCCACAATTTTTTTACAGTTTTGAAGAAAACATAATGTAAGACTCCATTTTGAGTAGCTAAAATCCTAGAACCGCATCTTCGAGTCCTAACCAACTGTATTGGGGACCTTGATAAAAGAATGGCTCATTCCTTGGGTTAGCCTTGATAAATGGATGGTACATCCCTTGGGTTATCCCTGATAAATAGATGATACATCCTTTGGGTTATCCCTGATAAACGAATGGAGCATTCCTTGGGTCGGCGAGTTGAAAGGAACATGAGATTTTGGTTGGAGCTGCTGCTGGAGTTGTTAATGTAGAATTTTATTTCTAAGTATTGTGATGTAAATTTGTATATATGTATATCGACATAGAGTGCACCGAGGACAACACACAATTGTAGGGGAGGGGGAATGTAACATCCCCAGTTTAATTAATGCTTATGTAGATATAATATGTGGCTACGGGTAAGCGATGTAATATGTGAATTGTATTTCCTTGTTTTAATAATAAAATGTGATGCCAACTGCTAAGGGGTACATGGACAAGAGATGGGGGCTGAATTAATCCACAAGAGGGGGAAGTGTCTAGGATAATGGCCAAGAGGGGTCCAAGGGGGAAATACCCATGTATATTAATTTAACCCATTTTCCTAAAATTGTTATTGTATATGAACCTTCCCATTTTTGATTGAGTGTTCCCAAAACCAATCATTGAATACATGTAAGAGGGTGGGCATGAGTGGTCACATCCCAAAGTTATTGGGCACATGGGGGTTGAGTACAATCATCTTGGGGGAAGAGTGTGAGTCAAGAAAGGAAATCCAAAGAGAGAAAATTTGTATGGGTTGGGGCAATAGTTTTTAGTTAGTCAATTTTGTGCATGAGAAACAACGAGAGAGCAAGAAACGTAGCTTGAAGTTGATGCGGCCATGGACGACGAATTATAGAGCAAGTTGGAGCATTATTGGAGGAAATTGGAGCTAGAAAACTGAGGATCCAAGTTGTCAGGCCTGAAGAGTGAACTCCTGTGTGAGTTGCACTAAAACAACAAGTGTTTGTTGTTGGTTTGTTGATAGTTTTCCTAGCAGTAGTTTTCCCTTGAGTTCCCAGCTAAGAGATTCCTAGCTACTTGTGCCAGAGAGACCCTGATAAAAGAATGGCACATTCCTTAGGTTAATCCTGATACATGGATGGTACATCCCTTGGATTATCCTTGATAAGCAAATGGTGGATTCCTTGGGTTGGACAGGGAAAGAGGAAGAGAGATGATGGAAAATCGGGATAGTTGTAGGAGAATATCAGTTGGGTTGAGAGTTTTATGAGCTGTGAGTGGACTGTGAGAGACCACCCTCTTTTGTGGATTGCTAGCCTCAGCTTGGGGGTGATTGGCTGTTGAGATTTGGAACAATGAGTGTATGGTTGGGTGGAACGTTCGTCCCAAGCAATTGTTTGCACAACTGTTGTGAAAAGATAAGTGTTCCTATCTTGCTGTTATGTTAAATTATGTGTTTAATTGTTGTGCATGAACTCTGTGTATTTGGAAGTGATTTATATACTATTGTAATGAGTTGTTTAGCTGCATTTCATGTTGAATTATTAGCATGTTGTAGATTCTTTTGTTTTGTGATTATAGACAGTAGTTAAATCTATTTTTTTGTAGTGGAAAGCTACAAGAAATGAGTTAACTATAAATGGATTAAATCGGTTAGCGGAAATTTCATTTTAAGAGTATTACACACTGTAATTTCACTTAGATGGGTTGGGGGACGTTACATTTGTTAAAGATCACGATCAATGAGATTTGGGTTATTTCCACAAATGTGGTTCGTGCATGATGTTTCCTTCGATGTTGTAAAATGCAACGTGAAACTTTGAAAAACATGAAACCTTGGTCATTCTGATAAAACTAAAAACCTTCCATGTCTATCCTTTCCTTCTTCGTTCTCTTCCATGCTTTCAATTAACCTTCACTTGTCAAAAAATTTAGAGCACTACAACATATGATCTCCACTATTAGAACTTGACCATTTTTTAACTGTGTTGAGTCTTCATTTTCTTACAACAACAATAATATATATTGTAAAGTTACTTGTCAATGCTACTAATATGATATAGACAGTGGTCATGCCCATTCATATACACGTCCACTCCATAAGCCTTAATATAATTATATCAAAACACACATTGCATAAATTTAATAACTTATCCTTAATACCGATGTCCATAGTGGATCACATTAATATTAGGAAGATGTGTGTATAAGTTAGAAGATTGATTAGTTCATCGATGTCTCCATGTAAGTTGATGCTTTGAATAGGATGAAGACCAATCACCAAACGCCACCATGTTTAGTATTAAAAAGTGAAAAATATTTCTAAGTAATAACAAAAAACTTTATGGTTATTAGCAAAAGCAATAATGTTTTCACTTGTGCGAGTTTGGCCATTTCCAACATTATCAATGATTGTATAAATAACCAATTAAACATCATATGGAAATGAATAGAATATGAGAGACCTTATGGGACTAAGAATTACAAAAAAATGCAATTGCAATTTTATTGTGCTTTATTAGTCCCCAAAGTAGGACTATAGCAATGAGTTTGCTATTGATTTGACATTAATTGTTATTGATTTGACATAAATTTCCATTGATTTAAAAATTTTCCATGGGAAACCTAATGTTCTACATAAGAAATACATTTTTTTATTTTTTAATCTATAAAATAACTTATATTTTAAAATTGTTATTGGTTGAAAAGTTTGAAGTCTTATTGTGACCTTCAGGTAGTTCAAGAATTTTAATTGGCAACTCATGTATCTTGTGCAAAAATATTGATTTATTTTATTTTTTATAAATATTCAAAAATATTTATTTGACATTTCATTGGTTGTTCAATTCGAAGCATTATTGTAGAGTCGACGACGTATCTCTCGGGATTGACGCGATATCTCTCGGGATTGGATGGATTTATTTCAATGACAACAACAAAAGGTTTTTATTTGGAAAACTGATGAATGATGATGCACGCAATAAGAAGGAATCTCGTAACAGTGACCGAGGATGGTGAGTTGGTTCCTCGTGTACAGTGACCCCACGTTTATTCGAGCGAAATATAATTAGTTTTTTACATGCACAGAACAATGAATCATCGGTGGTGAAATTTGTCATATTTTTGGAGGCGCTTTCAACACCATAACAACATAATTTATTTCACAAACAGTGAATAAAAATCAAACGAGGAAGCCATTGGCTATGGTTAATTGGGCAGGAAATAAAAGCAAAGGGAATCAAAGGCCGGAAGAAAAAGGCAAAACGCAACAGCTTTGACATGTGGACAAAACTGCATATAAAATATAAATTCCAGTCCACTTCATCAGGGATGGTTAGGGATCCAGTGGGCCTCTACCTATCTCTCACTTCTTAGAAAATCTTCACGAATTTCCATCGACTTGTTGTTGGAAACTTACACATATGTTACTTTGACGTGAAATTGAAAATTGAAGAATGTAGGTGAAAACCATGACATGAAGATGAGTTTGTATACGCTACGACGTTCATGCCTTACAATTCAGTGCATTAAATCTAGATGTGTGATTTCCCTTTTAAAAATAATATGGAAGTGGCTTGATGTCATTGGAATTCAATGAGAATTACCCACACATAACATCTTTATTCAAATAAGTAAGTGTTTCTTTGAAAAATCTTTAACTAATTAATTATGTCAGGTATAAAATTTAAGTGAAAGTGAGTGCCTTTGCAGCCTCTACTATCTCAGTTTTTGTTGCATTCTCTTTACTATACACAATGTTGTCTTTGATACTGCTTGCAAATAAAGTGGGCTCCTGCCCTATAAGGGCTATGTGTTGTCTCAGAGACCTCATATTAAAGCTTCTGATGTCTTGCCCATCAATGAGTAGAACCCCTTTCAACGGATCATAGAATCTCTCTATCAATCCAATGATGGTGGACTTACCGCACCCGCTTCCTGCTCCTTCATTTTCAAATTTGGATCTTACCTCATTTTCAAATTTTGATCTTACCTGGCAGGGACTACGCTGCCATGCAGCTCTTGTTTTAGTATGTCTCAACTTACAATATATCTGATTTTTTTGGTGGTGTTCAAAAACATAATGGCCTATTTTTTTGGTTGGAAAAATTAGTAAGTTGTGTTAGCTATTCAAATTTTCATGTTGAATTGAGTACATCATATGTCTTATTTGTTTATATATAGGAAAATGTATCTTCAAATGCATCTCATCTTATTATTGTTTGTATGTATACAAATTTTTTCTTAGAGATATTATTGTTTTGTGTAATAATTAATATGTGGATCTTATGTTGATAAAATCTCATTTTCTCACCAAATTGTTTCCATGACTTCTTTATTACTACAAAGTCTTGAATGGAAAATAGCTCACGATGATGATGTATTGGCAACCATGAGAAAGTTCAAATGGTAATGGGAGTATTTTACTCTATAAGGTAAAATACACGACATTCGAATATTGAAAAGTGCTCATGTTTAATTATTATCTAATAAATTTAATGTTGGTGAAATTGTCCAAAACTGTCATTGAGCCCAAGCTACAATGAAGCCTAACATAATAAGGGTTGCACATATATGACTATGTAAAATCCCATCAGGGTGTTACCCTAAATGTTTAAAAAACAAAAAAAATAATAGATCTAGTTGGAATTATGGATCAACATCAAACAATTAAATCTAGGTGTCCAACAACATAATAGTACAACAAATAGGCCATGAATCCATCGATAGTAAATACATAGCTATGTCACTCAAGCAAGATTATCAGAAATACACAACTAAATGCATAAAAATAAAATACATGTAGCCCTTATTTCTATGGAGTCCAACTGTGGGTATGACAATGCTCCAAATTCCATGAACCAGTCTTCAATCATAAAGGGGAAATTGCACCCAAGGGTTGATTTTTCACCCAACCAATGCAACCACCTTCATAGGTGTTCCCCCCGAGAAGGGCTCAATCCCAATAAGAATCAATACCAAGGCACATTAATAACATTAGGAATAACTCAATAAGATACTACTACCACTATACCACCCCGAAAAAATCCCCTCGATGGTGATGTCCTCTCTATCCTATATGGATCTTACTACCACTATCAACCCCTCGAAAATTGACCATCAATAATGGCATCCCAAGGACCCATAAATCATAATAATAGGATTCCAAGTACCCTCTCTAGTATTCTCTATCCATTCCAAAATATAGGTATCAACATAAGTTCCCCCTTTGGCTCCTCCCTCAAAGGGGATCTCCCCTTTTAAAAATAATCTTAAGTGGTTATCATGTGTAACCACTTTCCCTTTCCCCCAACTAAATCATCTAGGTTCAAATTAGACTTACGAGGGAGTTCACAAGTGTCAAGAATAAGGTAAAAGTGAGTGACAAACCTTTTTCCATTTCCCTTTTTACTTAGATTTGGAGGCCATTTTTACAAGTTTTCCTTACCTGTCGCTTCCTAAACTCTAGGATATGGTGTCACCCTCATTGGAGCATGAGCCCTAGCCTTAGGTATAATTCCCCCATCCTTCAACAATGTATCAACTTGCCATAAGTTAGTCCAATAAACAAATGCATATACAACATCATCACATAACAAGTTATGATATAAAACCAAGTATAAACTAAAAAGGGGATGGTGCATCCAAAACACCATACCCTACAATCATCTAAGTCAAGCATAATGAATAAGGGGGGTCATGGACAAACAAGATAAAGGTAGCATGTTCCCAAGACGAATGTCAAATTGCAAGCATAAATGGATCAATGAATTAATTTGAAATGCAGATGACCATTGCATAGTTTAGGTTTTATTTTATATTCATTTTGAAAGATTTTTTTTTTATTGATAATGAACTTAACAAATATGTCAAGTAATATCTCATAGTGAAAATTGTCATTTAAGATGTATTAAAAGAACACAAATACTAAAACAAGGATTAACCACTTCATATATGAATAATAATCTGTGACATGGAATGCAAGTATTTTGGATTGAGAGTCAGTCAACAATTTAGATAAGTTAGATCTACAAATTTGCTCATACTGTTACTTCCTCTACAACATGCAAGTCAAGTTAGCTAATGCCCATTACGTAAGTTGTGTATACTAATGTAGTAATATGATTTATGTTCTATGAGGCACAAACTCATTTAGTATCAAAGCAATGATCATATCCCATTGTCATTTTTCTCAAGTAGGATTCGGTCAATTCATCCCTCCCATATAAGGATTGAGTAGAAGTAAATACACAAAGGATTCTTTTTGACATCGTTTCTCTTGTCCTAAGCGAGCAAGCACCACTTTTTCTATCAATGAGAATCCCTTCCACTAAGGTCTCTTAGACAAAGAGTTAGCTTGTTCAACATCTTTCCACCCAATAGAGATCACTACAATCAAGATTATTTCCTATTGATTGTCCAATCTCCAAAGACAATTGAGTAGTGGCATAGTATTTTATTTTTCCTTCGGAAATAATTCCCTAATAAACTTCTAGGCACTTCCCCTCATTTCGACGATGGTCGCTAACCTGTGTAAAGTGGGTAACATACACTTAGTATGCTTGACCCTATGAGAATCAAACCAGGTACCTCCATAATGTGCCAGATTATTTGCAACATCTTAGAAACAATGGTACCAATTGATTGCATTAACCCATCTTTGACTACTCTGGAAAAAACTAAATTGTCAAATCCTCTCTAGTATTTATCGTTGCATTACGAGGTGCAAGAACTAGGCTCAAAAGATAAGGATTTCCACTATGTCACACTTTCTATTATGGGATTGTATTGTTTTTACAAGAGTTTGATTAATAAAATATTATAGTGTATGTAATAATATAAAAAAATAAAGGAAATTATAATTTATTTGGAAGGGAAATGGGTCAAATTCAAATTTTGTATTTAAAATCCATTGCTAAAAGGTTAGTCATGATGTCATAACAAAAATCTTAAAATAACATTGTCATTTCCATTAACAACCCAATTCCTAGCCGAGTGTGAAATTTGAGGGCATAACCACTCAATCAAAGTCATATGCCAAGTCCATAGTATGTTAAAGGTGTTGATTATTAATTCATGGGTATACGATATTATGGCATGTACTAGTAAATAAATGAAAAAAATTGTCCCCTTAAAAAAACATTTGGCAGAATTCCATGAAAATAAAGAGAGGGAAACATTACATTTTTCCAAAGAGATGATTTTGCAAGTTCCAGACTGTGTAGAAGAAACAACATAGTATTTGTTGATACTGAGAGGGGGGTGAATCAATATCAAGTACAATTTAAAAACCTTTTTCAACTTATACTTAAACCATTCAATTATATCCAATGAGCAATGAACAATAGTATAAGAGTTACACCAATACACCACAATACACCAT
>ML783114.1:460338-470822 GCA_009831015.1 Picea engelmannii
GACTGCATATGTTAAACCCGAACCATTGGCGTGCGTGTTATATGTATTACATTATATGTATTGCAATGTATTACATTGCAATGCATATATATATGTTGTCATTATATTTAAAACATGCGCACGGAAATGCTATAACCTTTGGTTAATGCGTGTATGGTTTGACCGGTGGGTTCACCACCGGGGAGTTATAACGGTTAAACTACTTTTGCGCCTAGCCTATGGTTCCATGCCATGTGCCGATATGCCTAGGCGGTTAGGGGCTGGCGCACCCTTAACCGTCCTACGGTTTGTACCAGTGCGCGGTTGTGTATGGGACTGGGTTGTTTACGCTTAAATGAGCGTGTGAGCCAGGTTTGGAGAACAAGGGTGCGATTTGTAGAACCAGAGACAACAAAGTTGGAGAAGGAGACTTCAAGGAGGCATATCTTTCTCATTTTTCGACCGTTTCAGGTGCCGAAAGAGCCCAGATAGGGGTTTTTGGACGCTGGGAAGCCATTGGAGCAGTCGGTTTTTCAATTTGAGCATTGTAAGGCATGTTTTTAAGCACTTTGAGAAATTTAATAATAATGATCCATTGGAAGCTGGACCAAGAGATGTAGCCCGAAGAGGGGTGAACTCCTTTATCAAGTTGTTGTGTTTATGTGCTGATGTTCAATGTTTTATACTGTTGTCTATGTGTATTTTGCATAAGTAATCCTTAATTTATGTGTTGCAAATTGATCCTATTGCTTTAAACACATAACATTTCACTTGCAATATTTATTCAAGTTTTTCAAGTCTTCTTCAATTTTAGATCACTTACAATAGATCCTCTACCGCATCAGGAATCTATTAATCAAAGGTAGATTTTAATCCTTATAATCAGCAATACATTCAAACAGGACGAGGAACAAAACTTAGATGTGTCTGAACAGTAAGCAATGAAAGATAAGCAAGCTTATAGTAGATCCTCTACCACATCAAGAATCTATCAATCAAAGGTAGATTTTAATCCTTAAAATCATCAATTACATTCAGACAAGATGAAGAATAGAACATAGAACATAGAAGACAAATCTGATGAAACAACTCATACGAGTCTTCAATAACAATAGAATTTACAGCTACATGCCCCTCCAGCTTACAAACCGAACTATACAGTCATAAACATTTATCAAAACTTCCTCCTTTCTTGGGCCTAAAACCCCCCTCCTCCTTTTCATATCATTCATCTGATGTAGTTATAATCAAAAATTTCCACATGTCTTACTGCTTGGGCACCTATTTTCCAGTGTCGTGTGTCTTCTCTTGTCTGTCATGTTCCTTTTTCAAAAGGAAACTATGGTTAGTATGGGCATGCAGGAGAAACTTCCCTGTGTGGTACTTTGGGCTCACAGTTTTCTGTCTCCTCGACCAGACCCTCCATGCTTCCATTTAAGGGGGTAGTTGATTGTTCAACCACCAGTCCTTCTTTCATTTACTGATTTCTCCTTGGGATCAAGATGAGGCTTAACGCCTAGTTTGTTGCCACGCGTTGCTCTTGGATTGGGCCCTATATAAGCACGTGATTGTAGAAGTTTCTAAGGAAGGTTTGGATCCACACCACTTCGACCCCCGCAATCCACCACCAACTGCCGCATATCACTTTTGTTATACCATGGTTTCGATTGTGGGACCGCTCTAATATTTTATAGCTCGAGCACTTTCCATCCCCGCAATGAAGTGTGGTAGTCGATCTGTGTTGTCACATCTACTGATGGATGAGCGCCATGTGTCTTCGACACTTCAGCACTTTGGGCTTTGAGAGTTCTGGATAGTGAAGCATGAAAAACTCTCGGAGTGGTATGGGCCAAGAGTGACGTGGAAGACTGAAATGAATGCTATGCGGCCTCAGAGGATAAGTTCCATGTGTTGAATTTAAAAACATCCATGGAGTGGTAGGGCCTAAAGCGATGTGTCAGCCTGACGTCACTTCGGCACTTCGGCTTTGGGACTTCGGGATGCTTGGATGGAAATCTCCCGAAGTCACTTTCTCCCGGTTGATGTGGAGGCCTCTTGTTAACTTCGAGCCTTCGGATGATACTGTTGTAAAGATCAACGGTTCTTGTTGATTTGAGATCAACGTTCCACAATTACTTCAAGAGTTCGGGCTTCTAGCCTTTTCAATGCATAGCTCTTACAATCCTTCGGAGCGTCGTATCTCCGAAGTGAGAGATCTGCCTGCCTCTACCCATCCTCTTGTTTTGGACGATCGAGATTCACTTCGATAGTTTGGAATTCAGGAGATTTCTTCTGCTTGTTCGTGAAATCCTCTGAAGTGTCGTATCTCCGAAGTGAGAGATCTGCCTCCATGCATCCTCCTATTTTGTACGACAGAGATTCACTTTGAGAGTTCGGGCTTCGAGATTTTTCTTCTGCTTTCTCATGCAATCCTATGAAGTGTTGGATCTGTCTACACAAGGCCTCTTGTTTTGGACGACCGAGATTCACTTCGGGAGTTCAGGCTATTCTTTCTCTAGTGTTTCACTCTGCAAACCTTCCAGAGTACTAAGTCTTCGAAGTGAGAGATTTGGTGTCGCATGTCCTCATTGATGGATGGTCCAGATGAACTACGGGCTTCGGTCCTTCGGGATTCCTTTACTCACTCAGCTTTTGCTTGCTTCCTCCCAGAGTATGAGATTGCCTACCATGTGTCCCTTGCTTTAAGATCAATGGCCACGAGCAATTGCGGGTTCACCACTTGCACAAATTTTAATTTCCTCCCTGATCCCTACAATGTGATATGCTCGTTTGTAGCGGGATCAATATCCATCATTGATCTATTGATCTAGCAATATCAACGATCCCGAGGGATTGCGGGCTCACAACTTGCATAAACTTTAATTTTCTTCTCGATCCTCGCAATGCCTCCCCACCGTCGATCTCTCTCTAATGAGATCTGACAGTCATGACTTATTCTTTGCTCGATTTGACGGTTGATTCTGAACTTTGCATGGGATCTTCGTCGTTGAAAATCAAGCTTTTCCACTTGCTTGTGTTTCAAGCTCTAAAAGGACTGCCTTGAATTCTGCATTTCACTCTTGGCTTTTCCCTGCGCATACAACATACTTCACCGACCTGACTACATTAACCAGAAGAGGAAAAACTTATAGGAAGGTATGCAGAAAAGAGAGAGACTCGACAGAGGCATAGACACAAGTTTTAACAATAACTACATATGACCCATGACAAATTTATGTGCTAACATTGGCTCCACAGGGGATGGCATGCTCCATGTGAGCTGCCAAGAACAAGCAACTTCAGTGTCTTATCCTAGGGCTATGGGGTCACTTATTTAAATACTAAAAGCAAACTAAAAAATGAAAAGCTCGCACATGAGCTTATTTATATACAAGACCCTACTCTAACTGACTTTTACAATAGGCTAGCTGACAACAAACTTCCACCAGAGCCACTCAAGTAACTTCCTAATTGAAAAATTTCTTACTTTGCCACTGATAAGCAAGAGATAATAAAACTGTAACAACAAATTAATTACATTCTTCAGATTACCTCCCAATGTTGAAGGTAGGACAAAGCTTGAAGGCTTCAATACATTGAGGAAATGCAACTCCATGTACTCCCCTATAGGGTCATAAAATAGGTGATAAGACTTACTAGGTTGATAACAGAAAACCTTCTCTACTTTACAGTTGCTCACATATGGTTGAATGTCTATTACAAGTACAGGTGAATGAATGGCTGATGCAGGCTATTGATCCACTTTCCTTTTATCTTCTCTTAAAACATCTGCTAGCTGATTGCAATAAATCTCTTCATGTATATCAACGAATGGATGTTTCCCTTTAACATGATACTTATTTATAAGTGTTGGACATGATATAAGTTGCACATTTAGCTCTTCCTTTTCTCCTCCATGGCCCTCCCAAGGATCAGATTCATAATTATCATATACAAGAACCATGATACGAGGTTCCAAAGAAGCCATGAAAAAACTTTATTCTTCAACATCTTCGCTGGGATATTCATCAAAAATTGGTTGTTCTTGGTCAGTATTTGAAATAACTTCTTCGTCATAAGAAAGACTGCCAAAAACATTTGTTTCAAGAACATAAATATCCTTTTCATTTTCTTCATAAGAGAAGAAGACAAAATTTTCATCTGATGTAGATGAAAAGGGAAGAGAAAGAGTTGATTCCTCATCCAAGGCATCTTCTTCATTATCACAACCTTCATAAGAATCAATTATATCATGAACACATTCTTTATACTCCTCACAACAGCTATGACAAATTAAATCAGAGGAATAAAACTTTTGACAATGAATATTGAAAGCAACATGAAACTCTTTGAGTGAAGAAATGCTAGAAGTTTCAAGAGAATGATACCAAATACGAACATCTCCTTGAAGAGAGTACATAAACAACTTCATACGCATATCTTCATGTTGGATGTCAATTTGTTGCATCAAAGCATGAAATTCCAGAACATGCTCAACATGGCTATCCTTCTCACCCTCATAAAATCTCGGCAGTACAACTTGTCATTCATCAATTTGAGGCACAGGATGTGGATAACTAGCTATGGATTAGAAATTGAGTGGGGAAAACCTCTTGGCTATGATAACTTCCATAGCCATTTAATTTGTCTCAAACCAGTGGAGTCGCCAATAGATTTATGAACAATGGAGTTTCCGTGGTGAAATGTGAGCAATCAAAACAATGTGTCCAGCTTCAGTTCACCATCTAAAACTGGATCTCTTCATTGGCATTCTCCCAGGGAAGATATCTTCACTTCCATCCCCAACAACGATGCCATTAATGTTAGCACTGAGAATCACCCTCACACTGCAAGAGGATAAGCCCAATACCCATCAAAATGTAAAATGGATTAAAAAGGTTTGAGTAGGTGGATCAACAAGACTTTAAAGAAAGGAAAAGACAACAGATATCACTGCAAATCAGTGATGGACCATTGGGCTACGGAGTCATAAACAATATGCTCAATGAAGGCATTTAAGCTCTTTGTTAGACAAAAGATTTGTATAATGATGAAGAGAAGAATAAGAGAATAACATAAAGATGAATATTCCCTAAGAAGATATCCTCTCTGCAAAGAGAACTTAGATGTGTCTGAACAATAAGGTATGATAGATAGGAAAGCTTACAACAGGTCCTCTACCACATTAGGAATCTATCAATCAAAGGTATATTTTAATCCTTAAAATCAGAAATACATTCAAACAAGACGAAGAACAGAACTTAGATGTGTCTGAACATTAAACAATGAATGATAGGAAATCTTACAACATATCCTCTACCGCATCAGGAATCTATCAATCAAATGCAGATTTTAATCCTTAAAATCAACAATTACATTCAGACAAGACGAAGAATAGAACAAAGAACATAGAAGAAAAATATGATGAAACAACTCATATGAGTCTTCAATAACAATACAATTTACAATTGCATGCCCCTCCGACTTGCAAACTGAAATATACAGTCATAAACATTTATCAAAACTTCCTTTGGTCTTGGGCTTGAAACCCCCCTCTTCCTTTGCATATCATTCATCTGATGTATTTATAATCAAAAAAGTTGACATGTCTTGTTGCTTGGGCACCTCTTTTCTAGTGTCGTGTGTCTTCTCTTGTCTATCATGTTCCTTCTATCAGAAGGAAACTCTGGTCAGTATGGGCATGCAGGAGAAACTGCCCTTTGTGGTACTTCGGGATGACAGTTTTCTGTCTCCTTGGCCAGACCCTCCATGCTTCCATTTAAGGGGGTAGTCGATTGTTCAACCACCAGTCCTTCTTTCATTTACTGATTTCTCTTTGGGATCATGATGAGGCTTAACACCTAGTTTGTTTCCATGTGTTTCTCTCGGATTGGGCCCTATATAAGAAAGTGATTGCGAAAGTTGCCAAGGGAGGTTTGGATCCACACCACTTCGACTCCCACAATCCACCACCAACTTCCACGTACCTCTTTTTCTATACAATGGTTTCAATTGCGGGACCGCTCTAAGATTTTATTGCTCGAGCACTTTTCATCCCTGCAATGAAGTGTGGTCGTCGATCTGTGTTGTCACAACTATTGATTGATGAGCTCCCTATGTCTTCAACAATTCAACACTTCGGGATTTGGGAGTTCTAGATAGTGACGTGGCAGCTTGAAATGAATGCTACGCGGCCTCGGCGGATAAGTGCCATGTAATGAATTGAAAAACACCCATGGAGTGGTAGGGCCTAAAGCGACATGTCAGCTTGATATCACTTTAGGACTTCGGCTCTTTGGGACTTTGGGATGCTTGGATGGAAATCTCCTGAAGTCACTTTCTCCCAGTTGACATGGCAACCTCTCGTTAACTTCAGGACTTCATGCCTTCCGATGATACTGCTGTAAAGATTAACGGTTCTTGTTGATTTGAGATCAACAGTCCACAATTACTTTGGGAGTTTGGGCTTCGAGCCTTTTCAATGCATATCTCTTACAATCCTCTGGAACATCGTATCTATGAAGTGAGAGATCTGCCTCCACGTGTCCTCTTGTTTTGGACGACTGAGATTCACTTCGAGAGTTTGGGCTTCAGGAGCTTTCTTCTACTTGTTCGCGTAATCCTCCGAAGTGAGAGATCTGCCTCCACGCATCCTCCTGTTTTGTACAACCAAGATTCACTTCAAGAGTTCAGGCTTCGGGATTTTTTTTCTGCTTGCTCACGCAATCCTCTAAAGTGTCGTATTTTTGAAGTGTTGAATTTGTCTGCACATGGCCTCTTGTTTTGGATGACCAAGATTCACTTCGAGATTTCAGGCTATTCTTTCTCTAGTGTTTCGCTGTACAAACCTTCTGGAGTGCTAAGTCTCTGAAGTGAGAGATCTGGCGTCGCGTGTCCTCGTTGATGGATGGTCCAGATGAACTCTGGGCTTCGGGCCTTTGGGAGTCCTTTACTCACTCAACTTCTTCTTGCTTCCTCCCAAAGTACGAGATTTCCTACCATGTGTCCCTTGCTTGAGGATCAATGACCACGAGCAATTGTGGGCTCACCACTTGCACAAATTTTAATTTCCTCTCTGATCCCCGCAATGTGAAGATGCTCGTTTGTAGTGCGATCGATATCCACCATTGATCTGTTGATCTAGCAATATCAATGATCCTGAGGGATTGCGAGCTCCCAACTTGCAGAAACTTTAATTTTCTTCCTGATCCCCACAATGCCTCCCCACCTTCTATATCTCTCCAATGAGATCTAACGGTCGTGACTTATTCTTTGCTCGATCTGATGACTGATTTTGAACTATGCATGGGATCTCCGTAGTTGAAAATCAATCATGTCTGCTTGCTTGTATTTCAAGCTCGAAAAGGACTGCCCTGGATGCTGCATTTCACTCCTGGCTTTTCCCTGCGCATACAACATACTTGATCGGCCTGACTACATTAACCAGAAGAGGAAAAACTTATAGGAAGGTATGCAGAAAAGAGAGAGGCTTGATAGAGGCATAGACATAGGCTTTAACAATAACTACATATGACCCATGACAACTTTATGTGCTAACACTTCCTTTATTATTATCCAACAAATGAAGGGATACAACCTACAACATACCCACTATAGCTTCCTCTTCTTTTCTCATAGTCTCCTCTCTCATAATACAATATTCCCTCGCATACATTGCCACAATACAATTCCCTCATACATAAAAGAGGGTTTCCTTCTAGGGAAAAAAACCCTAATGTAACTTCTACCATCACATCTGCGACCTTATAATGAACGGTTCATATTGAATATGAAATTACAATATTTTACAAGGAATTTTTTCCAAAAATTTCTCTCTGGGGGCTCCAAAATATTGTCACTACCTCCCCCCCGCTAGTGACAGATGTGGGGGGGGGGAAAGCCCCCCCACACCCCGCCCCATCAAGAAATGGGATCCAAACATGGCTCAAACAAGACCTTTAAATCAGGAAGATAATTAGGCTCCACAACCAACAATATCCCACATGGACACTGATCATAACAACTCCATTGTCGTTGTACTTGTTGGACTATGATCCACCTTGAACCTGGAAATTTTCTTATATTCAACTTCATGCTTGAAGGCCAACTGAAAATGAGTAGGAAATCAGTTTCTTCCTAGTTACCACCTTTGTTAACATGTCTGCAGGATTCTAGATAGTATGTATCTTTTACAACTTCAATTGCCCATCTTCCAAAATGGATCATATGAAATGGTACTTAAGTTGTATATTTTTAGTCTTAGAATGGAAGGTTGAGTTCCTTGAAAGATGAATGGCACTCTGGTTGTCATAGTACAACCTGTTATTCTCCCAATGCTTTCCCAATTCCTCCATAAACCTATGTAACCAAATCATCTCTTCACTAGCCTCTTTAGCAACAACATATTTTGCTTTCACTGTTGAAAGCACAACAACCTTTTCCAATTTTGAAATCCAACTTACCATTGTTCCACCTACATTAAAAGCATACCATGTGGTGCTCCTCTTCCTATTTTTATCACTTTCCATATCTAAATCAACATATATCTGTAGAACAATGTTTGAACCTCCAAAACATAATGCATGAGTAGTAGTACCTCTCAAATACGTGAGAATCAACTTTATTTCTCACCGATTTTTTGTACCTGTATTGTTCATATACCTGCTCACAACTCCCACTACATGTGCAATATCTAGTATCGTGTACACCATCACATACATCAAGCTACCAACTCCTGATGAATAAGGGACCCTGGACATTAATTCTATCTGCTCATGTGTCTCAAAACACATTTCCTTGGTTAAATTGAAAAGGTTAGCCAAAGGTGTACTAACTAGTTTTTCATTATGCATTCTAAACATCTCCAACACCTTCTTTATGTACTCTCCTTGAGACAATGTCAATTTGTGATTTTTCCTGTTTCTTTTTATTCTCATACCAAGGATTTTCTTTGCAACACCCAAATCCTTCACCGCAAATGAATTAGCTAATTTTCTTTTGAGCACATTTATATCCTGCATGTTAGACCCTACAACAAGCATGTCATATACATATAATAGAAAGATAATATAGCTACAATTTTCTAGCTTCTTAAAATAGACACAGTGATCAGAATGACATCTACTATAACCATGTTCTTTCATAAACCTATCAAATTTGAAATACCACTACCTTGGATCTTGTTTTAGGCCATACAAGCTCTTCTTCAACTTGCATACAAAATAATCCTTCCCTTTGACCTCATACCCATGTGGCTGCAACATATAAATCTCTTCTTCCAAATCCCCATGGAGAAAAGTTGTTTTTATATCTAACTATTCAAGATGCAAATCTTTTATTGCGACAAGAATTAAAATAGTCTCGATTGAAGTCATTTTAACAACAAAAGAAAATATTTCATTAAAATCTATACCTTTCTTCTATGCAAACCCCTTTACAACAAATCTATCCTTGTACCTTTTTTTTCCTCAACCTTCTTCCTTCAACTTGTAAACCCGTTTATTCCGCGATGATACTTTTCCTCTTTCATACCTTACTCCCACTTATTTTTAGTGTCTACCTGAATTGTCTCTTCATAACTTTCCAGTTCACTAAAATTAGTCAACAATAAATAATACAATGAAGGAGAGTATCGTTAAGGGGGTCTACTTAACCCGATAGATCTTCTAACAACACTTGCATAATTCTGAAGTACCCACTACTCCTGTTGTTGTATATTTTGATTTTTTGGTACCTTTGAAATTTCATTTTCTTTGATTTCATCAAGCACTGTGTATTATGTGTTTTCCTTTTCATGTTTCTTTCCCTGCAACTGATCTTTGTAGATGGCCTATTCATTGAATACCACATCTCTACTCTTAATTATTTCATGATTTTCATAATCCCATAAGCGATAACCAAAATCATTAACACCATATCCAATAAAGGTACACTTCTTGGATTTTGCCTCAATCTTTGTTCTATTTTCTTTATCAATATGAAAAAATGATTCAGAACCGAAAGTCTTTAGAAATGAGTAGTTTACCTTTTTACCTGTCCATGCCTCCTCTAGAATTTGACCATCCAAGGATCTTGAAGGCCAGGTCTATTTATTAAGTAAATAACAATATTTATAGCATCTTCCCAAAAATGTAAGGGTAACCCTGCATGCAATATGATACTCCTTGCAGGTTCCATGATTGTACTGTTTGTTGATTAATTGGGTTGGTTGTCATTGATGTCAACCCTTGAAGAAAGTTCGGTAGCACAAAGGTTTGGGTAATGGAACCAAGTTTGTTTGATGTATAATGATATGAGTTTTGGTATATTTACAAGTAAGACTATTCTAGATGGATAGTACATGTCATTCCATTTCTAGTGGTGTGTGGAACGTCACATAACTCCTCACGATTTGAGAGTTATGGCCTTACGAAGTTGAAGGACCCTCATATGATTGGCTTGAAACCCCAAAAGGTCAAAGAAGTCAAAGTGCTTGCAAAGAAGAAATTATTTAAATAATAAAGTGA
>ML783114.1:470872-486976 GCA_009831015.1 Picea engelmannii
AAATCAAAGAGGATTATTTAAATAATAAAGTGAAGTGACAAAGTCAAGGAGGATTATTTAAATAATAAAGTAAATAGAGAAATTTCTAATTATGGAAAGTGGTTATAAGAAGGTTAACCCTAAAATGAGGAAAATGGGTTAAGCGGTCAAGTGGCTATTGGATACACAGACAAGTGACAAATTGGGAAAAGTTGGACATAGGTGACTATGTGGACAAAGTGGCCTAGAAGATGCTTTTAAGAAAACTACTTGGAGAGTATAAATAAGAGGCAAGGCTCTCTCATTTTAATCACACTTGAGCATATTGAATATCTACATGTGACTAAGGTAACCAAAGGATATCTAAGCCAAATTTCAGAGGGAAGGTGAAGTAAAGAAGGCCGAAATTCAAGGGAGGATAAATTCTTTTGATGATGCTTTCTAAGGTATGTTATTTACAGGTCATCTCACCATTTTCGCAATAACTTTTTTTCTAGAATGATTCAGACCGTGAAATTGGGAGACAATTGAGAAAACATATCCAAGTAGTTATGGTACGCATTTCAGCTTGTGGGTCATTTTATTTTTGGAGTTACAATCTGTGGAAAATAGGGTTTGTGGCTAGTCCCAAAACTAGTCTAAAACATGTGTTTCGGGTAAAAACATCATAAATTCTTCATAACAGATCCAAATTCAGTAAGACCAAATGTGTTGGTTAGATAAAATCCTTTAGTATTTTGTGTAAAATTTTCAAATCCATAAACAAATATTCTGCGTGGGACACGCTCTACAAGTTCGCTCTCTAGAATAAGCCAAAATTCAACAAGGTATGTCATTTTTGCTATAACTCCTTTTCTAAGAGGTTCCAAGTAGTTACACCTAAAACAATTTCACAAAACACACTGAAGCACATTGTGTACTATTTTCATATCTTTATTCATTACAGGTACATAGTTATGATTATTTCAAGTTAGGGTTGTTAACTAATCCAAAACTAGTCATGTGACACTAAAGTAAAGTTTGATGAAAATGCTAGTCTCTCATTGTTAAAGTTAAGGAAGGTTTGCAGGATGAGGTATAGGTTGGTGCATGGTTGATGCACTTGTTTATGGTACAGGTTGATTACAGATTGAGGTATAGGTTGATGCATGGTTGATACATGGTTCAGGTTATTGGTGCAAGTTTATTGGTACATGTTTACAATAGTATATCTCAGAGTGATAGTGTGACAATGGTTCCATCATTCTACTTATATGTCAAGGTGGTTGGACGGGGCAAGGACATGTGGTTGTATCCACCTTCCATTTGTAGTCGGAGAAAATAGGGTTTGTAGCCTCCTTCTGGTTGTAGCTAGAGAATTGGGGAGTTGGAGCTTCCTTCAGGTTGTAGCCTAAGAAACTAGGGGTTTGGAGCCTCCTTCCAGTTGTAGCTGGAAAACAAAGGAATTTGGTGCTTCCAATGAATTTAATTCTTCAAGACATATAAGAAAAAACATTATGTGGTTTTCTACCGCTTTGGGTTTCCACGTAAAAACACAGGTGTACTGTGTATGTGTATGATTGCCCATTTGTTCATTGTTTATTTACTCTACAAATATTGGATGATAATGCTACATTGATATAACACTTGCATTATATGGTTAAAAAGGATTAGATTACTCTATTATTGATTCACCCCACCCTCTCAGTAATCCAATAATTGGTATCAGAGCACGTTCCTTCAGAAATTAGTTTAACCATTGAAAGGTAGATCATGGAGAGAAACAACATGTATAAAAATGGAATACCATAGTTTGATGGACAAAAGTATGCCTTTTGGAGCATAAGGATGAAGACATATATACAGGCACATGGATTTGAAATTTGACAATCAATTGTAGATGGATACACAACACCAACAGTTTCGCCGACAAATGACAAAGCTATGAAACTTTGTCAGAATAATTCCAAAGCCACAAATGCATTTCTGAATGGTCTTAGAGAATCGATATTCACCAAAGTTACACATTGTAAATCTGCTAAAGAGATTTGAGACAAACTTTGAAATATTTATGAAGAAGATTCAAAAGTCAAAGCATCAAAGCTTCAAAAGTCAAAGCATCAAAGCTTCAAACTTATAGAGGTCAGTTCGAACAACCAAAGATGAAGGAAGATGAGAACATTGCAACTTACTTTTTACGAGTCGACGAAACAGTAAATGCAATCTTGGGATTGGAAGAAGAAATTAAAGAATCTATAATTGTTCAAAAGGTACTAAGATCTCTTCCTATGAGATTTGACCCTAAGATATCAACACTTGAATAAAGAGAAGATCTAAACTCAATAAGCATGGACGAACTACATGGAATATTCACAACATATGAAATGAGAACTGAACATGAAAATCCAGATATAAAAGAAGCAGCCTTCAAAGCATCCAAAAGGTCAAAGCAAAAGGGAAAGCAAAAATAAAAAGAACATAGCATCAACAGTGACATCTCAGAAGATGATGAAGAAGTGACCAACTTTGTCAGAAGATTGAACAAGGGAACCAATGGCAGGTATAGATGTAAGCTTCCTTTGGTTTGTTTTAATTGTGATGGTATTGGTCATTTTGCTAACAAATGTCCTCATAAGAAAAAGAGAAATGATGAAGGTTACTCAAATAAAAAACAAACATATAAAGACAAAAGCACCACAAAGAAATTTAAAAAAAAAGCTTATGCACCAAAGAAGACATCTCATCATCAGATGAAGATGAAGGCAATGACAGTGAGATAGAAAGAATTTTATTCATGGTAGTAGAAGACTCTGATAAAGAAGACTTCAAAGAAGAATATGAAGAGGCCAAAGAAGAATATGAAGAGGCAAAAGTTGACTACCGAGAATAATTGTTGTGTGCCATAGAAGTTATCAGAAGAGAATAGAAGAAAAACAAGAAACTACAAGCGAAACTAGACAAGAAAAAAGACACTCGGGAACTAGAACAAATGATCACAAATTTGAAGGTTCAAATTGAAGAAGATAAAAATGATTGAAGAAACACTCAAAGAACAACTAGAAGGAAGATACAGGATCATTGGAAATTTGGAAGAAGAAACTGTCACATTAAGAAACGATCTTCCAAAAAAAAATATGCAGAACAACTCAAAAGTTTTGAATGACATTATCAACAGTAAAAAACCTCACCATGACAAGTTCAGACTTGGATACAATCAGACAGAAAATGGATCAATCTCCAAAACAACATAACAAGAAACATATCCAAAAATCTATGCAAAAACAATCAAAGGGGATAAGAAGGTCTACAAAGAAAATTACAGGGACACTCCTCCACCGAGAAGATTTAGATTTCAGAATCAAAGACCGACATAAACAGATAGGCCTCGGGAATAAGAAGGATTCATAAGAGTACCTCCTTTCAGAAGATCTTCAACTCTCGGGTATCAAACTATTTTTTTGGTTTATGTTATGCATGTAATAATTTTGGACATAAAGTTGTGAATTGCAGAGCTAACAACAGGAACATAAACAACCTTGAAAGTCATACACAAAAGGGTTATCTAAGAAGTCCTAGTGAAACACAGAGATAAATTTACAACAAGTTTGAATCTTTGATCACTGAAGTGGAATGCTATAAATGTCACAACTTCGGACACATGGCCAAAGATTGCAGAATGACAGTCCCTCCTAGAGAACCACAAAAAAACAACAATAGTCACAGATAGGAACCTCATAAAAGGACATGGATAAGAAAGTCAAATCCGTATAGCAATGAATAATGCACACTCACTCTACAATATAAGTAGAAGAAACACGGTTGGTATGTTGATAGTGGATGTTCAAAACACATGACAGGTGATAGAGACATGTTTCTTACATTAAGAAATGAAAGAGATGGATCAGTCTCCTTCAAAAATGATGATTCAACTAAAATCATTGGAAAAGTCACAGTCAGAATTGGGAACAAGAATACCAAGGCAGAAAATGTTCTACTAGTAGAATATATGAAACTTAATATTCTAAGTGTGATTCAAATGTGTGACCAAGGTCATAAAGTTACTTTCAATTCACAAAAGTGCGAGATAAGATAAGAAGGTTCAGGAAAATTGATTGCAACAACTGTGATAACTTCAAGCAACATATATGTATTAAGTGAAATTGGAAATGAAAAGTGTTGCCTAGGAAATGAAGATGAAAGTTAGCTATGGAATAGAAGAATGGGTCACATACATTTTGATAACCTTGTCAAAGTCAACAAAAGGAAAGCAGTTAGAGAAATGCCCCAGATCACAAAACCAACCAACACTTTATGCAAGCATTGTCAACAAGGAAAATAAATAAAGACCATGTTTAAATCAAAGGAATATTTAATGACAAGACCACTAGAAATTGTACATACTGATCTAGTTGGACCAACTACAACAAAGGGTTTAAAATGTGAGAAATACTTTATGATTATACAAGAATGACTACAGTTTGCTTTCTCAGGAATAAGTCAGAAGCTTTTGAAAACTTCAAGGTCTACAAGGAAATGGTTGAAAATGAAATGGATTAAAAAATCAAATGATTGAGATCTGATAATGGAGGAGAGTTCACTTCAAAGAAATTTATGGACTACTGCAACAGACATGAAATAAAAAGACAATTCTTCGTTGCTAGGAAACCTCAACAGAATGGAGTTGTTGAAAGAAAGAACATGACAGTACAGGAAATGGATCGAACAATGCTAATGGATTCCAAATTGACAGATATATTTTGGACACAGGCAATGCATACAACAATTCCCATTCAAAATAGAGTAATGCTCAGAAAAAACACTGACAAAACTCCCTACGAGCTATAGAAAGGAAGATCAACAAATGTGAAGCACTTCAGAGTTTTTGGAAGCAAATGCTACATCAAAAGAGAAGATGGAAGAATGATAAAGTTTGACTCTGAAGTGGACAAAGGAGTACTTGTTGGTTATTGAAGTACAAGGAAAGCATACAAGTGTTACAACCTA
This sequence comes from Picea engelmannii, assembly GCA_009831015.1. Lineage (NCBI taxonomy): Eukaryota > Viridiplantae > Streptophyta > Pinopsida > Pinales > Pinaceae > Picea > Picea engelmannii. Next base: position 475,835 of record ML783114.1, read on the forward strand.
AGATTGAACAAAGTTGTGGAAAGCATCAATGTAACAATTGATGAAATGGGTAGACAAGAATTAAAGGAAGAAGAAAATGAATCAATGGAACAACTTTACGAAGAAGAAGAAGAAGATGAAAAAGAAGTAGAAGAGGAAGATGAAGAGGATCCGACAGAAGCAGAAGAGCAAGTTTAACAAGTGACTCCAAAGACACCTAGCAGACGAGTACAGAAGAATCATCCTTCAAATCATATTATCGGAAATAAAGATGCAGGAGTTGAGACTAGAAGAAGAATCCGTTCACTAGAAAAAATGTACCTAGCACTCTCATCTACAATTGAACCAACCTGTTTTGAAGAGGCCAACAAGGATGAATTTTGGAATAAGGCCATGGATGAAGAATTGGATAAAATAGAGAAAAATGACACTTGGGAATTGGTTCAAAGACCAAAGTATAAGAATGTGATCGGCACAAAGTGGGTATACATGAATAAATTGAATGAAGATGGACATATTACAAGGAATAAAGCTAGATTGGTATGTAAAGGATATGCACAGGTTGAAGGAATCGACTTTGAAGAGACATTTGCCCTAGTTGCCAGAATGGAAGCAATCTGATTGCTTTTAGCTTATGCATGCTCCAAAAATATTAAAGTGTATCAGATGGACGTAAAATCATCTTTTTTGAATGGGGAACTTGAAGAAGAGGTCTACATTGAACAACCAAAAGGATTTCAGTTGTCAGAGAACACGAATTATGTGTGTAAATTAAAGAATGCCATGCATGGTCTAAAATAGGCTCTTAGAGCATGGTGCTCTAGATTGAATAAATATATACAATAGGTAGGGTTCAGAAAAGGAAGTGCAGACATCAACCTATACATCAAGGTAACTCAAGATAGTATTTTATTAATTGAAATTTATGTTGATGATATTATTTTTGGAAGCACTAATGACAGGTTAAGCCAAAAATTTGCAAAGGACATGCAGAATGAATTTGAAATGTCATTACTTGGAGAACTATCCTTCTTTCTGGGTCTTCAGATATGTCAAAGCAACCAAGGAATTTTTTATTTCTCAAACCAAGTATATCGGGTAAATGCTAAAGAGGTCCAGAATGGAAGATTGCAAACCAGTTATCACTCCCATGCAAACCAGTTGCAAGTTGAGAAAAGATGATGATTCAAATTCTACAGATCAAAGACAATACAGGTCAATGATTGGTAGCCTACTATATGTCACAACATCTAGACCAGATGTAATGCAGACAGTTGGACAGGTGGCACAATTTCAAGCAGCACCAAATGAATCACATGTATTAGCAGTGAAGAGGATTTTCATATATCTTAAAGGAACATAAGAGTTTGGATTATGGTATCCAAAAGGAAATGATCTATCACTTATTGCCTACACAGATGCAGACTGGGTAGGTTGCATTGATGGTCGACAAAGTGACAGTGGAACAACATTCTACTTGGGTGAGTGTTTAGTATCATGGCTAAGCAAGAAACAATCGTCAATATCTTTATTTACAACCAAGGCAGATTATATTACAACAACAACATGTTGTACATAGGTTCTATGGGTGAAAAAAACTCTGACAGATATACAAGTTGAGTATGATGAGCCCATTCCAATCTATTGTGATAATACAAGCGCCATCAGTATCTCAAAGAACCTGATGATGCACTCCAAGATGAAGCACATTCCAATCAAGTATCACTTTCTACGGGAACAGGTTGCAGAAAAAAAAAAACATCAGAGTTGAATATGTGGGCACAAAATAACAAGTGGTAGACATCTTTACAAAACTGCTTCCACGAGAAGCCTTTGAGTATCTTCGCCAGAGACTCAGAGTTATTTCTAATCCAAAATGAATGTTTTTGAATGCTTATCTTATATGTCTTAGATGTACACGAGGAAGCACCATAAAGAGGACAGTTCAAGTTGGGATATCAGACGAATCGGTTAGGGGGAGCAGTCGCGAATGGAAATATACCTTTGCCATTGATGACAAAGGGGGAGAGATTTATCAGATGCAGAGGATAGAGGCATGGTTCCAAGGGGAGCATTGGTCACAAAGATGCAGGCATGGTTCCAGGGGGAGCATGAGTGATATGATTTCAGTGTTGCCATCAATGCCAAAGGGGGAGATTTTTTATTAATTGGGCTGGTTGTCATTGATGTCAACCCTTGAAGAAAGTCCAATAGTGAATTCCGATAGCACAAAGGTTTGGGTAATGGACCCAAGTTTGTTTGATGTATAATGGTATGTGTTTTGATATATTTGTAGGTAAGACTATTCTAGATGGATAGTACATGTCATGTCATTTCCGGTGGTATGTGGAACGTCACATAACTCCTCACAGTTTGAGAGTTACGACCTTATGAAGTTGAATGACCCTCATATGATTGGCTTGAAACCCCAAAAGGTCAAAGAAGTCAAAGTGCTTGCAAAGAATAAATTATTTAAATAATAAAGTGAAGTGACAAAGTCAAAGAGGATTATTTAAATAATAAAGTGAAGTGACAAAATCAAAGAGGATTATTTAAATAATAAAGTGAAGTGACAAAGTCAAGGAGGATTATTTAAATAATATAGTAAATAGAGAAATTTTTAATTATGGAAAATGGTTATAAGAAGGTTAACCATAAAATGAGGAAAATGGGTCAAGTGGTCAAGTGGCTATTGGATACATGGACAAGTGGCAAATTGGGCAAAGTTGGACATAGGTGACTATGTGGACAAAGTGGCTATGTGGACAAAGTGGCCTAGAAGATGCTTCTAAGGAAGTTACTTGGAGAGTATAAATAAGAGGCAAGGCTCAATAATTTTAATCACACTTGAGAATATTGAATATCTACGGGTGACTAAGCTAACCAAATGATATCTAAGCTGAATTTCAGAGTGAAGGTGAAGTAAAGAAGGCCAAAATTCAAGGGAGGATAAATTCTTTTGATGGTGCTTTCTAAGGTATGTTATTTACAGGTCATCTCACCATTTTCGCAATAACATTTTTTCTAGAATGAATCAGACCTTGAAATTGGGAGTCCATTGAACCAACCTATCCAAGTATATGTGGTACAAATTTCAGCTTGTGGGTCATTGTATTTTTGGAGTTACACTCCGTGGAAAATAGGGTTTGTGGCTAGTCCTGAAACTAGTCTAAAACAAGTGTTTCAAGTAAAAACGTCATAAATTCTTCATAATAGATCCAAATTTAGTAAGACCAAATGTGTTGGTTAGAGTACAGTCTATAGTATTCTGTGTAATGTTTTTGGATCCATACAACAAATATTTCATGCAGGGCACGCTCTACAAGTTCACTCTCTAGAATAAGCCAGAATTCAACAAGGTATGCCATTTTTGCTATAACTCTTTTTCTGAGAGGTTCCAAGTAGTGACACCTGGAGGAATTGCATAAAACACATTGAATCACATTGTGTACTATTTTTCAGATCTTTATTCATTACAGGTACATAGTTATGATTACTTCAAGTTAGGATTGTTGACTAATCTAAAACTAGTCATGTGAGACTAAAGTAAGTTTGATGAAAATGCTAGTCTCTTGTTGTTAAAGTTAATGAAGGTTTGCAAGTTGAGGTACAAGTTGGTGCATGGTTGATGCACTTGTTTATGGTACAGGTTGATTATAGGTTGAGGTATAGGTTGATGCATGGTTGATACATGGTTCAAGTTATTGGTACAGGTTGTTTGGTGCAGGTTTATTGGTATAGGTTTACAACAGTATATCTCACAATGAGAGTGTGAAAGTGGTTCCATCATTCTAATTATATGTCAAGGTGGTTGGACGGGGCAAGGACATGTGGTTGTAGTCGGAGAAAATAGGGGGTTGTAGCCTCCTTCTAGTTGTAGCCAGAGAATTGGGGAGTTGGAGCTTCCCTCTGGTTGTAGCCTGAGAAACTAGGGGGTTGGAGCCTCCTTTTAGTTGCAGCTGGAAAACAAAGAAAGTTGGTGCTTCCAATGAATGTAATTCTTCAATACATATAAGAAAAATCATTATGTGGTTTTTTCCCGCTTTGGGTTTCCACATAAAAACACTAGTGTATTGTGTATGTGTATGATTGTTCATTTGTTCATTGTTTATGTACTCTACAAATATTGGATGACAATGCAACATTGATATAACACTTGCATTATATGGTTAAAAAGGATTAGATTTCTCTATTACTGATTCACTCCCCCTCTCAGCAATCCAACATTGTTCATCCCATCTAACACACCATTTTCTTGTGTTGTTCATTGAATCGTCTTCTCTCTACAAATCCCATGGTATGAACACTAATTATCGAACTCCTTCCCTCAATATTCATCTCTATTATCAGATCTGAGACACTTTAACCCTTTTACTGTCTCATTCTCAACCAAATATTTCTATTTCTTAAGAGTGTCAAAAACATCATATATTTTTTGAATGCAATAAACCCAAGTTTTCCTAGTTGCATCATCAATAAAAGTAAAATAATAACAAGAGACACCAAGAGATGATACCTAAGTTGGTCCCCATACATCTATATGAACAAACTCTAATTTTTCATTGTTCTTTTGCTTCCTGACTCTCTGAAATATGACTCTCTTATATTTTCCATAAACATAGTACACACAAAAATCCAAATCAACTTGTTTACGATTTTGCAAAAAATTCCTTTTGTGGAGTATTTGCATCCCCTTCTCACTCATGTGTCTAAGCCTATGATGCTACAATGTTGTATCCACTCCTGTATATGCCAAAGAGATAGATGACTCAACATTACAGTACATAAATACAATGTACCTACCTTCTCTCCTTTTGCTATTACCAATGATCCTTTAGTGACCTTCCACGCCTTATTTGTAAATGTAGTAATATAGCTTTCACTTCCCAACTTCCCTATTGAAATTAGATTTCTTCTCATATTTGGGACATGTCTCACCTATTTCAACAACCATTGGTTTCCATTCTTTAACTTTATTTGTACCTTACTCATTCCAACAATTTTACATGGTTCATCATCACCCTAATAAACCTATCCAAAATCAACCTTGAACATAATCTTGAAAATGTTTCCTATGGGGTGTGGCATGAAATGAAGCCCCTAAATCTACTACCCAATAATCAATAATATTATCTAAAAAAAAATCAAAGCATCTTGTAACACATCACCTGCTACATTTTCTTCATGATTTTTCTCATGTTGTTCATGTCCTTGTTTCTTTGTTAGTCTGATTTGGATCTACCCTTCCAACACTCTATCTTTGCTAGTCTGATTTGGATCTACCCTTCCTAGACTTCCCAGGTTCCTTGGGCTCTTTCCTCTTTCCCTTTGTGTTCCCCTATTATCCACTATCAATGCATTACTTGATGTCTCACCTGTGGTTTTTCGTTGCATTTCCTCACTAAGGATAACACCAACAACATCATCAAATTTCAGAGTGTTTGAACCAGAGACAAAGTTATTTACATCCATGACCAATTTGTTCCAACTTTTTGGAAATGAGCACAAGGTTAGAAGAGCCCTAACCTCATCATCAAATTTCACTCCTACATAACTTAGTTGATTAGTAACCACATTAAATTCATTTAAATGATTGGCAACAAACCCACCTTCTGATATCTTCATATTAAATAATCGCTTCATTTGAAATACCTTGTTGGAGGTTGAGAGTTTTTCATATAGTTTATCCAATTCCTTCATAAGATTCTCCATTATATTTTCTTTTGAAATGTTGAAGGCCATCGACGTTTCCAGGCACAACTGTATCGTTCTCAGTGCTTTTCTGTCAAGAACCTCCCATTCTTCATCCTTCATACTCACATACTGCTTTGCTTTTCCGCCCAATGGTAGGAAGAGAGCCTTCTAATGTAAACAATCTTCCATTTGCATCTTCCACAACTAGTAGTTTTGGCCGTTAAATTTCTCGACCCTAAACTTTTCATCTTCCGCCATTACTCCCACTCAAACCATGAACCCTCTTTTCCTGCGAGTTACCTTTCACTCTGATACCAGTTGTTAGAAAAGGAGGATCACAGAGCAATAAAAAAAAATAGATGTGGAATTAAAACATATAATATACACAATACAACAAAGACACATATATATGTGGTTCACCAAATGTGGGCTACGTCCACCAAATAAATTGTCAGTCCTTCCTTTATTATTATCCAACAAATGAAGGGATACAACCTATAACACACATATTGTAACTTCCTCTTCTTTTCTCATAGTCTCCTCTCTCAGAATACAATATTCCCTCGCATACACTGCCATAATAAAATTCCCTCATACATAAAATAGGGTTTCCTTCTAGGGAAGAAAACCCTAACATAACTTCTACCATCAGTTCTACAACCTTATAATGAATAGTCTAAATTGACTATGAAATTACCATATTTTACAAAACAATTTTCCCAAAAATTTCTCTTTGGGGATGCTGCCCCCCAACCCCTGCCAGGGGGGGCTCCAAAATATATTTTCTTCCCCCCTTGGGGACAGATGTGGGGTGTAAATCCCCCCCACACCCTCCATAAAAAAATGGGATCCAAACACAACAAAAACAAGACCTCTGAATTAGGAAGATAATCAGGCTGCACAACCAACACCTTGCACCAAGGTGTTCTAAGAAAGGAAATCTATAGAGCATTTGAAGAATGTGGTTCTCTAATATGTAGGTTGTGAGGAAAGGAGTGCCATCTCCCATGGAAAGTTTTTGTTTCTTCCTCACCCAAGAGCCTCAATGCATCCTCTAGGTGTGCCATTGATTTTATTTGTTAGGCTACACATATTGGAACTATCTCCTTGTTTATGGAAAGGTTTATATGACTAGCTATGACCTCTCCTGGCCTTGTTGCTTCAAATCTAAAACATATTTGATCTGGATTATGTTTGAAACGAAATGAAAGAAGAGATATTACAATGAAACACACATGAAAATTGCTAGAAACAGAGAAATACAACAATACTTGATTCATATTAATGAAAGAATTGTAAAGAGACTGTAAAAATACAAAGTGCAAGACTCGCTAGAATGGTGGCAACATTATCTTTGAGAAGAGAGGTGATGGCTACACTCATTCACAAGAAGATGATTAAAATGAGTCTCTTAAGGCCTTTTTATGTTAAACAAGCATACAAAAACCCTAGACATCCAAAAACCTAACCCTAAAATATGAAACGCCAAAAGTCATGTGGGCTCCGTTTGGGTAAATTATTACATTAACTTCCCGGGGTCGTAATTTTTGCATACGATATTCGTTTTAGGCGTGTGATAGCCCATTGGAAAGGTATTTTAGAGAGCTATACATTATACCATCAAACTCTGACTCTGACTCTGTCTACAATTTGACTGTGGCACACCAAAATAACCCTGTTTAGGGCCCCAAAACAACCCTGGAAGTACAACAAGATGTGCTGACATGAATACATACAAAATAAGCTAGTTGGATTAGGTGGGAGGCCACTAGTATCCACTTGGAATATGTGTAGGGCTTTAGACATCCCCGAAAGGGTAGAAACCTCAATTACAAATAAGTACAGAAGAACGTGCTGAACTAAAAAATGACAAAAGGAAATAGTTGGAATAGGTGGGTGGCGACCAATATCCACCCTGATCAATCCTCCCCCCTTAGGAAGCAATGGTCCCCATTGCATTGAGTAACCAGGGAAGAGGGGAAAGAATTTTATGAATTGAATCTTGGTGAGATGCGTGCTTTGTTGGAGAAGTTGTGCTACTTGGTCTGTGGAAGACTATCACAAGCATGTTGTTGGTAGGTTTGAATATGCTCCACCATTCTATTGTCTCTGGGTTTGATGGGGCATTGTGTAGGTGCCATTGTAGGTGAAGAAACAATCTATTTTTGCTAGATAGAAAGTGTTGAGGCTGCAGTGGTTGTAGTGGTATTCTGTGCATCCTTTGAACAGACTGTGAAGAGGATGAATTTTGCAGTATGAGAGATTACCTTGCGGCATTGTTTTGGTGGAGAAGTAGTCAAAACTACCTATGGTATCCGATAGAGTTGACCTACCAGAGTAATAATGACACTATAGGGTCTAGACTCATAGACAACATGACGTCTCCACATATATGGTTGGCCCAAAACCACATCACAAACATCAAGAGGGGAAACATCACACACTACCTCATCCTTGAAGGGATGGATGTCGTAGGACAGGAGGCACTATTGGTTGACACAGAGATCTCATCCCTGGTGAATCCACCCGATGTTATATGGCTGTAGGTGTGGTGTTGTCGACAAACCCAACTGTTTGATGGCCTTAGCTGAGATGAAGTTCTTCTGGCTGTTGTTATCAACAATGAAATGCAACGGGGTCCCCTTCACCCACATATGTGAATGGAAGAGGTACTCCCTTTATTTAGGATCTACTGATTCTTCTGGTTGAATTGTTGTGGTTGCGACCATGGTAGTGGGGTATACGTCGATGATCTGTCTGTTTTCAATATTTTCTGTATCGGATTCCAAATCAGGGTTCGACTCTGTGTCTTTGACCTCGACCACCATTAACTGTTTTGAGCGACATTCATTGATGTTGTGCCAGGGGATTTTGTGGAAGTCACACCACTTCCCAGTGTCATTCTTTGTCTTCCCTTTACCCTTTTTTTCTTGTGTCTTGGGTTGGTTGTCTAAAAGCTATTGGTTAGGGTCGTCTTTACCGTGCTTTGGTTGTTGCAGATTTGCAGACCCGAATTCCCATTTGTTATGGTGCCTAAATGTCTGCTCGATTTTGACATCATATCGATAGGTGGCTCCCAATGATGAGATGTTTAGGAAATCCATTTCGGTTTGGATGTACCCATGCAGAGCCCCATGGTATTTCAGAACCATATGTCGCTCAAAGTCCTTGATACCCAGCTTGGTGCGCAAGGTATGGAAAGTATTTGTGAACTCCGAAACTGTTTGGCTCTTCTCTTGTCATAGTGTGGTCCATCTCATGTACTGATCTTCATAGTTATAAACATGATAATACTGTTCTTTGACCGCATCCACAAAAAAAATCCCAAGTGGGCTCAGCCCCATATATTCCAGATTCCTCTATGGAACTTTGCTCCCAGTAAGTTTCCCACCTGTTTGACATGGGGGAGAGCTTTGAGGAGTGCGAAGGTGATCTTTTCCCTATCAAAAAAATTTTGAACAGAGAAATAACCTTCTAATATATTTAACCATTTCTCTAGGGAATCCGTATCTATTTGACCTTAAAATATGGTAATATCAAAATTAACTTGTACCTTGAAGGGAGAGGTTCCTCCAAAATGGTCGTTTGATGAAGATGTGCCTATTTCTATCGGTAGGCATTGAAGGATATGTGCAAAATTCTCCATCATTTTGTCCCTCTGTCGTGCGAGATCTTTCTTAAGCAACAGTTTAATAGAATCTTATGCTTCATTTTTTTCTTTTCTGTTGCCATCGAGGGTTTCTTGGGTGTGCGAGAATGATTGTCCTCAAGAGAGACAAGCTCGAGACCCAATTGGCTATACTCAAACCTCATCGGGGACTTGTGTTGAAAAACGATCAAGAGCAACCTGCTCTGATACCACTGATATGTATTATGTTTGGAACGAAATGAAAGCAGAGATATTACAATGAAACACTCATGAAAATTGTCAGAAACAGAGAAATACAACAATACTTGATTTCTATTAATGAAATAATTGTAAAGAGACTGTAAAAATACAGAGTGCAAGACTCGCTAGAATGGTGACAACTTTATCTCTGAGAAGAGATGTGACGACTATGCTCATTCGCAAGAAGATGATTACAATGAGGCTCTCAAGGCCTTTTTATATTAAACAGGAATGTCAAAACACTAGACATCCAAAAAGCTAACCCTAGGAGATGAAATGCCAACATTCATGTGGGCCATGTTTGGGTAAGTTAGTACATTAACTTCCCGAGGTTGTAACTTTTGCATACAAACTTCGTTTTGAGGCACGTGATAGTATGTTGGAAAGGGTTTTTAGAGAACTACGCATTATTCCATCAAAATTCGACTCTGTCTAAAGTTTGATCGTGCCACGCCAAAATAACATTGTTTAGGGCCCCAAAACAGCCCTAGAAATACAACAAGATGTGTTGACATGAATACATACAAAATAAGCCAGTTGGATTAGGTGGGAGGCCACTAGTATCTATTAATGTTTTATGCCATTATTATAGTTCTTTGCATTTCAATAGATAAGAGAAACATAAGAATAAGATCACTGAGAAATACACATTCACAAGAGACACAACATTTATCCTGGGAAACCCTCTAGGGGAAGAAAACCCAACAAAAACTTCCTTATCATAAATTGCCAATACAATGTCAAGAGATAACTCAAACCAATACAGAAAGTCCTCTCCAAAAGATGCGCCACTCTTCTCCTTCTCTCCCACTGGTAAGTCACAACTTGCCTCTTAGAAATGAGCAAGTGTGTTGTGTGTCAAAGTGAGGCGCTAGCCTCTCTATAAATACAAATCTGGCACGTGTGAAGTGTCTTCACTGGCAGGGCCGACTTCTCACTCTGGGTGGGTAAACCCACCTTTATTATATTTATGGATCTCAATAATAACTGTTGGGTCCGACTTCTTATTATGCCTATTACAATTGTCTGTTGACCAATCCGCAAAAGGGGATTTTGTCCTAATACAATAACCGACATGATCAATCCAAAATGGGGATTGATCCTATGAATAATATAACAATAATAATAAGAATACTCTTTGCAGTTACATTATTTCAACACCCCCCCTTAACAAGAAGGGTATTCTTCAATAGAATCAGGCGAGAGAGGTCTGCATCATCAGTGGCATCAGGAGGACAGTATCGTTAATATCATCTTGGAACATTGGCTGGCATATCTACGAGTCATCGAAAGTTTTCTTCATCGACAACATTGTCATTCTCGAAAGAATGCCATCATCATCTGCATCAATATGTATCAGTAAAAAATAATACCTCATCATAGCACTAGGTTGGCACATCACAATACTACACTGGCTCAATGTCACAGCTGATAAGTTGGTAGCTCAGTGTCAGTCACATCTTGCTTTACGTCTAACAACTATGTCAAAAGCAAGGTATACATCATCTTGCTTTACGTCTAACAACAGGGTCAGAAGCAAGGAATCATCTTGCTTTACGTCTAACAACTAGGTCAGAAGC
>ML783114.1:493367-513722 GCA_009831015.1 Picea engelmannii
TAAAAGAGGGTTGCCTTCTAGGGCAAAAAACCCTAACATAATCTCTATCGTTAGATCTGCGACCTTATAATGAACGGTCCAGATTTACAATGAAATTACAATATACTTTTACAAGGCAATTTTTGCTTCGGGGGCTTCACCCCTGAACCCCTGCCGAAGGCCCGCTTGCCCCCAGACCCCCCAGCCGGGGGGATAGCCCCCCCAGACCCCGCAGAGGGGGTACCCCCCCTCTGCACTCCCCCACATGGAAGAGTGTACATACTTCTGGGGTGTAAATACTTCATGGGGTATAAACACGACTGAAAGTAAAAGACCTCTAAATCAGGAAGATAATCAGGCTCCACAACCAACACTTTAGTCTTCCTTATGTGAATTATGTCATGTTTTCTTTTAATATCCTATGTATGGAAATTCATAGAAAAACAACATAAGAACATAATACACATAATGGATAAGACACTTCACTTGATAACGAAGTTCACCCTTGCAGTGGGCTACCTCTCACGGCCATGCTCCAAAGCCTGGCCGCTTTATTCTTCTCGATGTAATGATGTCTCTCCTTTACAAGTTGTAAGGCCAAAGTCTCTCTTCGTTGACGACAACAAGAGATCAAAATGTGATCAAGAATGTATCAGGCTTCACAAGTTCTCATACTCATGAGGCATCCATGATGCCGACATGGACATCATTCCCACATACTCAATACATAAAAAGATGAAGAATAAAATATGACCCCCATCAACATGGAGCCATAAAAATCCTTAGATCTTCTACTGAGATCCAAAACATAAATATATAGTCCATACAAAAGATCTCGGAACCCATGAGAATCAGAATTGCTTTGTTGGCCACTTGTCATGCAAGTGCCACAATTTCTCTGTCACATATCACTGATTGATTTGATGTGAAAGGAAGATAAGAAACAAATAGATAGAAGGAATAAGCTAATCTTGCTGACTTGCTGCAACTTCTTTTTGCTCCTTCAGACCTATAACATGCATGCTATGCTGCAACAATTAATGACAAAATAGCATAATGAAAAGCATGCTTACATTGGCTTTTCCAACACTTAGCTTGTTGATATGAAGCTCTGCTGCAAAAACAAACATTGTCAATGAATTCGCGTCGTCGAATTACCCAAAAACGACTGTCAAATCGTCTCCATCCGAGTCAGACACTTTCAGGCCCAAGAGACACCTCTGCCTTGGTTACCATGCCACTGCATCTGCAATAAATGACTCATTCTAGAATTAAGCTACTGAAGTTTTTCTCATATCAGGAAACTAAAATCACCACTGCGTTTGTGGCATCACTTTACCTAAAAATGACTGTCTCCACGTCTCGATCCGAGTCGGGCACTTTTTGGACCCAAGAGGCACCCTCGCCTCGATTTGCGTGCCAAAATCCACATTGTCCGTATGGATTCCATACCAGACCATATGGGCCATATAGGCATGCTCCACTCTCATGCTCCGTGCATTGGTGTGTGGCTCTGAATGCACACATTGTCCCGAACTTGGGTCGAGACCCCTTTTAATATAAATTTCGGGTAGTTACACCATAAGTACATGGTTGGCAAGTTGGTTACATTGGCTAAATGAAGGTGTCCAGTTTGGTGGAGGTTCCGGGGTCGAATCCCATGGACCTCTATTTTAACACATGTTTTATAACTAAATTTTGGCACGCTTGCTAAAAATGGCGGAGGTTATAAACTGGCGGCAAAAATGGTGGAATTGTTATATTTGGAGGCGGTTTGGTTATTTGCATGGCGGATGGATAAGAACCCAGGGCTAGTGGAGGCTGTGGTTGTATGGTGCACTATGGAACCAAGGGATGGGCTGAAGGCCTAGCCCTTTTCTCCCCCAAATGAACCTTTTATTAAACTTAAATATAATTTAAGTCATATTACAAATAAGAATCAATGCATGGTGTAGTGGTTAGCGCTTATGGGTGGGGCCTTTGGGTTGTATGGAGGTCATGAATTCGGCTCTTGGGGAGTCGAATAAAATTTTGCTTATTCCAGCCATGGAAGGGGTGCCATGTGGCAGCCCCTCAATGGGCCACGTGGCACCATATAATTGGTCCACTAAAAAATGCCACTTGTCACAATTTGATTTGCCAATGAAGTTGACACATGTCATCACCAAAAGTTCCCATGTGTCTGCCATGCCACATCATCTTGCCAACTTAGTTGTACCACGTGTCACTCTTGCAGTGGTTCCACATATCACTTTGACTTTTCCCTGTTTGACCAAGTTTGACTGAACTTTGACCGCTTATAACGTTTGATCCGTAACTTCGTTTGACGAGCCATTTGCATCGTTGGAAATATTGCGACGCGCTCTTAGCAATCATGTCATTTTAATGGAGTTTTGGAAACTTTGATTTTTGCCCTTTATTTGCCTGCTGAGGCCATTCTGAGCCTCCTAGGATACTTCTGTGCATTCTGGGACACTTCTGAAACTTCTTTGATGTTCCCTAGATCCATTCGGATCATGCCTCCCAACTGAAAAGACTTTTGGTCCCCAAAAGTCATTACATTAAGTTTTATGTCCATTGGACTTACAATAAGAAACCCTTACCCAAACTACCTCACAAGGCCTAACAATATCAACATGTGCTAGAAAAAGAAGTGATATCAACAATTATCACTTTCACACAATACCCTTTCACAGGGTTTGAATAACAACATGTGACTTACAAAAGGTGGCCACTCTCGACTAACTCAAAAGAATTTTTCCCATTTGTTCAACCATTTTGTTGAACATGTCCTCTTTACCGAGTTGTCCTTTCTCTAGTAGTTGGTCTTCTCCTCGTGGTGGATTTTCCTGCAACACTGCCTAACTGACTGTCTCTCTCGAAGATGTCTGTCTGGTCTTCTTGTCCCTCTTTGGACGTAGATCTGGATGTAAGGCCCAACAAGTGGCCTCATGATGCCCATCTCTACTACAATGGCTGCAGTAGCCTTTCTCCTTTAGAGGTGCATTCCCCCTGCTCTTTTCTGTGTGTGGAAAATAATCTGCCATCCTCGTCCTTCTCCTGGTTTCCATAACCTTCCTACACAAGGATTTTCTCTTCCAACACTGAGACACTGCATGGTTATTCAATCCACAAAAAGTGCATCGTCTTTGATGCCAAAATCTTTGTTTTATATGATTACCATACTTATAATCAAATGGAATTTTAGAGTTTCGAGATTTCTTATACCTCAGTGAGTTTCCTCTGGAGTCAGACTGGCAAGAAGAGTTGGTCTCAACTCTGTCACTATGATGCTCATCTCTCCCTGAAGATGTCTTGAATCCTCGATCATGAGAAGTTGTGCTCTTGCCCTGCACTAAATCAATTCCATCTCTTGATGAACTGTTGACCTCTGGAGTCTCAGTGACTGTCCTACCGTCTTCTTCACGAATGGTTTTGGAGCTTTCTCCAACATCCTTTAGGACATAGCCTATCCCAGCATGTCGAGGCCAAACCACTGCCTCGATGGGATCGACAATACCTTGGCCATTGGTTCCAAGGCCTCCTCCTTCATATCCCATTTTCCTCGTCAACTTTAAGCCGATGCAAGAAGCATATTGTTCAAGGATTTCAAAAGAGTCATCAACATTAATCAAAAAAGGAATTATACATGGTTTATTTACCTCTACCTCAAACTAGGACCCTTGGTCTACTTCTTGAGATGTGTCTAGTTGTTCCTAGTGAGAAGATTCAGTGGAAGATGCTTCTAGGAATCCTCCTTGGTTTATGGATTCATGTAGCTCATCTTCATTTGCTTGAAAAAGTGTGCATGCATTTGCACTGTCATGCTCGCACCCATAACTAGTGAAGTTGCCTTGGTCACAAGATGGTCTTATCACCATCTCATTCGTAGAGCCTTCCCCTATCTGCATCTTCATGGCTTGCAACTGCTCTTGCAACCTTTGGTTCTCTTCTTCTGCAACATGCAACAATGTCTTCAATCCAACATTCTCTGCTTGAAGCATTTGATTGAGTTCTTGGAGCTCATCGAACCACGATTGATTTGGTGACCTTGCCATCCTTAGCTTCAACACCTGCAATCGATATCAAGTCTACTTTGATACCACATGATCTGAACCCGAGAGTGATAAGTTTCCAATAATTGGTTGTTCTGTCACTCCTTCAAAAGGGTCAGTAATATATCATTTTGCTTGAGTGATTTGCAATAAAAGGTAAAGTTGAAGTCTTATTTGCTTGAATTCAAAGTGAATGAAAACCTCTTTAGTCTTCCTTATGTGAATTATGTCATGTTTGCTTTTAATATCCTATGTGTGAAAATTCATAGAAAAACATCATAAGAACATAATACACATAATGGATAAGACACTTCACTTGATAACAGAGTTCACCCTTGCAGTGGGCTACCTCTCCCAGCCATGCTCCAAAGCCTGGCCACTTTATTCTTCTCGATGTAATGATGTCTCTCCTTTACAAGTTGTAAGGCCAAAGTCTCTCTTCAGTGATGACAACAAGAGATCAAAATGTGATTAAGAATGTATCAGACTTCACAAGTTCTCATACTCATGAGGCATCCATGATGCTGACATGGACATCATTCCCACATACTCAATACATAAAAAGATGAAGAATAAAATATGACCCCCATCAACATGGAGCCATAAAAAGCCTTAGATCTGCTACTCAGATCCAAAACATAAATATACAGTCCATACAAAAGATCTCGGAACCCACGAGAATCAGAACTGCTTTGTTGGCCACTTGTCATGCAAGTGCCACAATTTCTCTGTCACATATAACTGATTGATTTGATTTGAAAGGAACATAAGAAACAAATAGATAGAAGGAATAAGATGATCTTGCTGACTTGCTGCAACTTCTCTCTGCTCCTTCAGACCTATAACACGCATGCTATGCTGCAACAATTAATGACAAAACAACATAATGAAAAACATGCTTACATTGGCTTCTCCAATACTTAGCTTGTTGATATGAATCTCTGTTGCAAAAACACCTCAAATGACTGTCAAATCGTCTCCATCTGAGTCGGACACTTTCAAGCCCAAGAGACACCTCTGCCTCGGTTACCGTGCCACTGCATCTGCAATAAATGACTCATTCTGGAATTAAGCTATTGAATTTTTGCTCGATCAGGAAACTAAAATCATCACTGTGTTTGTGGTGTCATTTTACCTAAAAATGACTGTCTCCACATCTCGATCCAAGTCAAGCACTTTCTAGACCCAAGAGGTACCCTCACTTCGATTTACGTGTCAAAATCCGCACAGTCCGTATGGATTTCATAGCAGGCCATACAATCCATACCAGGCCGTACGGGCCATATAGGCGTGCTCCACTCTTGTGCTCTGTGCACTGGTGTGTGGCTCCGAATGCACACGTTGTCCCAAACTTGGGTCGAGACCCATTTTTATATAAATTTCGAGCGGTTACACCATAAGTACATGGTTGGCAAGTTGGTTACATTGGATAAATTAAGGCGTCCATTTTGGTGGAGGTTCCGGGGTCGAATCCCATGGACATCTGTTTTAACACAGGTTTTATAACTAAATTTTGGCGTGCTTGCTAAAAATGGCGGAGGTTATAAACTAGCGGCGAAAATGGTGGAATTATTATATTTGGAGGCGGTTTGGTTAATTGCATGGCAGATGGATAAGACCCCAGGGCTGGCGGAGGCTGTGGTTGTATGGTGCACTATGGAATGAAGGGCTGGGCTGAAGGCCTAGCCCTTTTCTCCCCCAAATGAACCTTTTATTAAACTTAAATGTAATTTAAGTCATATTACAAATAAGAATCAATGCATGGTGTAGTGGTTAGCGCTTATGGGTGGGGCCTTTGGGTTGTATGGAGGTCATGAATTCGACTCTTGGGGAGTCGAATCAACTTTTGCTTATTCCAACCATGGAAGGGGTGCCACGTGGCACCATATAATTGGTCCACTAAAAAAACTGCCACTTGTCACAATTTGATTTGCCAATGAAGTTGACACATGTCATCACCAAAAGTGCCCATGTGTCTACCATGCCACGTCATCTTTCCAAATCAGTTGTGCCACGTGTCACTCTTGCAGTGGTGCCATGTATCACTTTGAATTTTCCCTGTTTGACCAAGTTTGACTGAACTTTGACCGCTTATAACGTTTGATCCGTAACTCTGTTTGACGAGTTGTTTGTACCATTGGAAATCTTGCGACGCGCTCTCAACGATCATGTCGTTTTAATGGATTTTTGGGAACTTTGATTTTTGCCCTTTCTTTGCTTGCTGAGGCCATTCTGAGCCTCCTAGGATACTTCTGTGCATTCTGGGACACTTCTGAAACTTCTTTGATGTTCCCTAGATCCATTTGGATCAAAATGGGTCGAGGAAAAAAAACAGGGAGAGAGAGGGTTTTCCTAAGCAGTTTCTACAGGACTGTGAAGACCATTACCCACGAAATTAATTGTGCAGGCCCAACAAAAAATTCGACCATATGGTGTTCATAAAAACAATTTAAACAAAAATCTAGGGTAATTTCGAGGAGTAACAAAAACGATATGAGCAATTCTTGTGAAAAAAAACTTGAACAGTTGAACAACTACCTTTCTGAAGCAAACCCTAGATTCTTTGGTTGGTTATTTTCCCATCTAACATGTTCTTCTAGCTTGCATTCCCGGTCTCTCTACGTTTCTAAAAGACTCCTCTGCATTTTGGAAGCTTTGAAAATGGTGGCTAACATATTTTACTGTTAATTATGAGCGTGAATTTCGGGCTTATCTCCTATCTTATCTCCAGTTCTCGGTATGATGACTGTGTACTCATTGTCCCACATTGTTGTGATCTTCAAATTCATTTGAATGATTCGCTAGCTTGAATGATGTGTCAGCTCATTTAACCATGAATCATGCTCTCCCCATGAAATGATGTATGATGAAATCCTTGTTCTCATCACCTTTCATTTCTTTTAAATATTGACCACGAATAATATGTATGGGTTTAAAAATTTTATATGTTGCAAAAATGAAAAGTATGGAGAGTAGCAATTCATGGTAGTACTTTAGGTTAACTTTATGATATCTTGTTGGTCGATGAACATGATGAGTATTGTGCGTGTTGATTTGAATCTTTTTTCTACATGATACTAGAAATTTTCTACAGGAACAAAGTATCTTGTAGAAATGTGGAAGAGAAAAGGTTGCAATTTTCTTTGTTGCTAGACCATTTAGAGGACTTTTTGTAATTGTAGAATTCCTTTGGATTGCATAGAGTCCCTTGATGTAACTCTTTTACTGTAGGGTGTAGAGGATCCTGTAGGATTCTTTCAGGTAGTCCAAAGGATGACATTTTGATGATGTTGGTTGTGTTGATGTTGATAATGTTGATGTGGTTATGATAACAATTGTTTATGTGATGGAAACCTATCTTTCATTTATTCAAAATGACCCTATAGTAATTTATGTTATCCTGTAGAAATGTGGAAGAGATAAAGTTGCAATTTTTCTTTGTTGCTAGACCATTTTGAGGACTTTTGTAATTGTATAATTCCTTTGAATTGCATAGAGTTCCATGATGTAATTTTTTTATTGTAGGGTGCAGAGGATCCTGTAGGATTCTTTCAGGCAGTCCAAAGGATGAGATTTTGATGATGTTGGTTGTGTTGATGTTGATAGTGTTGATGTGGTTATGATAACAATATTTAATGTGATGGAAACATATATTTCATTTATTCAAAATGACCCTATAGTAATTATGTTTTCATGTATATTATCATGTAGGTCATTGTTTACTTGGGAAAGAGGGAAAAAATGCAAATTGGGAAAATGAGAAATGTAAACTAATGGAGGGAAGCAAGGATATTTTTTATTTTGACCTTAGATATGATAGTATGGAAAGTGTAATTTATGAAAATGATGATTAATGTGCAGAAACTCACTGCTCTTTTATTGTTGTAGATGATTGTATGTTTCTAATCCTTTGCTTCTTGTGCATATTTTTGTCGAGATAGAGTTACTTGGTACCCACAAAACATAAACATTATTATACTATTTCTTTTTTCTTTTTTCTCTTTCTCTTTTTTCTTTTTTTTCCTTCAAGAAAAATGTGTCATTGTTGGTTTTCACCAGTGTCCTGCCTTATCAAGCATCTGGGAGGTTTTCCTGATGAGGAAATTTCTTTATTTATCAAATCTGAGACTGCCTCCATGGAGGTTTTCAATCAAAGACCTGTCCTAAATGTGTCAGTGAATTTTTCATCTAAATATTTTATTCATTTTATTTTTATTTTTATTTTTTTCTCTTTATTAATTTTATTATATCATTCCTTATTAGTTGTATGGATTGAGAGCATCTTTGATGTTAATCACATCCATATTGCCTTCATTGTTGCTTTAAATTCTTCCCGCGTCAAAGTCTTATTGTAGAATTTGAGCCTAAATCCATTCACTAACAAGGGAATGTCTTCTTCATCTATGGTTTTGATTTGAACTAAACCATTATCATGATATTTTTCAATTAGGTATGGTCCTAGCAACCTGGTCATCAAATTCCCTTTAAATTCATTGAATCTTGAATCAAACAATGGGGCCTAGTCCCCTTCTTTGAACTTTCCATGATTGATTTTTTTTGTCATGCCAATCTTTCCTTTGCAGCTACACTACTTCAATGTTGAAGAGTGCTTGCATCTTGTACTCATCTAAGGAATTCAGTTGATTCAATCTCTCTTGTTGAGCTAATGAGATATCCATATCTAATTCAGATGTTGTTCTGAAAGTGAGATATTCAAACTCAATAGGGAGCATAAATTTCTTACCATAGACCAACTCAAAGGGTGTAAGCTCTGTGATAGTCTTACATGTGATATTGTATGCCCATATTGCTTCTATGAGTTTATTTGACTAGTTCTTCTTGTTCATGCTTACTGTCTTGGTGAGGATATTTTCCAATTCTCTGTTGGTGACTTTAGCTTGTCCATTTTCTTGTGGATGGTATGGTGTTGATTTTATGTGATAGATGTGGTGTTGTTGCATAATTTTCTCAATGACCCTTGATGATAACTGATCTCCTTGGTCTGTGACTATCTCTCTAGGATATCCAAATCTTGAGAATAATATTTTTTGGAGGAATTCAACTACCCTTTACTCTATAGCATCCTTCATAGCCTTCACTTCATCCCACTTGGTCAAATAATCAGTACATACTAGTATGTGCTTCTTCTACCCTGGAGGTGGATTAGTTGGGCCTATGAAGTCCATACCCCACTTGTCAAATGGTTCTAGTGATATATGAGGCTTAAAAGGCATTTCATTTCTTCTGGTAGGATTCCCCATCCTTTTAAATTAATCACAATGTAAGGTATATTGTTGAGCATCTATGTATAATGTTGGCCAATAATATCCGATTGCAATATCTTGTAGGTTGTCCTCTTTGTTGCATAGTTTCCTCCACATGGTTCATCATGATAGGCATGGAGGATATCATGTAATTCTTATTCTCTCATACATATTCTCATAACCTAGTATGGGCCAAGTTTGAACAGATATCCAGCCACCCAAGTATATTTTGTACTCTTTTTGACAATTTTGCATCTTTTCCAGTAGGAAAAATGTTGAGGAAACCTCCTTGTGTCAAATAGTTGGTTATGTCAGCAAAATAGGGGGTTTGTGTTGATATTGCAAAGAGGTGTTCATCTGGAAAATGATCATCTATCATGCCTTCTTTAGTAGGAATTGTTAACCTAGATAAGAAATTTTCAACAACATTTTGCTTCCTAGGTTTGTCAAGAATGGTTAGATCAAACTATTGTGATAATAAAATCTACCTCATTATTCTACCATTGATGTCAGGTTTATTCATTAAATATCTTATGATGGCATGATTAACATGTACAAAAACTTGATACCTTCTAACATAATGTCTAAACTTGTTGAGAGCATGGACTACTACTAAAAGTTCCTTTTCAGTGACAATGTAGTTTAGCTCTGCACCAGACAAGTTCTTGCTTATAAAATAGATTGCATAAGGCTTCTTATCTTCATTTTGTCCCAAGACTGCTCCTATTGATTTATTTGATGCATCAATATGAATATGGAAAGGAATAGTCCAATTAGGACCCTGTAGAATAGGAGCTATTGAGAGTCTTTCTTTGATGGTTCCAAATGCTTCTTGACAATTTAAAGTCCATCAATAATCTACATCTTTGGATAATAGGGTAAAAAGAGGAGAGGTTATTTTATCGAAGTCCTTGATGAATCTCATGTAGTAACCTCCATGTCCAACAAAACTTCTATTGTCTTTTGGTTGTAGAGTGGTAGGTATTAGTGTGATGATCTATATTTTATTTTTGTATACTTCAATCCCTCTAGAGAATAGATGGTGTCCTAACACAATCCCTTCATTCATCATCATATTGCATTTTTCATGGCTAAGGGAGAGGTTCATTTCTTCACACCTCTAGAGAACCTTATCACAATTGTCTAAGTCTTCATCAAATGAGTTTACATAAGGAGTGATGTCATCCATATAGATCTCTACCTTGTCATGGATAAGTTTTGAAAATATGCTAAATATGGCTATTTGAAATGTGGTTGGGGCATTACATAGGCCAAATGGGAGGATTTTATAAGCAAAGGTGCCCCAGGGATAGTTAAAGGTTGTCTTGTCTTGGTCTTCAGGACTGATCTAAATCTGGTTAAATTCATTGAATCCATCTAGGAACGAGAAATATTCTTTTCCAGCTAAGACATCCAAGACTTGGTCAATGGAGGCTAGGGGGGAATGATCCTTTCTTGTAGCTTTGTTTAGTTCCCTATAGTCCACACATATCCTCCATTTCCCATTCTTCTTAGGAACAATAACCAGGGGGGAGACTCACTCACTATCTGAGAGTGGATAAATGAAACTTGTAGGGTTCTGTATTTTATTTGACAATGTATTTTATTGAGGCTGCCGAATAGGTCTGTAATATTCCTTGATGTAAATATCATGAGTACAGATGGAAGGATGGATTCCTTTCATATCCTTGTAATCCCATGCAAAGGATACAATATTTCTTTTCAACACATCTAGTAAGTTGGCTAAATATATATGGCTAAATGCATATGATATGACCCCTTGGATGAATCCATTTGCATAGCTAAGTAATGAAAAATATTCATTTTCATATCTTTTAATAATCCTCCTATTTCAGTTTTGATATGGATTGCATGATTAGAAGATTGAGATACCATCCCTTTACCATTTCTACCTTTCATCGTTGAGGATCTGAAATGATTCTTGAATATTTGTTTGACACCATCATAATCCATCTGGTAGATATCTCCATTTGATAAGAGATACATTGTTTCCATGAGATCTTCTCTTACTCCTACATGTAATAGAATATTGAGTGAAGAGTGACTCTTCATCCAGAGTGCAGTTGTGAGCTCTTTTATAGCTTAGTTGAAATCTCTCTTCAAAGACTTCTAAAGATTCATGAGGTCCTTGAGTCATTCTGAAGATCTCATCTCTTTTTTCCCCTTGCTCTATAATAATCCATGTACTTTTCACTAAAGATGTTTTTCATTTGGGCCAAACTTGTGATGTTTTTTCCTTCCAATACCATGAACCATCTTAGAGTTGAATCCTTTAGAGTAGAGGGAAAGAGTTTGAGCTTTTTCTCATTTTTAGTATAATCATAAGTCCTTCATATAACTACAAACTCAAACAAGAAGGTGTTAGGATCTTCTGAAAAAAGACCATGGCAATGAGGTAAGGCAGAACGATTAATATTTTCCATTTTAGTTTCTCCATTGGTTTCCCATATAGGAAACTCAAATACTTCTACCATCTATTCTTCACCAACCATGGTACAAGGTGAAGGAGATTGACCTTCTTCTGAGATATTTTCAAATTATTTGGATTCTCTTTCCAAGAAACTTTCAAGTGTCTCACAACCAACTTGTAGATTACTTGAACTTGTTTTTGGGGTGGGGGTTTTAGGTAAAACAATTTCTTTCTTATCTCTAGGTTGGGTCATAAATGAACATAAAGGAAATGAAGCTATTTTTTTTTTCTTTTCATATCATTCTAAGATGCAAAGAATGTGACAAGGAGTTATAAATACTCACTTGTAGTGAATGCACTTGGGATTTTACACCACAAAAATTCTATAGTGAGGTTGGCCTTGTGTCTTATTGTTCCTACTCCTCCAAGTCACTGAAAAATAAAGGAAAATGAAATGATGTGAAATCTTTAGCACCTCCCCAACAATGACACCAAAAAATGGTGGGCCTTGGAATAGTATGAATAATGCTATTGCCTCCTTAGCTTGTTACTTTAGTTGTCAACTAGGGGCTCGTACAAACTTTAGAGGTGATGTGCAAAGTGTATGCAGAGTGCACTGACAACAACCTAGGTTTGAAATTGGTCAATGGGTTTAATGCATGAAATATGATTGTAACCTGTGCAGGGAATCTAAATTACATGAAAAACTTAAGCTTCTTAAATGAATGGAAGTAAACCAAATGAAAGAGAAACTAATCTATATGCAGTAAAATACTTAGTCTAATTGCATGAAAGGAAACAAATTGAGTGGTAAGAAGAAATCAAACTAATTGTAAAGCAGAGAAACTAATTTTGTTGCATGCATGGAAGAAGATGAACTATTGCATGAAATAAATGAGCCTAATTACACCTAACCCTCGAGCCAATATCAAGCCATGTTGTTATATGATTAACTAATGCTAACTTCATTGAAAAGATAAGTAAGAAATTCAAGAAACTTTGGATAAAACTTTGCTACAATGAGTTTCTATGAGAACTTTGACAGTTCTACAGGAACTGTAACATTATACAGGAAACCCCTACATGATGATGAAAAGAGTCCTAAAGAGTTTGTTAAAAATTTCCAAAGCATAGACAAAGCTAGACTACAATACAATGAGATGTAAGTAAGGTTCTTAGCCTTGGAAAGATGCCCTTGAGCATCCTAATGGACTTTCAACCACTTTTACAAGAAAACCTGCTGGAAATTATAGTTGTCTAACAATCTAAACAAAAGTTACATATTGTTGTGCATGACCATCTAATTTTTAAAGAGAAATCAAGAAATTAAATTATAACACACTAACATGAAGGAAAAGGAAAGAAAATACAACATGGTCCTTGAGCCCTCTTGAGTGGGCCCTACCCAAGCAACACAAGGAACCTTTAAAACTCTAATAAGATAGGAACACAAGCATATTCATTGATCAAAATCAGTTGTACATCAGGATTAGAGCTCCAAGTCTAAACAAAATCTTCTTTAGCAAAAATGAATTCAATATCCAAATTCTATGCTCTTCCTCCCCTTGTTGTCTATGCTAGAGGCATATTTATACAATTTGGAACTCAACCTATGTCCTTGGATCAAGGAGGAAACAAGGGGATAACACATCCTTCCTCAATATCTTCTGATTTTTTTACCTTTAGTCTACTAGGAGTGGCCATCAATAGACTAGCAACACTCTTGGAGGTATGTGGGGGACAAGGCCCCTTGATTCTTGGGACCCTCCTCTTGTTGAGGGGAGTTTGATCTACTTGATTAGTGCTACACGCATACTTTACCATGAATATTAGATAAAAAAGGTACAATTAATCATAAAATTCCATCTCAAGAACCATTTATTTAAGAAACATACAAAAATTCCCACAACTACTATTAAACATGGTCAATTTAAAGAAATTATTAGGCATATCATGGTGAAAATATGTCTATGATGGGCCTTCTAGATAGGAAATGTCGACGCCCATCAGTTGTGAAAGAGGGTGAGGGAACAACTCCCTCTCCCTGGCCTTCCACTCACACACAAATGTGTGTCTTCACCTATTGTTGCCACTCATCATCCTCCTCTCATCATCGTCATCTCTGATTCACATACAAATATTGTTATGCACAAACACACACACACACACACACATAGATAAAATAAATTGAAATTATAAAACAAATACATATATAAATGGCATGTATTTAAAAAAATCTAAAATTAATTTTTTTTGCAAGAAAACCTTAAAAAGCAACCGGAGTGTCGAAAACATAACATACATCGTGATGAAAATGCACTTTATCAGACAAACAACATCGTCATGTGGTGTTGTTACTATTACACTTCGATGCCATGTTTCTTGTCACACCACTAAGTATTTGTGTGGTTTATCCCATAGGATGCTCTGCACCAACTCAATGCTTTTAACCACACCGATTCAGTGCTTTTAACCACATCAATTCATTTCGTTAATAAAGATGCACCACCACGGTGCCCTTTATTAAGCTGAAAGCACCGGTGGACTGATTTTACGATAGCACTGACATGATGTCTAGCGGTGCATTGTATTACTAATGCATCGCAAATGGGGCCTTACAGAAGATGAACCACGATTTACATTTTTCAACCTATGCACAATTCATACATTTAAACATTACACATCGATGCACCACACTTATTGTCACACTACCATGAATTGTAGTTGTGCATCTACTAAGTCGCACCATTATAATTGGTTATTACAAATTCACCTTGGTGTCATTGTCTATACAAAACCAGTGTGTTTGTTGGACTGATGAGCACCACTAGGTTAAATTGCATTATCGCAGTTGAAGCAGTGTGATGTGTTACTATTAACGCACATGTGCCACAATGATAGTAAAACAATGTTGTTTTGTTCTGTGGTGCGTTGTAAAGGATAGATCATCGAGAATGAGGCGTCCAATGAGCATATTTTATTGCAGGGTTCATCCTTCTTTGAGGTAGCCTAATAGGTATGCAATCTTCCTTGATGTAAATATGATGAGTACAGATGAAATGATGAATACCTTTCATATCCTTGTAATCCCATGGAAAGGATGCAATATTTCTTTTCAGCACATCTACTAATTTATATTCTTGTTGATCAATAAGTACTGTGTCGATTTTAAGTGTTTTTGAAGGGCTACTTTCTACAATTTGACAACGGGATTTTCAGTTTCAGCTGTGAATAATTCTACCCATAGTTCTATTTTATTATTATTCGAAAGTTCAGATTCAATTTCATCATTTATACCTTATATTCTCATATCACTAGGGTATTGGTTTTGCGGGAAATTTGAAATGAAGGTATCTTCATCAATTTTGCTACTAGCCAAGGTTGTACTAATTGTGTATATAGGATAGGTAGTATTCTAGACCAAGTCTTGTTCTTCTTCTTCTACCCACATTGGAATATTTTCTATCATTAATGGCTAGGCATGGGGGTAAAGGACAAGTGGTTTTTGGGATTGGCCATTAGTGATAGTCATGTTTCCGACCCTACAATTGATGTATGCATCTGTTATGGATAGCTAAGGTCTTCCCAAGATAAGAGGATACTCATTGAATTTATATTTGGTTTGGAGGACCAAAAGTCAATGGGATACTCCTAAGAATCAATAGAGAGCATTAAATCTTCCAACATCCTCTCAAGCTTTACTATAATGGATCTATCTGCAAGTTGGAGCGCGGTGGGGGTGTCTCTTAAGGATCCTTGAAGGTTCAATATCAACATGGTATCTCTTGTCATAACATTTATAGAAACCCCTAAATCTATGAGAGTGTTTTGGATCAAGGTTTTGTTAATATGCACATTTACTAGAGGGCTTCCTGGATCCAAACAATAAGGAACAATTATCCTTCCAAGCATGAGGTCAACTAATTGTCCTATAACATTGATTGTAGGGATGTCCTTTCTCTTTTTCCCTAGTCTCTTGATGCATTATTCTTTGATAAATGTATTGTAAATAGGCACATCCTTAATGGCTAGTAAAAGAGGTATCTTCACACACAAGTTCTTGAGTTCTCCTAAAGTTTCATTCTCTTAAGATCTATAGGATTTCTTTACATTTAACCTTTCAGGATAAGGTGGGACTTGAGGTTGTGGTAAGATAACATCATATTTTTTAGGCTTTGAATCCCTTATGAGTTTTGGTTGTTGTTGTAATACTTTTCTTGATCTAAGGTTTATTTCTTGTACATCTAAGGAGTAATTATGATATGTGGCTTCATTGTTTTACATAGGTTGAATCTGTTTGTTATTTGGATTCAGGGTAGATTGAGCAGGTAATTGTGGTTTTTTAGGAAGAACACTGTTTTGACTAGTGTTATTGGTCTGAGGAGGAGGAGGCATTAATGCTGGTTGTTGAAAATTCCGGGTCCTCCATCCTTGTGGAGGATGATTCCACTGAGGATTTTGGTTTTGTGGAAAACTAGAGAATGGTTGGTATGGAGAAGGAATATGTTACCCTTGGTATTGCCATGGATCTGGAACTATCCAAGGAGATGGGTTGGGATTATACCAAGGTTGAGAAGGCATTTGTGTATTATATGCACCAAAATGTTGAGAAGGATTAGAGTTCAAACATGTTTGGAAGGTCTGGGTGATCCAAGTCACCTTTGATTGATGAAGCAAGTCAATTCCACATTCTCCTATGCTCCTTGAAATGTAGCTTTTAATCCTATCAAAGAAGGACATTTGTCAGTTGCATGAGATTCTTCACAAATACAACAAATATCTATAAGGTCTAGAGGACATTCATTCCTAGGATTCCTTTTGGTGCATCTAGGGAAAATGATAGTTAATGCATTGTTTCTTCTTCATTTGCAAGGTATCCATTTCCATAGCTAAGGAATGAAAAATATTTGTTTTCATATATTCTAATAATCCTCCTAATTCATTTTTTATATGGATTGCAGGGTTAGAAGATTGAGATACCATCCCTTTACCATTACTACCTTTCTTTCTTGAGGACTTGAAATGATTCTTGAAGATTTGTTTGATATCATCATAGTCCATTTGGTAGATATCTCCATTTGATTAGAGATTCGATTTTCCCATGACATCTTCTTTTACTCCTTTGTGTAATACAAGATTGAGTGAATCCTCATCCATAGTGCAGTTATGAGCTCTTTTATAACTTAGTTGAAATCTCTCTTCAAAGTCTTCTAAAGATTCATGAGGTCCTTGAGTCATTATGAAGATCCCATCTCTTTTTTTCCCCTACTCTATAATAATCCATGTACTTTTCACTGAATATGTTCTTCATTTGGTCCCAACTTGTGATGTTGTTTCCTTCCAGGTGTTATCA
The DNA here is from genome assembly GCA_009831015.1 of Picea engelmannii. Taxonomy (NCBI): domain Eukaryota; kingdom Viridiplantae; phylum Streptophyta; class Pinopsida; order Pinales; family Pinaceae; genus Picea; species Picea engelmannii. Next base: position 510,450 of record ML783114.1, read on the forward strand.
CTTTGGAAGCTGGGATCTAGCCCTGCTAGCTTCAAAGAGGGATCTCTCTGTAAGATTTAGATTTGTTTAAGTTAAAAAATATTAGGCTAGTTATGACAATTTGAATTTGTTTGTTTGTTTGTAATAATTGGTTGAAAAAATGCTTAATTTTCCATTGGGCTATGGGGTCTGTATTTAAAGATGAGGATCGATTTCAGATTTTTATAAGGTTTTCTTCATAGGGCAAGGTAGTAAAACTATTGGATCTATTCAGATTAAATGAGATGAAAAAGATAAAACTATTGGGGAAAGTCCACTAAGCAAAGGAGCAGTTAAGAATTCCCTTACTCAAATTCACATGAAAACATACAGATCATTAAAAAACCAAAGACAAATAATACAAGATAAATTTTGTTCTATTGACTTTCTTTTAATGATTAGAATCTGAAATACATGAAATGATTACAGAGCATAAGAAAACATATAATAAAGAGGGAAATACATCACCAACAATCTGACACAAGAATCATGTGAATAAGATTGTTTTATTACTGGTCGATCCTTTGAAAAATTACACAATAGCTCCTGGGTGCAAAAATCAAACCTCAATACTTCGAAGGAAGAATTATTTATAAAACTATTTACATAAGATCCTATCATAAATGAATAGGATATTATGGAGGAAATATCTAACTAATTAGATCTCAAAGTACAAAAATATAGGAATTTTGTTGATTTGCTCGGATCCTTGGTATTGATTTGGTGGAAGTAGTTGGTGACTTAGATCTTTGACTTTGGTTGGTTTCTCCATGCTGACTCGAGCCTCAAAACTATCTTTACTCAAGTAAAGAGCATAGATCTTCCCATATATTTTTACCTGGGATGGAAACCTTGAGTAACTTTTTGTATATCTCATCCATTTCAATATACTTAGCAAAAGTAGGCTTAGTGATGAAGATATGTTTTATCTCATAATGAATACTCATCTCCAACTGTAATGTCTCTAGGAAAGCTTTACCAATAATGCTTCCTTGTATCCCTACAAACTTGGAACTGTTCTTTGCCATTTCACTGATTTTCTATTTGTAGTCTGACAGAGTGATCAACTTATCACTGAGTATTAATAGTCCATGGAGACTGTTCTTATGTAGCACTTCGAACTTGCTGAAAAATATTTATACTCATATGTCCATCACTTGAGCCTTTTCCTCTAACTACAACATCAATCCTTTATTGGTCAATACCTTCTTGATCTCAAGGATGGTCTCTGTTTTGTATTCAATTTCTGATTCTTCTAACTCCTTCTTGTTTTTGGAGTTTAGGAATATGATGAGTTCACTGGCCTTTGTAGGTCTTTCTCTTAGCTCTTCTTTGATTTTCTCAATTGCTTCTCTAGCCTTCTATACCAATTCATGTTGTTCAAAGATGATTTGTATGGATGGCCATATTTCTGCCATGGACTTACTGATATCAATCCAAATCTTTTCCTTAGCTTGGGCTAAGGACTTTGCCATGACAGTATCTTTTTATAGTTGTTGTAGTTGTTGACTAAGCCTTTGAGACTTATGCATCTCTGCATGGTGACTGTCCTGGAACATAGACTTCAGATCTTGCAGGTTTTTAACCTCTTCTTGCAGTTTTTTTATTTCTTCCCCTTGGAGGGACATGTCTTCCATGGGCTTCAAAAGTTTCTCAAATGCATATAAAACTTGTATCGGGATTGCTGCTGGAATCATTGCTGATGTAGATACTTATGCTGTCCTAATTCTTGTCAGAAGGACTACCTCCAGTGGGATCATGGCCATATGTACACTTTGTTCCTTCTCTTTTATTAATTTATCCATTTATGTTTCCATTTCTCTTATCCGTGCATTTTGTTCCATGATGAGATTCAACATTTCTTCTTTGTGGCCTTCAGTTTTAGCCACCTCTTTGGCTTGCGAATCTTCTATAGCTGGAAGCTTCAGTTGCTTTATCAAGGATGCTATATTAGAATTCTTCTTCTTCAATAACTCTTCTGCTACTCTGACATTTGTTGGGTCATACCTAATCTTCAACACCAATTCTTCTAGTGATTTGATTTTGTTGTCTTTGGCCAAAAAAGAGATTTTCTCTAGCTTAATGAGGTGTTTGTCAAGGTAGAGAATATCATCTCCCATGTCTGCCTGTGCATGTCCATTTGGTCCACTGGATGTACATCCTTTACATCAAACTCAAAGGAAGTCTTTTTATCATCTGTAGTTGTCTTAGGATGAGGAACCTATGCTTGGAAGAATGTAATTTGCATTCTTCCTTTATCCGTGTCAAATGATGACAACAACCTATGTTGAGCAGTGGAGGTCTGCTTCCAGAACTGATCATACGTGTTGTTGTTGAGGAGATCATTTCTCTGCTTGATCTGTTTGTATTTGTCAAAAATATTTGACTATGTTTGCTCATGAGATGATTCAACTGACAGAGTAGTGTCTGTTTGTTTTTTAGATGAAGATGTGGAAACTATGAACTGACTGTCTGAAAAGGCTGAAGAATGTGGTCCCTCCATGACTATGGTGCAATGCATTTATCCTTCTTTGAGCAAGTCTGGTGCATGACTAGTTTTGGCCCTTTTCTGTAAACTTGGATGTCTTCAGCTGATACCTCTATGACTGAAGGGGAAACCTCCTTTCTTGCTCTCTTTTCTATTTGCATTTGAGGTGTGTTGGTATGTGAAGCAGTGACAGGGGCAGGTTGTTCTTCTATTTCTAGCAATGTGTTTTCTTTCCATTCTGTCTGGTTCATATACTTCTCCACTTCTAGCTCTTGTGTATGAGCATAAGGAGTGCTCCTTTGTTTGACTCTGAGCTCTGAAATGACACCAAATGGGTCATAAGACCATGTGGAACTTTTAGTGAAAATCATATGTTTCAAGAGGCTATATGCCTCTTCTCCTGTTGATCTGTTGTTGTAGATGAAAGGGCTAATCCGAGTCTTGATCCTTAGCTGTTGTTTCTTATTGACTGCAACAAAATGGATGTCATCTAAATTCACCATTTGTCTAATGTATTCTAGTGAAAATATCCTCACAGAGAGGTATTTGGGCAACCTGTAAGGTGGCATCTCACATCCATACACTCTTATCTTTGAGTGGTTTTGGTATAAATACCAATCCCCTATCTTAGCTAGATCTGAGAGATGAAGGATTCTCTGAATTTCTTCATTGATCCTTGGCTCTGTGTTGTTGTTCAACATGCAAACAACTGGATGATAGAACTGGTATATGAAGTCCTTGAAGTTGAATTCAATTCAATTTTTCCT
>ML783114.1:524121-538642 GCA_009831015.1 Picea engelmannii
TTTCCTCAATGCATGGACAACTTCTGCCAGCTCTAAATCATGAGTGGCATAATTCTTTTCATGCTCTTTCAGCTTTCGGGATTCATAACAAATTACAGATCCCTCTTGGCTGAGAACTCCTCCCAGCCCTTCCTTACACGCATTTGTGCACACTACGTAATCCTTGTCTGGATCTGCAATCTTCAAGATTGGAGCACTAGTGAGCAGCTGCTTCAATTGCTGGAAGCTGCTCTCACATTGTTCAGTCCACTGGAACTTCTTCTCCTTTATTTGCAAGGAAGTGATAGCATGAGCTATCCTTGAAAATCCGGCTATGAACCTCCTATAATAACCTGCCAGACCCATAAAGGATTTAACTTCTGTCACATTTCTTGGCACTGGCCATTCTCGAATGGCCTGTACCTTTTCAGGATCCACAACGATCCCCTCTTCATAAATAATGTGTCCCAGATAATGGATCTGCTTTTGGTAAAATGAGCACTTGCTCATTTTTGCATACAACTAGTGTTCTCTCAACACCTGTAGCACCATTCTCAGGTGTTATTCATGTTCTTCCTCTATCTTGGAATACACCAAGATGTCATCCAAGAAGACTATGACAAACTTTTCCAGATAATTTCTGAACACTCCATTCATCAAGCACATGAAGACAGCAGGCGCGTTGGACAGTCCAAACGGCACCACTGTAAACTCATAATGACCATACCTTGTTCTGAAGGCGGTCTTACTAATGTATTCATCTTTTTTCCTCACTTGATGATATACAGATCGAAGATCTATTTTTGAAAATACTTTCACATCCTTTAACTGATCAAAAAGATCATCAATCCTTGGCAGAGGATACTTGTTCTTGACAGTGACTTTATTCAACTGTCGAAAGTCAATGCATAGCCTCAACGTCCCATCTTTCTTCTTCACAAATAGGACTGGGGCTCCCCACGGTGACACGCTGGGACGAATGTAGCCTTTCTTTAATAGCTATTCGAGCTGCAATTGCAACTCTTTCAGCTCTAGCGTACTCATCCTATAAGGAGCTTTCGAAACTGGAGCTGCTCCAGGCATCAGATTTATAGAAAAATCGATGTCCCTCTTCAGAGGTAGTCCAGGCACCTCCTGAAATATGTCCTCAAACTCTTTGAGCACCCTGTGGTCTTCCAGATTCGAGACCACATTTTGGAATACTTCTTCCACCCGGGTTGCAATAATTGACAACCTTTTCGGTAACATTTCTTCAGCTGCATAGCTGAGATTTCCCTCACAGCCACGACTCTAGGAATTCCTTGGACTGTTACCTGATTTTCCTCTTCATTCAGACATGTGAACCTCTTGTTTCGACAATCCAGAAGGGCATGGTGTTGGTCCAGCCAGTCCATCCCAATTAAGCAATCATATGAGCCTAAAGGCAGAATGTTCAATTCAGCCTTAGTGTTCATTCCATTCATGTCCACTGAACAGGACTTAACCAACTCAGTGACCTTCCTCTTGGTCCCTGTGGCTAACTGCACTAACCAAGACTTCTCATGTTTGCTTCTCATTAGATGCATACTTTCTACCACTCTAGGATATACATAACTATGGCTAGCCCCTGAATCAATCAAAATAACAAGTGGTTGGTTGTTAATCATACCTTCCACTTCAATCATGTGTGATTGAAATTCTGCCTGCTTATTGTCCAGGGCTGCATAGATCCTCAACATTCTGCTGCCCATATCCTCCATTGTTTCAGCTTGCTGAACAGTATGGATAGTTCTTGCTTTGTATTTTTTGTGAGGGCAGTCTCTGTACCTATGATTCCCTTCACAGCCCCAACACTCCATGGGTGGAGGCCTTGGCATCTGCTCACTCCCTTCAACTTTCCTGGGTTCTTTAAAAGATGACTATCCCCAAGGACTATTTCTGAAAAAGGAAGGCTTGCTTCCCTTCTGCCTCTGTTCTTTCTTAAACCTCTTCTGGTCATCCCAAGCCTTCTGAAAGGTAGGATTTTCTCTCTGCTGTTCATATAGGCATTTCGCCCTTCTTATGGTTTCTTCCATGGTCTTAGGATCATCGTATTGAATCTTGTCACTGATGGAAGGTGGCAGTCCACTCAGATACCTCTGAATTTTGACAGCTTCATCTTTGATGAATGGAACATACTTCAGCAGTTCCAAAAAACTTCGTTCATACTCATCAATGGTCATGTTTCCTAGCTTGAGTTCGAAGAACTCCTTCATCTTTCTGTCATAATATCTTTTAGTCAGGTGTTTCTTCTCGAAATACCTCTTGAATTCCTTCCAAGTGACCTCTTTCTCTTGAATGTGCTGCACCTGCACAAACTGATCCCACCACATGGACGCTTTTCCTTTCAACTGGTACATTGCAATTCTTCCTTCTGTATGGGCAAAATAATTCTACAACTCGAAGTATTTCTTCATGCCCAACAACCATGTCTCAGCATCTTCCTCCTTCTTATGCTCCCCATCAAATGTTGGAGGTTTAATTTTATTCATCTCTCCTTTCAATTCCTCCCTTCCAGATTTTTTATGTTTTTTGGTAGGAGACGAGCTTGAACTACTGTGTGTCTTACTGTCAGAACGTCTTTGGGAGCGACTGTGATGTCGGCTATCGCTCCTCGATCTGCTTCTCCTCCCATGAGTTCTGTGACTCTCCGTCGTACTTGAGTCTCTTCCCTTCTCAAGTTTCTTCTCTATTCTTTCCAGACTTTGCAAGAATTTTAAGTTTAATTTCCCTTGTCGATCTTTAACTTTCATGAGCTTTCGGCTATCAGCTCGACGTTCCTTGGCCTCTCTTTGCAATCCTTCAAGGATTTTCATTATATGTCCTTCCTTATCCATCTCCTTTCCATGCCCATTGGAGTTCGACCCTTCGACTCCCAGGTTAACATCCTTTCCTTCTTGTTCGTCTTCCATTTCATGGATAATTTGCACTCTTCCCCACTCCATGCTCGGCGTTGATTAACTGGAGTTTTGGCCTCTGTTGTATTCTGAACACGCACTGTGCAATCCAATTCAAAATTGCCAGGCCATTAACTTCATAAATACTCCACAACGTTTATAACTATTACGAACAAAAACGAAAGACATTTCAACTTCACAAGTTTTCTGAGCTCTGTCTGGCTCTGTGTTTGTCGGGTTTCAGAACTTCAAAATCTCGGTCCATGAAAAAATTTGAAATTCTCCTGTTTCCTTATCGAAAAATTTTCCTCCCACAGGAACTCTTCAAGGTTTCCCTTCCTTCTATCGGGGTTACCTCTATCGGGATTTTGAAACCGACAGTGTTCTGGGGGGTTGAATCCCCGATTTCTGATTTCCCGATGCACTACCTTTACGGGTAGTCCCTGCTATGGACTCTACATCATGTGACCATTGACTCATGACCCCGGCCTTTTCCCTTATCGGGGTTCAGGGTTTCGCAAATCTGAATGTGCCACAACGCTTGACAGCGGAATTCTCGATTTCCCGATTTCCGATGGACTCCGTTCGTGCTAGCCCTCCGGGCTATAGCCTTACCATACGACCACTGCCAATGACCGTGATCAATCCTATGATCGGGGTTTCGGAATTTGTGATTTCGCGATGCACATGCATTCGCAACCTCCGATCCTATGATTCTCGATGTGCTTTTACATTGGCTAGCTCTCCGGGCTCAGCCTCTGGTCCACATGACCATACTATGTGACCTCCACCCTACCCCATCGGGTTTCGGCGGTTTCAATGTCATGCTCATACGCTCACAGGATCCCTAATGGGTCCCAGTCGTTGACTTGTCAACAGTCCTTCTGCATGTTGCTAAAAATCTGCCACCTGTCCTCCTGACAGTCGGTGTGGCCCCACGCTCATAGGCCGTATCGAGAAATCGCGTATCACGATTTTCCAATGCACGAAAACTTTGCTTCCGGGATCTCCGATATCCCGATTTCCGATATGCCTGACACGCTTTTTTCTTTAACCCTTCGTGGTTAAGTCAGGTCCATGTGACCTCTACCCCATGACCGTAATCGACCGCTTATCGTGGTTTCGGGGTTCGGTGTTTGAAAGTGTATGACTTACTCGTCACCGGGGTTCCCGATTTCCCGATGAACTTCAAACACCGATGGTCTTACTCCTTGTCGAGACTTTCCCCGATGGCAGATCTCTGCCATGTGTTCCCTAATATGAACGGTCCATATCTTGTCGCGAAATCACGGATCGTGATTCCGTGTGACGAGATTCCTAGGTGCTCGAGAACTCCGATTCTCCGATTTTCGACTCTCTCCAGGACTCTGACACGTGTCCTCCTTGAGATCCTACGGCTATGATTCTTCGGTGTTTCGAGACTCACAAGGTCTCGATTCTCTTGACTTTTAAAATCCCGATGCCTCTCCGGGACTTCTCCTCTACCCATGAGGACTTAAGTCCTGCGCAACTTCTGTCAACTCGGACGGTTGACAGTTAATCCCACAGGGATCTTACGACTCACGATTCTCCTGAGTTTAAACTCCTATACACTCCGGGTCATACCAGGGTCCGGAATTGGTCCTCCAAACACAATTTCTCCTCTCACCCTCGGTCCAAAGACCACTCAACTAGCCCATCTAGGCTCAGCGTCGAAACCTTGGCTCTGATACCAATTTGTAGTGAACCATTTCACACTACCGAGGTTTTCAACCTCTCAGTTACCATTCTGTACACAGACTTTTACATAACTCGTGCATACATTATCAACAAATGCATTTAAACAATTAAACACAATTAATTCTCAGAGTAAAAGATATATGAGTTACTGCTACAATTAAACAAGCCATAGCATTCAACAGTAACTCATTTACACAGCGGAAAACATGATTCATAAACAACACAGTCATGCCAAATGCAATAAAACATAATTCAGATACTTATCTTTTAACGGCTGTAGAAACCACCAACCAAATACAGGCCTTCCACGAACCTCCTAGCCTTAGACCACACTGTTCATTAGCTCAACAGTGGGTCACCCCTGAGCTGGGACTGAGCTCCACCCCAGGGCAATGAATCCAGACTTAGGCTGAGGTTACAGGGAAACATTCACTCACAACCACCAGGAAGGAATTCTCTCCCAGGAATCTCCCACGCTCACTGCCCACAGTCCCTCATTCCCCACATGCATGTTCCACCCCAGGAGAGTGCACCTTCTCTGTCACCTGGACAGTCCTTCAGATGCTAGTCTCCCTTGCCTTGGGTTACAAAAACAGACCGGACCGGAAGTCTCCGGGTTCTATAGCAGCTACAGGGTTCCTTCCAAGAGCTCTCTTCTTCCTCCGCGCACTCTCTCACCTGGAGGAGTCGCTCACAGGCCAACAAGCCTCACGCAGTCCAATACTGCGTGATCACCACAACCCACGAGAAAAACAGACACATGCTTCCCTAACTGGTTCAACAGTCGTCGGATGATCTCTCGGACATAATTTCAGAATAGGACTCCACTCACAGGCTAGCTCAGCTTTTCCCCGAACAACAAAGGATTCTTCCACTAGGGTTCAACACAGGGTCCCTATTCAGGAAATGCACTCCTGGATTTTCCTAGAACAGACATAGACTCGCAGCTCCCGACAGGGTGTACACAGTTTCCTCAGGACAAACACAGGCTTTTTGGCTTTCAGAGATGAACCATGATATCTGGCAGAGGTCGTACTGGTTCCACGCTTAGAGGTTTGGTTCAGAATGGAGGAGAGAGTCCCCCTCATGGCTTACTTCCTCTATTTTATTTGCATGCACTAGGGTTGACACTTGTCACCCTGGAAACTGCATGCGTTCCATCCGTACGCCTTCCTCCCACCACTTGGGAAATCACGTGTCCTTCCAAAGGACTTAGGATAAAATAATATGCACATGGCTCTTTTTGGAAATAATATTAAAATATTATTCCAGGCCTAAGCCCCCTAGGCTTAGCCCCTAGGCTCAACACTCAGCCCCTTTCCCACCTTCCAGCCCCTAATTCCTTGCCCACTCTGTGGACGCTCAGTCCCCCATCACTCATTCATCATGGTCGGTCTGCACTGGCAGTGTTTATATTTTATTAATTGATCTGCATACATACAAGTACATCAACAGGCTCCTGGCCTTCAACACTTAGGCTCCCTGGCCTATCAAAACACATAAGCCTACAACTTATGCAAAACTTGGCTCACCAGCCTATAGAACAGATTTACAATTCTTTGCATATAACATGATCTGTAACGGGCTCGGCCTTGGGGACACTATAGCTTATATCCTTTCATCCCTTCCGTATATCCGATGAAAATACATTTGACTATCTTCTTATCTAGCTTTCTCTTTTCCTTGGGAACTTGCACAAATGCATCACAACCAAATACTTTGAGATGTGCCATCGAAGGATTCTTACCATACCATACCTCATTTGAAGTCGTGTCGACTAGCGCCAACGAAGGAGACATATTTACCAGATAATTTATAGTCTCAACTGCCTCTGCCCATAATTCTGGTAACAACCCAACACCACTGAGCATGCTCCTACCTTATCCATCAACGTTCAATTTATTCTCTCGACAACTCCATTTTGTTGTGACATATATGGTGTGGTATTTTGGCGTGCTATGCCATACTTCTTAGAGAATTGATCAAATTATTTTCCACAGAATCCACCACCATTGTCAGTGCTCAACACTTTAATCCTCTTTTATGTCTAGTTTTCCACAAGAGCTTTAAACTCCTTAAATCTCTCGAAAACCTATGATTTCTTCTTTAGGAAATATATCCATGTCTTCCTGGAAAAATGATTTATGAAGGAGACATAATATAGGGATCCACTAAGTGAAGGCATTGTAACCAGGCCAAACACATCACTATGCACCAGTTCTAAAATCCCATTTTTCCTTGCCTCTCCACATGGGAACCTCACCTGATTTTGTTTTATATATATGCAATGTTCACAAAAGTCGACTTCTAAACCAACATAGTTACCAACTGAACGAGAACTTTTTAGAGTTTTTCGTTTTTGGGGGGTTAAATTTTTTTACCTCGTTTTTAAAAATTGTGCTATTGGTAGCACCCTCCCTCCCTTTTTAGGTGGTTTTTTAATATTTTAATTTTTTTGATACATAATGTTTCCACTTTTTTTTTAATGCTTGTTTTTTCATTTATTTTCAAATTGTTCAATTTTTTTTTTCTCAATGGTGTTTTTCATCTATTTTCAAACTTTTCTATTTTTTTTGGTTTAATGGTGTTTTTAATCATATTTCCATGCTTCATCCAATGTTAAACATATTGTACATCGTTTATTATTTTTAGAATTAAGAATTTTCATATAATTATGTGTCTTTAATTAATTTATGGTTCCATACTTTTTAAATATAGTGGAAACTATCATTTTTAACACATTTTTTAACCTTTACTTCAATACATAGAACATAATTTTAGTTAAATAACATTATTTTTAAGTATTTAACAAAAAAATACAATTCATATTTTTGGATCAATTAAAAACTATTAAAAGAGAAAACAAAAAGAATTGAAATCTTTCGGCATGAAGCTATCTCTCCCTTGGCGGTTTTTTTCCGATCCAGAGTCTTCCTATCATGGGTTTTCCTGCAGGGAGGTCTCATCTCTTTCTATTCTTTGATCTTTACATGCAGATCAGACTTCTCTCTAGCTGGTGGAGGCAACCAATCATTTAACTACAGTATCTACTGGTGTTGAAGTTCTATCGCCTGGTTCTCTTGATCAGATCAGTTTGAGTCCTCTGCTCGGATATGTCCTTCCTTTGGGTGGAATTCGATGCTCGCAACCTCTGTTTCCTTGTCCATCCTTCCATTGGTGTTTTCTCTAGGAGTGGATCCATTTTTTGGTTTCAAATTTCTCGGAGAGGAGATGTAGTATTCTCGGATCCATCAATGGCCCATCTTGTACTGTCTCGGGGTTTCTGGCAATCTTGCTTTCGGTTTTCTCCGTGGGTGGCCTCTGTTGATGATTACAGCTTCATGAAACATCCTCCAAGACACGTTCTCCTATGAGACTGAGTTGAGTCGACATGTGAGAGAGCCCATGTGTTGGGTGTGCCCATGTGATGGGTGTGTCTTTCCTCTCTAGACTGAGATGAGACGATGTGTTCCCTTGTGTGGGGTGAGGATGCCCATGAGATGGGTGTGTCGTTCCTCTCTAGATTGAGATGAGATAATGTGTACCGATGTGTGGAGTGAAGGTGCCCATGTGATGGGTGTGTGTCATACTTTAGACTGAGTTGTTATGATGTGTGGTCTCTTGCCTCGTGGACTCAGTTGAGTCAGACTTGAGATGGTACTCCAAATCATTCTCCTTTGGAATCAGTTGAGATAGAGATCTATTGAGTAGGATATCCTTGTGGCTGAGCATAGGTGGACGTGTCCCTAGTGGTTGAGCACTAGTGGATGTGTGGATCCCTTGTTATATTGTCTGAGATAATTACGTGTAGCCCTAATTATGATGTAAAGGGTATAGGTTGTCTCCACCATATGTAAAAGATAATTAATGTTTATTGTAATAATTAATTATTTTCTGAGTTATTGAGGTCGACCTTGTTGTGCTAATAGACACCACTTTTGGTTTGTCCAGTATAGTATAAATAAAGGTGATTTCTCCATTGAGGAAATACACACAAGGCACTTTTCATTTGGAAATTTTAGCAAGTACATCTTCTAGGGTTGAAGTGCGCACCTCTCTTGGGTGCAAGTTTCAAAGTAGTAGAGCACCCTCTTGTGTGCATTAGGGTTTCATGGTTGGAGGATCTTCTCTTGACAATATAGCAAAGGATTGTTGGGTTTTTCTCCCTTGTTGAGAAGGGTTTTCCCAAGATATTTCTTGTGTTCTTGCGCATGGTTATTCTTCTTGTGATCTTGCTTATCACAACACTTGTACATTGTGTAGTTGCATTTGGTTATGGTTCAAGTAAATGATAAAATGAAATAAACATCATGCTTGAGCCTATAATATTGAAAATTCAACATGTTATCAAAGCATAGGTCTTGAAGAAGCCATTGCACAAGCTTCTAGCAGCCATCTCTCTCTTCTGCAGAACCGTACGACCCTCCTGGGGTTTCCAGAAAATTGTACGACCCTCTCTTTTTTGGGTGTTCTAGCAATTAATATTGAAATTTTGGGGATAAAATTGCATAGGGGTGTACGTCCTCCCTCAACATACCTCCAACAACTCTTAGATTGCAATTTAGAGAATTTTGGATTTTTTCCCCTAGGGTTTCTCAATTTTCTACAGAAAATTCAGATTTAGGGTTTCTGCAGTTCATTGAAGGAACTTCTCATCTCACCAGTGTTCTTTTGTCTTTTAAGGTTCATTGTTGGCACTCATAAGCCCAACAAAACCTAATATTTCTAGCCTAGCCTAGCCATTATATTTCCTAGCCCAGTTGGTAAGGGTTTGTGAAGAATATGAAAATATGATGAACAAAACCTTGGTGGAAGATATGCTTGATGGATCAAGAAACTTCATTTCCTGGAAGTCAAGACTTCAGATCACTCTTGAAGAGGAAGACCTATTGTGGCTGATACAAAAATATTTACCAGAGACAACTACCGATGAAGAGAAGGAAGAAATGAAGGAACATGACGTCAACGCAAGGAAGATAATCATCTACTTAGTAAGAGATCATCTCCTGCCTCACATTGCCAACATGAAGACAACTTATGAAATGTATGAAGCATTAAAGAATATATTTGAGAGTAACAACACCCTCATAGCTCTTACATTGAAGGGACAACTTCAAAATATCAAGATGAAAAAAGGTGACACCATTTCTATCTTCTTCATGAAGATGTCAAAGATCAGAGATCAACTATGTGCCATTGGAGAAATCATATCAAACAAAGAACTTGTTTTGATCACTCTCAATAATATTCCAAAACATTGGGAACCATTTCTTCAAAGTATCATTGGTAGAGAACAACTACCTACTTTTGATCGTCTATGGACAGACTATACCCAGGAAGAAATCAAACTTATAGCTAGAGGAGTGGAAGACTCCCGTCATGATGAAAATCATGCTCTTGCACTTCATACAAAGAAAGGAGGAAAAAATAAAAGAAACTTCAGGAAAACATTCAAAGATGAGAAGACTTCATCATCTTCATGTTATGATCAGAGAAAAGACATGTCAAATATCTAGTGCTTCATATGTGACAAGTATGGACACATTGCAAGAAATTGTCCTACTAGGAAGAGAGAAAGACAATATGCTTCCACTGCTAACATGGATCCAGACCCACCTCAGAAAGATGAGACATGAGAAATGATGATTGCTTCCTCTAAGACCAAATACAATATTGAGCATGACTGTAGACTAGGGTAAGTTTTTGTACTACTTTCCTTAATTGATTAACCTGTAATTGCTTGCATTCTAATAATGAAGGGTATTATCCCTGGTGTGGGAGCCCTCTTGTCTCGAACCATTATCCATGGTACATGAGTCCAAATTTTCTTGGTTGATTATTATCCTAGTACAAGATACCAGTAAAGTACTGTAGAGACAATAGAGGACCTGAGAACTCATGAGATGCCTCAAGGTTAAGCAAACATGAAAAGGAAGATGTCTATCCTTCAGACTTCAAAGGGAGTCACTTGAACCAAAGGGAGTCAAACTATTTGAGAAGAAGGAAGAGACAATACCTTCTCCCCCTTCAACAATTCATAGGGAGAAAACCATTTTTCCAATTGATCCAGTTAATGTTCTCAGAGACATTGCGGTAGGCCATAAAAGTCCTGCTAGGGCTCAACAAACTCTGCAAGAGGCAGAGGGACATGCAACTCCTCAAGGAACATTCCGAGAGAGCAAGATACTAAAGAGATTTTCAAGCTATTTTTCAGTCATGAGCCACATCATTGATACTGCGCCTTCTTTTCATGGAGAAGTAATAGGTCAATAGGTATGGTAAGATGCCATGGCGGAAGATTATCAATCCATATTGAAGAATGATGTGTGGGATATTGTTCTGAGACAATAAGGGAAGTCTGTAGTAACTTCCAAGTGGATCTATAAATCAAGCATGCAGCTGATGGAAGTGTCGAGAAATACAAAGTGATATTTGTAGCCAAAGGATTCTCATAGGTAGGGGGAATTGATTATAATGAGACATTTTCTCTAGTATCCCGATACACCTCTATCCCTACTATCATTTCACTAGTTGCATCCATGGGTTGGAAACTACATCAGATAGATGTAAAGAAAACATTTCTCAATGGTGAGATTGAGGAAGAAGTTTACATCGAGAAACCAGAAGGATTTGTGATCTATGACGAGAAATATCATGTGTGCAGGTTGAATAAAGCCTTGTGTGGACTAAAGCAGGCACCTCGTGCTTGGTACGAGAAGATGGATGGATTCTTGATGAGTTTGGGCTTCAACAAAAGTGTTGTTGATCCGTACCTATATTATCACATTGTTGGTGACAAGTGCCTAATCTTGGTCCTGTATGTGGATGACTTATTCCTCACCAGTTCAGAAAGACTTATTGTTGAATGCAAACGAGCATTGACTTATGAATTCGAGATGAAGGACCTGGGTATGATGCACTACTTCTTGGGACTAGAAGTATGGTAGAGGAATGATGAGATTTTCCGAAGTCAAGGAAAATGTACAGTGGAGATATTGAAGAAGTTCGATATGACAAACTGCAAATCCATGACTACACCGATGGTGATGGATTTGAAGAAAATTAACGATGATTCTATCGATTCAGGTGATATTGAACCACATTTGTATCAACAACTGATTGGATCGTTGATGTATATGGTTAACACCAGACTTGATATATGATATGCAGTGAATGTACTTAGTCAGTTCATGAGTTAGCCGAGATAGACTCACTTGATAACAACAAAACATGTATTAAGATATCTACGAGGTGTTAGGATATTTATACACTTAGGAGTTAGTTAAGATCTACTTGGTCTAATGTGTCATTAGGTAAAAGTGTGTTTCTTAGTGTTTTTATTTAGTATTCATTAGTATGCATTTGTAGTTAGGAAATCCGACAGTCACGATATGTTCCCAACATAGAGTGATCCGACGGTTCATACTCTCCTCGATCTTAACGACCATTGATTCGTGGCTTAACACCCGATTGGTCTATGATATCTATTTAAAGAGCATGGAGGGTCATTTGTCAATGATCGATTGTGAGAAACTCTCTTGTAAAATCTCTCTGCAATCTTTTTCTTTTGCATTAATAAACTGCTCCAAGTAACCGCGTTGGCTAGGGCCGTGGATGTTTCCCCATAGGGGTTTTACCACATGAAAACATCAGTGTGTTGATCTTTGATTTGGTTATGTGAGTGGTTATTGAAGGTGTTCATACTCTGTTGGAATACATGTGTTGTCGAACATGGTATCCGAGCCTGTTTGAAGACCTGCTCCTGTTGTAGATCGAGATCGTGAAGCCGAGTTGTCTCATCTCCATTTTCTGTCATTTTAGTACATTTCTAGGCTGAGAGGACTGTTCCATTGCATCCAAAACACTAGTTTCAATTGGGAACATTTTTTGTTTCACTCGAAAAGGTTTATGTTTTCCCAAGATACAACCATTACAGTTAGATCCGGAGGTATAAAGCTTGAATACACAATTTTAAAATTTTTGCAAAGTATTATTTTGGTTTTATTTCAGTTTTATATTATTTGTTTTCGGGTTGCTACTCTTTTATATCTGCTTATGCTCTTTGCCCTGCGCCCTTTGCGATCTCAGAAAATCAGAAACAGATAGGAAAAGGTGAATCTTCTCGGTAAGCTAATCGAGATCTAACCCTTGTTGTCATCGAGAAGAGAAATGTGTTTTCTTGTGTGAAAATAGTTTTTTTTAGCACGCTCTCCAAGGCCGTCTTCAACAACAACAACAACAACAACCCCAATTCTCTTGTGAAACACTACAATATGTTTTGCTAGACCATTTGGTTAAAATTTGAATTATTAAGTAAGAGGTCTTGAGTTCAAATCTTTCTTTTGTTACTTTTTTTGAAAAAGTTCATACTAAAATTGTAAAGTGTATTTCACTTCAAGTATAAAAGTGAATCACTGTAAGTAGCTTTAATATTTTATTTTAGAGTTATTTATTTATTTTGCATGAAGTAACTTCATTGTAAAAGTGATCCCCACTTCTCTTTATAAAAGTGGGTCACTTCATAAAGCAACTTACACCACTACATGGTCCTTTGGTTACCATTTATGCCTTTTTTTAAAATAACACAACTCTCACATCCGAAGTCCGTTTTTAGTGTCGTTTTTTAAAAACCGCACAACTTTTCGAGATCTTTCCATTCAGATCATCAGTTTCATTTTTTAAATCCATATTATCTGCATATTTAATATGTCTTCTACAAGTAATCTCTTACTTCCCAGCACCAACTACTTCTAATGGAAATCCCATATGGAGGACTTATTAAGAAGTAAAGGCTTGTATTGGATTACCTTGGAAAAGGACACAACACCTACTGATGCTGATAAGAAATCCAAATTGGATAATAGGAATGGCGAAGCACGTATATTAATCGGAATGTCCATCTCTCCTTATTTAAGGTTTCATCTTCAATCAATTGATAAACCCAAAGAAGCTTGGGAAAATATTGAATCTATGTTTGGTAAACACAATATTATTCGAGCACAACAGTTAGAAAATCAAGTACTAACTTTAAGTCCAAGTGATTTTTCTTGCATTGAAGACTATCTATCTAGGTTTAAAACACTTAGAACTTTATGTGAAGAATGTAAGATAAAGATAGAATAAGATCGTTGCATCTATCTTATTCTTCTAAGCTATGTAGTGTATATTCTGTGTTTGTATATACCTTTTATGCCATGCAAGAGGCTCTAGGGACAACTTATCAAAAACCCAGTCTTGAGAACTTTTGTGATGCTTTGATTAGAGAGCAAGATAAGCTAGTACAACTTGGAGTGATCAACATTGCAGGTACCTCCAACAAAGCCTTATTTGTCCATTAGAATGATAAACCCAAGAATTCCAATAAGAAACATCCTCGCCACAACAACAAGCAATATAAGGGTCCCAAACTCACTCAAGCAACTTTTGATCCTAATGGAGACAAAGAAAAAAAATATAAAAATAAGAAGACTGACAAACATTGCAACTTTTGTGATAAAGATGGTCATGATGAGTCCAAATGTTTCAAGAAGATGGCAGTTTTAGAAGCAATGATGAAGAAACACAACATCAGTATTGATTCTACTTCTTCTTCTTCTTCTCATGGACATGCACTTTCATATTTTGGTTTCTCCTTCAATACAACTTGTACTTCTACTTCTGATGAGTGGCTTATTGATTCTGGAGCATCTTATCATATGGCTAAGGATAGAGACATATTTTCTTCTCTAAATGAATGTAACACCAAGAAAACATTTGTTGGTGATAATAGATCTCTTAGTGTTGAAGGATCTGGAACAGTTCAAGTAGAAAATGGTCATTTCAATGATGTATTATGTGTTCCAAGTCTTTCTTGTAACTTTCTATCAGTATATCAAATCACTCATTCAGGTGAAGGTAAAACCGTAGAG
>ML783114.1:546621-569975 GCA_009831015.1 Picea engelmannii
TTCTTTTTAATAATTTTTTTTTTTTTTTTTAATTATTGTTTTCTAGAGAAATTTTGTTTTATTTTTCATTTCTTTTTTGTTTTTCACCATTTTGTAAAGTTTTTTTTAATTAGGGTTTTGAATATATTTTTTTAAATGTGTTTTTGTCTTCATTAAAAACAAATATTTGTGAAGATTTTCTCCTTTCTCTTTATTGATTTTTTAATGTAAATTTAAGAAAAACAAATTACTAAATAAATTTTCAAGTGACCATTTATGATCCAATTTTGGGTTTTTTATTCGTGTAGGGATTTGTTGTCAAGGCCATAGTTTCAATTAGGTCGTAATTAGTTGCAATTTTAACATTTTTTTTTTAGCTTTAGGTAGCATCACGTTTTTATTTAGGTGTTGATTTTAAGGTTTTCCTAAGCAACTATCTTATGTTTTAAGGCCATGCTTAAAAAAAGTTGTAATTTTGACTTGGTTAGAAAAACTGGTGTTATTGGTAGCACCAATTTTTGATTTGGGGGTTGATTTTAAAGTTTTTTTGAGCAACCATCTGATCCTTTAAGTCGATGCTTGAAAAAAGTTGTAATTTTGACCCGGTTACAAAAAATGGTGCTACCAATAACACCAGTTTTTGATTTGGGGGTTGATTTTCATGTTTTTTATGCAAAAATATGGGTTTTAAGGGATAGAGTTCTTGTTTTGAAGTCACAGTTCTCATTAAGTTGGTAACTTTGTTAACCATATTCAGGAAAACCTTCGACCATACCTTTTCTTTTCATAGATCGAAGTCCTTTTTCTCCAATGTGTCCCATCCTCTCGTGCCATAACTTGGTCGGGTCGATCTCATCATGTCTTGTCGAGTCGGTTTGAACCGACTTGGCTCGAGTCGAGTTGATTTGTGTCGACATTGAGTCGAGTCGAGTAGCAGTCAAGTCGATTTCAGAAGCAACGATGATGTTGCATCCAGTCGAGTCGACATTTCCTAACAGCTTGTACATGGTACCAATCTGAACTCCTCTCATTAAGACCATCGCATCTATGAACATTTTGCATGAATCCTTATGAAATAGAGTATGCACTCTTGCATCACTCATATTGCTGAAAGATATCAAGTTTCTTTCCAAACCTGGAATGTGTAGCACACCTGGAAGGGTTCTTTTCCTCCCATCATGCAGTGTCAGTCAGACTCTTCCCCATATGACGATATTGGTTGTCGAGTCGTCCCCCAAGAACAAATCACCCCCATCATATCATTCATACTCATAGAACCATTCTTTATGTGATGACATATGATAGGATTTTCCTGAGTCGATCAACCAAACATCTTGATCTGATTATGTATTGGTTGACGCTAGGTACACATCACCTCCTTTCTCCGAGTTCGTCTTTCTCTCATTCATCTGATTTTCGTTGGATCCAACAATGAATTATGTTTCCTTTAACTTACAGTCCTTTTTATAATGCCCATCTTTATTGCATTTCCAACATCTTCGCTCAACTGAACCAGGGATTTAGATCTATGCTTCGACTTGAACTTTCTATTGGAGAATTTTCCTTTATCTATGTCTACCGGTCGACCTCTCACTACCAGAGCATCTTTGGTCAAAACTTCCATGTTCTTCCTTCTCATTTCTTTCGACAGTGTTACCACTAGAAGTCACCTTCAAATTGCATTGGAGGTAAGCCCAGTACCCATCAATTTATATGTCATAGTTAATTGATTTTTGAGTGGTCAAATGGAGAAAACTCAATAATAATAGTGTTTTAACTTAGAAATTTGGACTAGCATGCACCAGCCATTGAGGTCTTGAATCAACTTCAGTCAGTAAGTTGGAGTAAGGGTGAGTAGGAGGAAGATTTAGTGAGAAAGGTGTAGAGGTCCTCTATGAACATCATATTTTCCAGCAGCCTAAGGAGGAAAAACTTAAACACAAGGTCCTCTTGGATTCAAATTTCAAGGAAGTTGAAAGAAATCATAACTGTACTATAATCAAACATTTATGATAATACAATTACAACAATCCATGTGAATCAATCAAACATGAACTCTCTCAGTATCAGAGGCAAATAAGATGGACTAAGAAAGCTGACTTAGATTAACCAAGATGTCTCAAAAACAAATACATAACCAGAGAACCAGTTGTTCTCAATCAAAATATTACAATAGCAGGGAGCCTAGCTCAACAATTTGACCTTAACAAAATATAAAAACTACATATATATACTAAAATGATGCAAGCACCAGGAATGTGATCATATCATTACCTTCAAAGCCTTCAGTCGGTGCCCGCTCTGTCAGGTTGTGCAGACCTCATCATGTCAGATGCAAGCCAGGCATAGTTATGTGCTTTACAGGAAAAATTGCCCACAAGGAAGCTTCGGATCATAAGTGTGCCTTCATGGATGCTCTCTACAACGTTTTCCATTTATGGGATGAGGCGAGGTTTCAACTATTTCCCAAAATATTCAATAACTATCTTCATTGGGATTAGGATTGGGCATGACACCCATAATTGTTCTCAAACGGTGCCAATGACTTCTACGAGTCCATCTTGACGCCTCAAGTCCATGAATAGTCTTTTTCTGTGATCAATGTGAGCTTTGCAAGTGGCAGTCTGATATCATATGCGTAGGGGTGATGTGGATCAAGGTGCTTGGTGAAAACTCACATGGCCCAACAAGTGAGCGACGACCATGTGGAAGGAAGTGATTGGGGGAGTGGAGGATGGGACGAGGTTGCAGTGGCAAGGGAAAGGTAGAGGTGACAGAGGAACGAGGGAGGTGTGATAGGTAGGGAGGAGGTGACATGTAAGGGAGAGTGGAATGTGAGTGGGACAGGTGTCAGGAGGTGAGAGGAGGTATCGGGAAGGGAGATGTGATAGGTGGAGAGAGGGTGCTTGAGCTGCTTAGGCCTCCAATCTTTTCATTTTTCCTATGGAAATCATGGGCAAAATGCCACATGATTTACACCATAATGCTCTTGAGGGTAAACCTCAATTTCTGTATGATTCTTAAGAAATAGTCTGCAGATCCTTTTGTTAACATATAGGCTCCATGGGGGATAGAGACCTTCCTGTGAGGCTCTAAGAACTCCTTTTGCAGTTTCAGTGCCTTAGTATTGGGTTGTGGAGTCACTTATAAAAACCAAAACAAAAGAAAAATGATATTTACAATGACATGGGAAGCCACTCATGGCCTAAGTAAATTTTTTTTTCAGAAAATGCCCATTTACAGGGCTACCAAAAACTTCAACATCCTCCAAATCCTGCAACTTATAAGTGTTATTTGAAAAAACTTCAGAGATCTTGAAGGGATCGATCCATAAGGCCTCAAATTTACCATGCTTGCCTTTATCTTACCTAGGTGCATCCCATTTAAGTACTAGATCTCCTAGTTGGAAATCCTCTTTGTTGACCTTTTTGTCAAAAGCTTTCTTGATCTTCTGTTGATGGTCATGTGTTTTATCCAGTAGCTACTCCCTAGTTTGCTGCACTTCTACCAACTGTTGTATTCTTCTAATCATATCATCTAGTTCTCCCTAGTAATCTTGGAAGAACTTTTCCATAGGCAAGGAAAGCTAAGAAGGAAAGATGGCCTCAACTCCATACATAAGATGGAAAGGAGAGACACCAAGATATCTCTTTGTTTTCACTCTTTCATCCCATAAAGCAAATTTAAGCTTCCATGCCTTCTTGTTGTTGTCCTCTAATAGTCTTTTGATGATCTTAATAAGGATCTTGTTAGATAACTCTACTAGTCCATTACCTTGGGGGTAGTAAGGAGTAGAGTGAAGCAATGTGATTCCAAAATGTTCACAAAACTTAATCAATGGTTCAGCCTTAAAAGTTGAAGCATTATCAGTGGCAATTATGTTTGGATAACCAAATATTGCCACAATATCCTCAAGAAAACCAATGCTTACTTTGTGGGAATCATTTCTTATGGGGATAGATTCTATCCACTTAGTAAAGTAGTATGTGGTAGTCAAGATCCATCTATGATGACCACTTGAAGCATGGTGGTTTCCCCAATAAAATCTAGGCCCCATTGTTGAAAAGGTCCTAAAGCTACCACATGCTTCAATGGAAAAGACTTGAGCTATAGCTTTCCAGAGAACTTCTAACACTTAATGCAAGCCCTGATTTTAGAACAAACATCGGTGAAGAGGCTAGGCCAAAAATATCCAACCCTGAGAATATTGTAGGCTGTGGTTCTCTAGAATTTATGCCCCCCACATAAACTGTCATGAAAATCATACATGATCTTTTGGTCTTCCTATGGGTCTATACACCTCAATAGCACTCCTAAAGGGTCTTTCCAATATAGGAATTGATCAATTAGACAATATTTAATTTATTTGAGCTTTAAATCTCTTACCTTTCTCTTTTCCATGTCATCAGGAGGCTGCAACTTCTGTAGGAAAAATATAATGTCCTTGTACCAAGTGCATCCTGCCAATGGGAGTGCGACTTGAGGATCTTCATCAAACAACTCATATTGTTGATTCTCTAAATAATTGTTGATGAAATTGACTCCCAAGGCTTTGTAATTAGATTCAACCAGCAACATGTCTAAACCTTGTCCTTTAACCAATTTGGTGGGCTTTATTTCAAGATCAAATACAAGGATCTTGACAATCCACTTGCTCCTTCTTCTGTCTATGTCAGGATGAATGAGGATCTCCTTCACAGAAGTTGAAGGGACATATGCAATGAATTTTGAATGTAGAACATAAAATCTGAAAGCTTTGAGAGCTTTAACCAAAGCATAGGCCTGTTTTTCCATGATGTCATACTTTATTTCAACATCTTTCAGTGCCCTACTGAAAAAGAAAATGGGTTTCTCTAACCCCTCGACGTTTTTTTGCAATAAAACAACTGCTACTATGTTAAATGAAGAAAAAGAGAAAATCAGAAACTCCTTGGAGTAGTCAAGACTGATGAGCAGAGGTTCTTCAGTCAAGGCCTTCTTTATTTGGTCAAAAGAGTTATGAGATTTAGCGGTCCATTTGATTTCATTTCCTTTCCTCAACATGGTTGTGATAAACTTTACCAACTCATCAAAATTTGAAACAAACCTTCTCAAAAAATTAATTTTCCCCCAAAAATACTGAACTTCTTTCTTAGATCTAGGGAGTGACAAAGCTTGGATAGCTTCTACACTGCTTGGATCAATCTTTAGCCCCTCAGCTGACACAATGTGCCCCAATAGTTTCCCCTCTTTCATGGAAAATAATGACTTCTTGGGATTTAAAGAGAGACCAAATTTTCTGCATTTCAAGAAGACTCTTTTCATATGATCATAATGTTCTTTATCAGATTGTGAGAACACTGTTATGTCATCCAAATAAATGACCACAAAATTTTCCTTTTCTCCAATAAAATCTATGTTCATGGCTCGCTGAAAGGTTTCTCTTGCGTTCATCAATCCAAAAGGAATCTTAGCGTACATGAATGTACCCCAAGGATTGGTGAAGGTTGTCTTATCTCTGTCTTCATGTAAGACAAAGGCTTGATTGTAGCCAAAAAATCCACCAATCATAGACATCCTGGATGCCCTTGTCACCCTTTGTAATATGTGTTCCATCTTGGGCAAGGGGTATTTATCGTTTTTAGAGCTTTTGTTCAAATTTCAGAAATCCACACAAAGTCTGATTTCTCCATTCTTCTTTCTTATTGGGACCAATTTGGCCACCCATTCAGAATACCTCAAAGGAATGATAATCTGGGCATCCAAAAGATTTTTAATCTCCTTCTCCATAATGGGAAACATCATAGGATTTATTTGTCAAAACTTTTGCCTAAATGGCTTGGACTCTTCCTTCAATGGGATCTTGTACTCAATGATAATTGTGTCATATGTCCTGAGAACTTCATATGTACAAGCAAACACATCAGAAAACTCCTTTAACAACTTAGTATATTCAACCCTTTGCTCTCTTGACAAGTTGCTTAACAACTTGACAAATTTGGGATCCTTCTCTGTACCAATATTGTACTCAGCTACTTCAACATCATCATTTGAACCTCTAAAATTTGTTGCCACATCATTTCCATCAAACAATCTTTCCAAAGGAACTAGTCCCTTCGAAATGTGGTTGCTAGGTAGCCGAACAATATGGTGATTAACAATTTTATTTAAAAATACATCAGCATGAGGGCTACTTTCATAATCATGAGCCTGATTAATATGTAATGTAGATAACTCATCAACAGATTCAAGAAACTTTTGATTTCATTATCATCCTCAAACACCTTCCAATGCTTGATATTATCAGGTACAAAGGGTCTATATTTCACCCCTACATAATAATTGAGTTTAGGTGGCAATGGGACTCTGAAATGGATTGTTGAAACATCCAAAGAACCAACCATGGTATTCTCCTCTCTTGGAATAAATGAAATGTTGAAAGCTAGGAAGAAACTATCAACTAGGTCCCATACTTCATTTCTGTAAGTCTTAAACCTAGCCTGCTTGGCTTGATAAATATTTTGATCCAATGAAAAATTAGTTCTACATCCCCAAATACTGATAGCTTTTCAATCCCCATGTCTTTTGTAGCCCTTAAACCCAAAACAAGAGCTTCATACTCTGTCACATTATTTGTAGCTTCAAATTCTAGCTTGTAGGAGAAAGGTATAGTCTCTTGGCAAGGTGAAACAAAGACCGCTCCAACATTAGCACCTTCCTTGGAAGAGGCTCCATCAAAGAACATCTTCCAAATAGAGGTAGTTGGAGGAGGGATTTCACAAAGAGTAATGGATTGTTTTCTGATTTCAAGAGGAGGTTCAAGAGTATTAGTGAGATGCAATAGGTTGGATCCCAAATCAGTGTCAATAGAAAAAATAGGATGGTTGGTTGGGTCTGTTCCATCACTAATGATGTAGGTCAACTGAGCTTCCCTATAAAATCTTCTATGATCACCCCCAAACATAGGAATGGTGGCATATGTGAGGTCCATCTTCAAATTTCCCCTAAGTTGTTTTATCCAAGATCTTGACAATAACATACCAAATTTGGGGGGAACATCAACCATTACAATGTCCATCATCACACTTTTCATGTGCAACTGAAACAAGGTCACAAACAGATCTTCGATGAACCCAAGACACTTCACTTTCCTGGAGTCAAAATAATATAAGTCATGGCAGGATTTTGTGATTTCTAATCCAAGTTCATCCATGACTGCTTTGGGCATGAGATTGTGAGATGTCCCTGAGTCCATCAAACAAATATGAAACACCTTATCATGTATGTTTAGTGATGTATATAAGGGAGGGGATGAATCATCTTTATATTCTATCAAAGAACCTAAGATATATGTTGTCTTTTCATCTTGAAGATTAACCGAGTCAGTGGTATTTGAGTAGGATTCAGACAACAACATTTTGGAAATACATTTTTTAACTTCTTCAATTTTTATTAGTTCTGAAAATGGCACAGGGATTTTGATTTTTTGAATCTCATTTTCATAACTGAAGGAAGGTGGAGATTTCAGGATCTCCTTGACTTATGGGATAGGATCCTCAACCAAAACTTGGGGGCTTTGAGAAAATTTCTCTTTGCTACAAACTGTCACAACCTTGGCAGATTTTTCTATTTTTGTGGGTTGATCAGAAGCATTAGTCTTTTCCCCTTTCTTTTTAGATCTCAGATCATATCTACTAGGATTCTCTTTTTCTTTCTCTCCCTTACTTAATTCATTTATTTGATTATCCATTAAGGACTTCCCATATGTAGATTGGATGTCACCCAAGCAATGGATCTCAGGATCATCTTCTTCATCTTCTCCTTCCTCGTCAGCCAAAAGGTTGTTTTGTAAGGGATTTTGGATCTTTTGGTCACCCCTTTCTCTGTTTCTGGGATCTCTTGTAAGAGTCTGAGGAGAATTATTAGGTCCCTTGAAACCACCTCTGTTATTAGCATTTTGTGTATTTCTATAGTTCTGTTTTCCCTCAAACTTTAACGTTTCCATCTCAGAAGAAAGAGATTTTACTAATTTGGTAAGTTCATCAACTTGGGGGTGGAAAATAGAGGAACCAGAGGTTGAGGTTTCAATTCTACTCTTTCTCATGTACTTATCATATTTCCCTCTAAGTTGATCAGATGCCACTATGTTAGATTCTACCTCCACGACTGCATCTTGCATATGAGCTAAGGAGGCAGATCTCCTTTCTCTCAATAAAAGGCAAAAATCAGGGTCAAAAGCACCGACATAGGTGATTTTGGAAGAGATCTCTGTAGGGTTTATCTCAGGAGGGATCTTATTGTACATTTTGTTGAATCTTTGAAATAAATCAGAGACAAACACTCCTTATTTCCTCTTTAGGGATCCAAATTCTGTGATATAATACAAAAAGTCATTTTTGTCCCCCCACTGCCTCAAAAAAGGATCATCTAAAGCTTCAATCCCGATGATAGATCCAGGGGGAAAATCCTTAAACCACTTCCTAGCCTCGCCATCAAGGCTATGAACAAAAATCCTCATCCATACATCTTCATTCTCAATGGAATGGTTGTCTGTATAACTATAAAATGCTTCAAGATGTTCTTCTGCAGTTATGTCTCCCTCACTTGTGAACTTGGGCAACTGCTTAAGGTATCCATCCGCTGGCATAGCATTCAGAGGTTGAGGCAGGACATGAGGGGCATACCTAGCAACTACTATAGCTTCCATTCTAGTTCTGGGGGGATTAGCTCCTGCCATTTGTATGTGAAATGGAGGAGAACCAAGAGGGGATGGAGTTGGGCTATGTGAAACTAGGACAATGTTCCTAGGAGGTGAAGAAAAGGGGCTTAAGGGAACATAAGTCTCCCCTTCTGCAAATGCAACAACTCTAATATGAGGAGGAGTAGGAAAGTCATCTAAGGTCAAATCTCTCTCTTTCCACTTCACAACTTCAGGGGAGAAAGGGGTGTCAAATATCTCTCCTTCCAAACCAAGAATAGGAGGGGATAAATTGGTAGGAAAGCTCCAAAAACTTAAATTTCTTGAAACTCCCGTAGTTTGTATAATAGGATAATTAGAAACAACTACTGGAGTTTGTAAAGAGGGATTATGCAAATTATCAGAAAAACTTGGTACAACAATGGAGGTACCTTTTTGAGCGGTCTTTCCCTTTCTGATAATTTTCTTCGCGTCAGCTTCAGACGTTGCTAGAGGTAGCAGTGAAGTGGACCTCGTGTGTTTGCCTTTAGGAGCCAGAACTAAAACAATGGAGTCAAAACAATGGAGTTGCCAGGTACAAGTTGAAATCTTCAATGGTACTGATATCTGACGCACCTTAAGAATCAGATCTTCTTTGTCGTTCTATCACAGGGAAAAGTATTCAATTCATTCCCAAACAACATCTCTAGAAATGTTAGCACTAGAAGTTAACTTTAGATTCCATTGGAGGTAAGCCCAGTACCCATAAGCTTATATGTCATAGGTAATTGATTTTTGAGTGGTCAAATGGAGAAAACTCAATAATAATAGCATTTTAACTCAGAAATCTGGACTAGCATGCACCAACCATTGAGGTCTTGAATCAACTTTAGTCAGTAAGTTGGAGTAAGGGTGAGTGGGAGGAAGATTTAGTGAGAAAGGTCTAGATGTCCGCTATGAACATCAGATTTTTCAGTAGCCTAAGGAGGAAAAACTTAAACACAAGGTCCTCTTGGATTCAAATTTCAAGGAAGATAAAAGAAATCATAACAGTACTATAATCAAACATTTATCATAATATAGTTACAACAATCCATGTGAATAAATCAAACATGAACTCTCTCAGTATCAGAGGCAAATAAGATGGACTAAGAAAGATGACTTAGATTAACCAAGATGTCTCAAAAACAAATACATAACCAGAGAACCAGTTGTTCTCAATCAAAATATTACAATAGCAGGGAGCCAAGCTCAACCATTCGACCTTAACAAAATATCAAAACTACCTATATATACTAAAAATGATGCAACCACCAAGAATGTGATCAGATCACTACCTTCAAAGCCTTCAGTTGGCGCCTTCTCTGTCAGGTTGTGCAGACCTCATCATGTCAGATGCGAGCCAGGCATAGTTATGTGCTTTATAGGAAAAATTGCCTGTAAGGAATCTTTAGATCGCAAGTGTGCCTTCATGGCTTCTCTTTGCAACATTTTCCATTTATGGTATGAGGCGAGTTCTCAACTGTTGCCCACAATATTCAATAACTGTCTTCATTGGGATTAGGACTGGGTCTAACACCCATAACTGTTCTTAGACAGTGCCAATGACTTATGTGAGTCCATCCTGACACCTCAAAGCAATGAATGGTCTTTGTCTATTACCAATGCAAGCTTTGCAGGTGACAGTGTGATAGCGTATGTGCGGGGGTGATGTGGAGCGAGGTGCTTGGAGAAAACTCGCATGGCCCAACAAGTGAGCGACGACCATGTGGAAGGAAGCAATTGGGGGAGTGGAGGATGGGACGAGGTTGTGGTGGCAAGGGAAAGGCAGAGGTGGCAGAGGAATGAGGGAGGTGTGATAGGCAGGGAGGAGGTGACGTGTAAGGGAGAGTGGAATGTGAGTGGGATAGGTGTCGGGAGGTGAGAGGAGGTATCGGGAAGGGAGATGTGATATATGGAGAGAGGGTGCTTGAGCTGTTTAGGCCTCCAATCTTTTCGGTTTCCCTGTGGAAATCATGGGCATAATGCCACATGATTTACACCATAATGTTCTTGAGGGTAAACTTTAGTTTCTGTCTGATTCTTAAGAAATAGCCTGCAGATCCTTGTGTTAATAGATAGCATAGAAGAAACCATGTCCTCTAGCACTAGTGTGGTTTCATTACTCCCAATAGACACGACTAAGATATCCCAGGAGTCTAGAAAAGAACATAATAGGATGATATATTTCTCCTCATTAATGATCTTAATATCCACAGACAATAATTGGATTAACATGGTATTAAACACATTTAAATGCTCAATCACTGAACTTCCATCACTCATCCTCATATGATACAGCTTCTTTATGAGAACAAATTATTTACCAGAGATTTTGACTGGTATAAGCTTCTAGCTTTTCGGACAGTTTCTTGGCCAAATCTTCACCTGAGATATTCAAGAGCACCGAATCTACAAGACAAAGTCGAATATTACTTCTTTCTCTTCTTTTGATTTTATCCTATTCTTCCATTGACATGCCTGTCGGCTCGGTACCTGGTCAGACCTATGTCTATTGTTCTCGATCCATCTTAATCTTCCAAAGCTCAAAATTCTAGCCATTGAATTTTTCTATCTTTATTCTGGAACTACTTTCCGTTCTTTACCATGATTTTTAACACAATTTATGACTTACAACTCTTATTGTACCTAGGGTTTAGTTCTCAGATTCAAGATTGGAAAATCAATATCTAATATACTCGCCAAAGCATAGCATCGCTCTGATCACTCACTTGTTAGGAAAAACCTAATCTCTGATACCACATGTCAGGAAATGAAAGACACTTCCACACTGATCCTAGCAAAAGAGAAGAAGAATTTAATCAAGAACGTAAATGAAAGAAGAAATCACATAGTACACTGATATTTTACCCTGGAATACTTAATTGGGAGAAACCAACATTCCTTTAAGCGCTATTCTCTCTTGTTGTCTTATTCAATCAAAATAAAATGTTACATGTCTAACTTTGGTCCACACCTAAGACACAATCGACATCATACCCTCTTGCCTACACAAGAAGAACCCTGCAGCCAATTTGACTTACATATGCATGACCAACAACCTATACCTACGCATGCATTAACCTACATAAGTGCATTACAACATTACATGATTAGCCTTTACAGCCTTACAACACACGTCTTTATAGGATTTACAACAGGAAAACCCCGAGATATTGGCACCTAAAAACAATTGCAGATCCATGCATATCATTGGCTACAATTCACGGGATTCTGTTATAGTTGACTCCAAGTCGAGTTACCAATCGACCTTCATTTGGTCTCTAGTCGGTTGTCTCATGTCCACACTTCGACCTCTTGTCGGTTGACTTGTCATGTATATCTTCAACTTCGACTTTGCCTGGTTGACTTCCTAGACATTTGAATTGATGTCGATCCACCTCGACCTTGATTGTTGTCGATCCACCTTGACCTTAGACCATCAGTCGGTCTACCTCAAATAGACTTTCACCGCAAATAATATAACAACCCAACACTTCAAAAGTAATCAAATAGAATAAACCCCTTTACCTCCCAGACTCAATCCCCCCATGGATATCTCATATGTCTTCATAGCTAGCTTCATTTACACAATGGAGTCCCTTCACCACCTCTGCAGTCCCTCAACACCCTCCCTTCTTAATGCCAAATCCTATCCCAACAAACATCAAATTCACAACCCTGTATGCTTAAGTTGGTTTTTGGGTTTTCTCTACCTAAGATTCACAACAACTTCCTTGTCCTCCCTCTCTCCTTCCTTCTTTTCTCCAATAACTCTATCCTCTTTTGCATGCCCCCGTGCATCTCTGCCTTCCTTTTCCAAGAATATTCTCCACCTAGTCTTCTCTTCTTTCTATCTAAAGGAACTCGTGAGTTAATCATGGATATTTGAGATGGGTACTTTTTATGTTGTCTTAGCCACTCCTCGATACTTCTATTCATTATGGGTGGTTGTCTGTTCAACTACCAACCCCCTTTATTAACTAATTTTGCTTTGAATTTAGGAAAAAGGGGATAATTGATTATTCCCAAAATAATTAATTCAACAAGGAGGCTTGGGGTTCTTTAGTATGATAATCGCCTTCTGCCCCCCCCCCCCCTCACTATTTCCTCTCATGGTATCATGGCCAGTACTATTGCTTCACCCTTTAGTCAATTGGTTTTGATTTTCTTTATAAAGCTATAATACAATCACATTGTTCATATGCCATGGCATGGAAATAATATCTCCATGTTGAGATAAAAGCATCACTAAACATAATTTACTAAAAATTAATTAGGGTATAAAATGGGAGTGTTATAAAGACAATTTATTAGCTATAGTTACCTAAATGTCACTTTGCTTGAACTCTATACAATGAGCCTTCCTCATTTCCAAATTTATTCTAACATAGAGCTTCCAACATCAGTGCTTCTGACAACATCAACCTCCCAACCAAGCGATTGTTATGTATATGTAAATGGTTCATCTCATGTTCTAAGTTTCGATGGGTGAATTTCCTAGTTGTACATTGTGTTTGAACTAGATGCAATCACTTAAAATTTATCATGTCTTATATCTATCAAGCTATGACACCGATCAAATTCAAAAGAAACCAAGCATTCTATGGGAGATCAAAAGTTGAGCATTTATTACATGATATGCATCATAATAGGTGGGGGAGGCAAGCATTTAAATTTTTGGTAGGCACATTGATTATGTTCTCAATGCTCATGTGGAGACATGGATGAAGAAAGGTGAAGAGAGTTGAAAAACAAATGGAGGAAATGATGACAGATGGCATCCTTTAACTGGTTGGGTAGATAAATCTTATGAAACCATGTCTCATAATATAATCACCTTTCGATATAAATTAAATATCACCAATTTCAATATTACAATCACGTGACCTGTCAAAAAACATGCCTCGATGGAAAAGAAAAAAACAAAATCAACTTAAATAGCCATCTTGGTATTGTAGATTTTAACCTTGTACAATTATTTACTGCAAACAGTTTTTTAGTAAAAGAACAGAAAACATACAATGGAAAATACACACATTAGAATACAATATACATATAGGAGCTAGTGGAATCCAAAACCCTAATCAAATGACCTGGATTAGTCAACAACCATAATTCCTTAACCAAAAATAGAAAACCATCGACAAAAAATCATGTGCCGAAAAACTTCCCAACAATGGACACTAAAATAGAGGCGACACAAAAAACAAGGCAAAAGGTGACATGTTTCCCAAAGAAAAAATGCGACAAAAAAATGAGGAAAAAAGGCAACACTAGAGCTATTCGTGCAAAGGATATAGGTCTTATTTAGCTAGAGGTTGCTTGTTTTGTATGAGTGTGGTTTTGAGCGCAAGGTCTCCATCATGAGTCTTTTTTCTTTAGTAACAATAAACATCCGATTTTTTGAAGTTTGATTGAATATTATTCTATTTTTAGCTAACTAGAGCTTCCAAAGAATGTACTTTGGTGGAGTTTCCTAGATCCACCTAAAGATTTGTTATATTTAAAATATCATCTGTAAATTATAGTCCATTATGTGAAATCCTTGTTCCAACATGTCAATTTTCAAATTCTATGGGATAAGCCTAAAACTGCTAAATTCTAGACCCATATTGCGAAGGGGCAAGTCATAAATAAGTGTCTTTCAGTGTCCTATTATTTCCTTCCCATTACACACCAATATGGGCCTTATATCCCTCTTTTTTTGAGGTTTCCAACAGCTAGGACCCTTCCATTCACAAGTAACCAACAAAAGACATTGATTTTTTGAAGGCCATTTGGAGACCATACTATGTTCTAGATTGCAAATCGTTGAGGTAGGGGGAGAGATTGAAGATGATATATGTATCCATATTTGACTATAAATATCATAGTTCCCCATCCCCGCTAGTCCAAAATCCTTAGGTTTTGAGGCATACATACTTTAAGTTGGGAGATTAAAAAGGGTAAGAGAGGTAGCAGGAGAAAGGGAGGGTTATCAAAGTGACAACATGCCCATTCTCCCTATGCATGTGACCATTTGGATATGTCTTAGAGAGTGAGAATATATTTTTTTTCCATCCAACAATTAAGAGGTGACATATATGTATTGTTTTTCAATGGTTGATGCCCCATTATGTTATCCTTGCATATTCTTATTTCTCTACCATTTCCTGAAACCCAAGTAAGTTTTTCTCTAATAACGATAATTGCAAACTTAAATAGCCTCCATACATGAGATCCCTTTTGATTTTTATTTCCTCTTTGATGCATATTTTTCTATCCACATAGAGGTATTCCTTCCATATCACCATTTTCTATCATTTTGTTTGTCCAAAAATGAGTCTCCACACTAGTTTTCCTGCTAAGGCTAGGTTTAGTAGAGTTGGATCTCTTATGACCAGACCTCCCTTGTCCTTAGGATCCCAGACCATGGACTAGCTAACCAAATGGAATTTATTAGTATTTGATTTCTCATCTTTCAATAAAAAAAAATCGAAGGTCTTGACTTATCTTTTTCATTATTCCAATTGGTGATAGCATTGTATAACACTAGATAACTGAGAGGGAAGATAGTATGGATTTAATGAGAACAATGTGTCCTATAGGGTTTAGCCAGTTTACTTTTCCAAGCCTAATCTAATGGATTTCCTAAAGATATAGGTATGACTAAGAATTTGAAAGAGGCCCATTGTTCATGATATGAAAATTGTATTATTTGGGCTATTCACTGGAGGAATTATGTACTTGCATTCTCGCCAAAAAATTGACTTTTCTTCTTGTTTACCTTTCCTCCTAAGGAGATAATAAAGACATCCAATACCAACTTGAATTTGGTAGAAATAATAGTGGAGGATACCTCGATTAAGATGGTGTCATCTACAAACCGAGAGTGGTTTATACTCTTTATTCCCCTTACTCTCTTGATTCTCGGTAAGTTGCTTATCAATCTTTCATGCTCAATCTTCCTTCTTAGTGCTTCGACCATTAGAAGAAAAGGGGAGAGGGGGAATCCTTTCCTAAGTCCTCTTCTTATGTGGAAGAAGGGGGTTGGTTGGCCATTCACTAGTGGGGTGATCCGTGGTGTGCTTACACATGTAGCTATCCATCTTATGGGTTGTGGGACTAAAACAAAATTTATGCATTACATCAAGAAGAAAGGATTGCTCTACCCAATCAAAAACATCTTCCATGTCTATTTTTATTACCATATCATTCTCCTTGTTTAATCTACTCATGTGTATCACCTCTTGAACAAGAATAAGGTTGTCTACTATCTTCCTTTTCTGCAAGAATCCCCCTTGTTTTTCATAAATTATCTTTGGGAGCACTTCTCTTATCTTGTTTACTATTATCTTTGTCATTATTTTGTGAGATGCATTTCACCATGATATGGGTTGAAATCTTGAAAATATAGAAGGGTTTGCCTCCTTTGGGATCAAGGATAAGAATGAAGAGTTTGTGTTGCTCCTCAATATATGTGATTTCTGGACGTATCTTAACATTTAGATCAAGTCATATTTTATTATCTCCCAACAATCTCGGTAAAAGTGGATGGTGAAACCATCTGGGCATAGAAATTTTTCCATATTGAGATTCCAAATTGCTTGAGGGACCTTAGTTTGTTCAATTTTTCTCATGATCCTTGCATTGTCTTCTATGGATACCATCAATAGGATGTTTCTTAGGAGACCTATTGTAACATCGAGGTTTGGTCCCTCTTGTTCTAAGTACATATTTTGAAAGAAACCTTTAACTACTGATTCTATTTCCTCAAAACTTGTTACTCTACTACCATATTCCTTAATGATTTCCTTTACATTGTTCCTTTTTCTTCTCGCTTGAGTTTTCCAATGGAAGAATGCTATGTTGTGATCTCTTGATTTTAGCCATAGACTCCTTGACTTGAGCATCCAAATTTCTTATTTTGATCTTTGGAATTTGTATAGATTTTGGCAAATTTTCTTTTCTCTTTGTTGTAGTTATGTTGTTACTTGTCCCTGTTCTATTTGTTCATGTACAAAATTCAGTTGTGAGGTAAGGTATTATTTTTCTGAGAGTGGGGTTATGTTGTTACTTGTCCCTCTTCTATTTTTTCATGTACCAAATTCAATTGTGAGGTAAGGTATTATTTTTATGAGAGTGGGGTTATATGACCTTTTGACCCAGAGTTTTAGAGCAAATTTCACTGATTTTAACTTCTGCTCCCAAATGTATACTAGGGAGCCTATGATCCAACAATGCCATGCATTTGAAATAAATTCCAGAGCCATTTTCTCATACATCTTCAATGGGTTAAATATCAAAGGGAGGGGACCATATTCAGGGGGTTCCTCCAGTGAAAGAAGGATTGGTTTATTATCTAATATTGCAGAGGGAATACTTTTTTAAGAAATGATGAGATCTTGTGATAAAATATCATTATGTACCAAGAATCAATCTAACCTTGCTACTATATGCTCTAGCCCTAACCTTTTATTTGACCAGGTGTACTTGAATTTGGAGGGTCTGATGTCCACAAGGTCCCATTCCACCATCAACCCCTCTAGTCTCTCACGAAAATGGTCTCAAACAATATTTCCCCCTCTTTTCTCCTTATTGTTCAAAATTACATTGAAGTTTCCTCCTATGATGTTGCTCTTGAATTCTTCTAAATTTCAAAGGGAAAGAAGGGATTCCCAATAATATTCTTTTTCTCAGTAGGACATTGACATGTATACATTAAAAGTTTCAACTCTTGACAATTGGGTTTGTGTTATTTTTTGTGTCTGTTTTTAGCGTTTTTTCAGCACATGGTTTTCGTCGACAATTTTCTAATTTCGGTTAAGGAATTAGGGTTGTTGACCAATCCTAGTCAATGGATTAAGGGTTTTTGATGTCACGGGATCTTATATATATATATATATATATATATATATATATATATATATATATATATATATATATATATATATATATATATATATATATATATATATATATATATATTATTTTAAACAATGGAGATGTTGAGTAATATATTAGAGGTGTGGCTCTAAACATGTTGTTGGTTTTCCTAGTTTGGGTTTCGTGTAATGTGTGTGTGTGTGTGTGTGTCATTGTATCCTTTTTGTTTTTATTAAGAATCTACTTGTAGTAATTAATTGTACAAGGTTAAAATCGACATTTCCCTAATTGCAGATGTGTAAAACTTGAAAATTTCCAATGTTGAGTGCTAAAAGAGTTTACCAACTTCAAAATAGAATTGTTCCACATAGTGTAGAGTTTGTTCGATGCTCCTCTCAAGCTAACAACAATTCCTTTTCTAGCTTTCCATTGTTTCTTTCTTAGTCTGATTGATTCTAAAACCTCTAGGTTTGTCTCTCAGAGCAGGAGGATTTGAGGATTTTCTATTTGGATGAGATCTCTTAGCGCTTCCTCTTTGAAATTGCTCCCAAACCCTCAACAATTACATGAGAGGATTTTCATTATTTTTTGGATTTTGAAGCATCACCTTGTGATAATGTCAGAACATATGTATTTTAATTCTTTTTGGGCCCCATAATTATTTTTTTATATAATTTTGACTAGTTTCCCAAGGCTACATCCTTAGCTACATCTTCTTCTCTGATTATTTTCCTTGGCTTCCTTTGAACTCTCTTAGGAAATTTCTCTTCTAAACCTTCATCTTCTTTTCCTTCATTCTCTTGCATTTGGGTTTGTTTCCTTGTTTTTATTCCTGAAACTATTTTTATTTCCTGTGGGATCCATTCTCTTACTTCTTCTTTGTCTATTTGATTATCTTCATATCCTAATATGATTTCCCCTTCTAAAATTCCATGAAGATTGTCTGGTGTGTTTTCCTCAAGAATTTCAAAGAGAATGGGCTCTGATGCAATGGGTTTTGAGGGTCCCATTTCTTTCCTCTCATGTATTTCTTTTGAGTTCTCTTGAAGAAGCACTTCGTATCTCTTTGCCTTTGGAAACTTTTTGCTTGGATATTTTGCTGACTTTCCTAGATTAGATGGATCGAATAGAATATATATTTTTTGTACTTTCTATTTGGGTTGATTTATTCCCTTTGATCTCGAGCCTTCCCCTTGAACTATTGAAGGAGGAGTTGTTTTCAAGGTCTTTTCTGGAGCCAGCCATTTAGATCTCATCGTCCTTCTTACAGTGTTCTATTAATCCTATTTTTCATGAAGTGGGGGCATTAGAAATGTCGTATTCTTGAAATTATTTTCAAAGTGGCCATATTCATAGAAATATTTTCATTTTAAAGGAATTTTCTCATAATCTAGTGGTTGCTCATGTTTCCAGTTGTCCAAGGTTAAAAGAACTGCTTCTAGGAGCCCTTTCTCCAAATCCACTTCTACACATATTCTTGCACAAGCGAACATTCCTTTTTTTGGATAGGCTCTGTCTATATACCTCCCTAGAGTATTACTTATGAATTTTAGGGTTTCATCATTCCAGTAGTGCAGGGGAAGGTGGGAGAACCTCACTCAATCTGAGACTATGGAAGGGATTTCATTTTGTGGGTTGATATGGGGGGACCACTTATTTAAGTACATACCTCAAGTCCCCATGAAATAACAACTTGTACCAATAACCTAAACCATGCATCAACTTGTAATCAACCTGTACCATAAACAAGTGCATCAACCATGCACCAACCTGTACCTCAACCTCAACCAAAATCCCTCATCAATTTCCTCATCCAAATCTGATTTGTAACTCTGTAATAGACCTAGTGTATATGATTACATACCTACAAACCTTCCTTACCTTTAACAACAAGAGACTAGCATTTTCATCAAACTTTACTATAGTCTCACATGACTAGTTTTGGATTAGTTAACAACCCTAACTTGAAATAATCATAACTATGTACCTGTAATGAATAAAGATCTAAAAATAGTACAAAATGTTCTTTAGTGAGTTTTATTCAATTCTTCCAGGTGTCACTACTTGGAATCTCTCATAAAGGGAGTTATAGCAAAAATGACATACCTTGTTAAATTCTGACTTATTCTAGAGAGTGAACTTGTAGAGCGTGCCCCACACAGAATATTTATTGTATGGATCTGAAAATTGTACAGAAAATACTACAGATTGTACTCTAACCAACACATTTTGTCTTACTGAATTTGGATATGTTATGAATAAGTTATGACATTTTTACCCGAAACACCTGTTTTAGACTAGTTTCAGGACTAGCCACAAACCCTATTTTCCACATAGTGTAACTTCAAAATACAACAAACCACAAGATGAAATTTGTACCACAACTACTTGGATATGTTTTCTTAATGGCTTCCCAATTTCACGGTCTGAATCATTCTAGAAAAACCTTTATTGTGAAAATGGTGAGATGACCTGTAAATAACATACCTTAAAAAGCATCATCAAAAGAATTTATCCTCCCTTGAATTTCGACATTCTTTACTTCACCTTTCCTCTAAAATTTGGCTTAGATATCCTTTGGTTACCTCAGTCACCTGCAGAGATTCAATATGCTCAAGTGTGATTGAAATGAGAGAGCCTTGCCTCTTATTTATACTCTCCAAGTAGCTTCCTTAGAAGCATCTTCTAGGCCACTTTGTCCACATAGTCACCTATGTTCAACTTTTTCCAATTTTCCACTTGTCCATGTATCCAATAGCCACTTGACCACTTAACCCATTTTCCTTATTTTAGGGTTAACCTTCTTATAACCACTTTCCACAATTAGAAAGTTCTCCATTTACTTTATTATTTAAATAATCCTCCTTGACTCTGTCACTTCACTTTATTATTTAAATAATCCTCTCTGATTTTGTCACTTCACTTTATTATTTAAATAATCCTCTTTGACTTTGTCACTTCACTTTATTATTTAAATAATCCTCGTTGACTTTGTCACTTCACTTTATTATTTAAATAATTTCTTCTTTGCAAGAACTTTGACTTCTTTGACCTTTTGGGGCTTCAAGCCAACATATGAGGTCCTTCAACTTCGTAAGGCTAGAACTCTCAAACCGTGAGGAGTTATGTGACGTTACACATACCATCGAAAATGACATGATGTGTCATATCCATATAGAATAGTATTACTTGTAAATATATCAAAAATCATACCATTATACATCAAACAAACTTGGGTCCATTACCCAAACCTTTGTGCTACCAGAATTCTCTACTGGACTTTCTTCAAGGGTTGACATCAATGAAAACCAACACAATTAATAAAAAATCTCCCCCTTTAGCATTGATGGAAACACTCTGATGCAATACTGAAATCATATCACTCATGATCCCCTTGGAACCATGCTTGTATCTATGTGACCAACGCTCACCCTTGAACCATGCCTCTGTCCTCTGCATCTGATAAATCTCTCCCCCTTTTTCATCAATGGAAAAGGTACCTTTCCGTTCGGGGCTGCTACCCCTAATTGATTCGTTTGATCTCCCAACCTGAACTGTCATCTTTATGGTGCTTCCTTGTGTACATCTAAGACATATAAGATAAGCATTCAAAAGCATTCATTTTGGAGTAGAATAACTCTGATTCTCTAGCAAAGATACTGAAAGGATTCACGTGGAAGCGGTTTTGTAAAGATGTCTGCCACTTGATCTTTTGTGCCCACATATTCAACTCTGATGTTCTTTTCTGCAACTTGTTCCCATAGAAAGTGATACTTGATTGGAATGTGCTTCGTATTGGAATGCATCATCGGGTTATTTGAGATACTGATGGCGCTTGTATTATCACAATAGATTGGAATGGGCTCATCATACTCAACATGTATATCTGTCAGTGTTTGTTTCATCCATAAAACCTGTGTACAACATGATACTGCTACAATATACTCTGCCTCGGTTATAGATAAATATATTGATGATTGTTTCT
This sequence comes from Picea engelmannii, assembly GCA_009831015.1. Taxonomy (NCBI): domain Eukaryota; kingdom Viridiplantae; phylum Streptophyta; class Pinopsida; order Pinales; family Pinaceae; genus Picea; species Picea engelmannii. The sequence goes on from ML783114.1 coordinate 568,149, forward strand.
TGCTTAGCCATGATACTAAACACTCACCCAAGTAGAACGTTGCTCCACTGGTGCTTTGTCGATCATCAATGTAACCTACCCAATCTGCATCTATGTAGGCAATAAGTGATAGATCATTTCCTTTTGGATACCATAATCCAAACTATTATGTTCCTTTGAGATATATGAAAATCCTCTTCACTGCTAATACATGTGATTCCTTTGGTGCTGCTTGAAATCGTGCCACCTTTCCAATTGCCTGCATTACATCTGGTCTGGATGCTATCACATATAGAAAGCTACAAATCATTGACTTGTATTGTCTCTGATCTGTAGACTTTGAATCATCATCTTTTCTCAACTTGCAACTGGTTTGCAATCTTCCATTCCGAACCTCTTTAGCATTTCTTTGATATACTTGGTTTGAGAAATAGAAATTCCTTTGTTTCTTTGATGTATCTGAAGACCCAAAAAGAAGGATGGTTCTCCAAGTAATGACATTTCAAATTCATTCTACATGTCCTTTGCAAATTTCTGCCTTAACCTGTCATCAGTACTTAAAAAAATAATATCATCAACATAAAATTCAATTAATAAAATACTATCTTGAGTTACCTTGATGTAGAGGTTTCTATCTGCACTTCCTTTTCTGAACCCTTCCTGCTGTAGATATTTATCTAGTCTAGAGTACCATGTTCTAGGAGCGTGTTTTAGACCATACAATGTCTTCTTTAATTTACACACATAATATGTGTTCTTTGACAACCGAAATCCTTCCGATTGTTCAATGTAGACTTCTTCTTCAAGTTCCCCATTTAGAAAAGATGATTTTATGCCCATCTGATACACTTTAATATTTTTGGAGCATGCATAAGCTAAAAGCAATCAGATTGCTTCCATTCTGGCAACTGGGGCAAATGTCTCTTCAAAGTCGATTCCTTCAACCTGTGCATATCCTTTATATACCATTCTAGCTTTGTTCTTTGTAACATGTCCATCTTCATTCAATTTATTGTTTATTTTTCTCTGTTGTCGTTTTTATCTATTTGATCCAATTCTTCATCCATGGCCTTATTCCAAAATTCATCCTTGCTAGCCTCTTCAAAACAGGTTGGTTCAATTGTAGATGAGAGTGTTAGGTGTGTTTGTTCTGGTGAATGGATTCTTCTTCTAGTCTTAACTCCTACATCTTTGTTTCCGATAATACGATCTGAAGGATGATTCTTTTGTACTCGTTTGCTAGGTGTCTTTGGAGGCACTTGTTGAACTTGCGCTTTTGCTTATGTCAGATCCTCTTTATCTTCCCCTTCTACTTATTTTTCATCATGTTATTCTTCTTTGTAAAGACATTTCATTGATTCATTTTCTTCTTCCTTTAATTCTTGTCTACCTGTTTCATCAATTGTTACATTGATGCTTTCCACAACTTTGTTCAATATCAGGTTGTAACACTTGTATGTTTTCCGTGTACATGAGTGTAACATCCCGCTCTAGCGCACTGAGACCACTTATTATTTGAGGACACTTGCTCGCAAGTGATCTGGACACTTTTGACATTAGACCTATTATATTTGATTATGATGTGATTGACATGATGTGTTACTATTTGATTAGACGGGTGCTATTGACTCAGTTTGATTGAGTGTGCAGGGTTTTGACCTTGAGGATGCAGAGGCATCGGTAGGCCCCCTTGGACTCCGGACTAAGTCAGGGAGTGTGCTTTTGGGTTGAATTGTTTGTTATGATGTTGATTTGATTTGATGATTTGATGACGACATTCTGACATGATTTTGGTGATGCAGGCTGACGATAGCTTGCCGACTTGACTCACATATGGAGTAAAGGGGC
>ML783114.1:578927-637184 GCA_009831015.1 Picea engelmannii
ACTCGTAATAAAACTAGCGTTCAAGTTATGGCATTGCGGTAAGAATAAGGTCGTCTCAAGGGAAGGGATTATCGTTAGGTTTCTGAGTTTAAGATGCACCTCAGTGGGGTCATCGGGGAAGGGTTAACAAAGCTATTTTTATGAAGGCCCCTTACTGGTGAAGGTGCCTGTTAAGGCGCAAGGTCAAGGTGATATAAATTTAATGTGTTAATGGTCCTTGATAACGAATTGAATGTTGTGGATAAGGACGAACTTATACGTTGACTTGTTCCTAAATTAAGCACTATAGAAATAATCTGAGCTCGTATAGGAAGGGTGTTGTTCTTAAACTTTAGGTGGTACTGGATGGGTAAACCTTCCGTGTGCTGGGTCTGATCGTGTCGAGTGGCGACGAAGAGTCTAGAGTGTCGGTTCTTCTACCGCGCGGACACACTTTAAAAAAAAAAAAAAAAAAAACTGCACCTGATGTCGGAGTAGTTGTCTTTAACCTAGGGGGGGATGTTACATTGAGTAACCAACAAGTACTCATTTCTCCACACGAGAGTCAAACTTTTCCATTCTTCCATCTTCTCTTTTGATGTAGCATTTGCTTCCAAAAATTTTGAAGTGCTTCACATTTGTTGGTCTTCCTTTCCATGGCTCATAGGGAGTTTTGTCAGTGTTGTTTCTGAGCATTACTATGTTTTGAATGTGAACTGATGTATGCACTTCCTGTGTCCAAAAGATATCTATTAATCTGGAATCCATTAGCATTGTTCGAGCCATTTCCTATATCGTCATGTTATTTCTTTCAACAACTCCATTCTGTTGAGGTGTCCTAGCAACAAAGAATTGCCTTTTTATTCCATGTCTACTGAGTAGTCCATAAATTCCTTTAAAGTGAACTCTCCTCCATTATCAGATCTCAAGCATTTGATATTTTAATCCATTTTATTTTCAACCATTTCCTTGTAGACCTTGAAGTTTTCAAAAGCTTCTGACTTATTCCTGAGAAAGAAAACTGCAGTCATTCTTGTATAGTAATATACTAATAGCATAAAGTATTTCTCACCTGTTAAACCCTTTGTTGTAGTTTTTCCAACTTGATCAATATGCACAATTTCTAGTGGTATTGATGTTGAATATTCTTTTCATTTAAGCCTGTTATTTGTTTGTTTTCCTTGTTGACAATGCTTGCATAAAGTGTTGGTTGGTTTCGTGATCTGGGGCATTTCTCTAACTGCTTACCTTTTGTTGACTTTGACAAGGTTATCAAAATGTATGTGACCCATTCTTTTGTGCCATAGCCAACTTTCATCTTCCTTTCTTAGGAAACACTTTTCATTTCCAATTTCACTTAATACATATATGTTGCTTGAAGTTCTCGCAGTTGTTGCAATCAATTTTCTTGAACCTTCTTTTATTATCTCAAACTTTTGTGAATCAAAAGTAACTTATGACCTTGGTCACACATTTGAATCACACTTAGAATATCATGTTTCATATCTTTTACTTGTAGAACATTTTTTGCCTTGGTATTCTTGTTCCCAATTCCAATTGTGCATTTTCCAATGATTTTAGTTGAATCATCATTTCCGAAGGAGACTGGTCCACCTCTTTCCTTTCTTAATGTAAGAAACATGTCTCTATCACCTATCATGTGTTTTGAACAACCACTGTCAACATACCAACCACGTTTCTTCTGCTTAGCTTGTAGAGCGAGTGTGCATTCTTCACTGCTATACTGATTATGCTTTCTTATCCATGTCCTTTTCTGAGGTTCTTGTCTGTGACTGTTGTTGTTATGTTGTAGTTCTCTAGGAGGGACTGTCATTCTGCAATCTTTGGCCATGTGTCCAAAGTTGTTACATTTGTAGCATTCCACTTCAGTTCTCAAATATTCAAACTTGTTGTAACTTCTTCTCTGTGTTTCACTAGGCCTTCTTGGATAACCCTTTTGTGTATGACTTTCAAAGTTGTTTATGTTCTTGTTGTTAGCTCTGCAATTCATAATTTTATGTCAAAAATTATTACATGCATAACATAAAACAAAAAAGATAGTTTGATACTTGGGAGTTGAATATCTTCTGAAAGGAAGTACTCTTATGAATCCTTCTTCTTCCTAAGGCCTATCTGTTTCTGTCGGTCCTTGATTCTAAAATTTGAATCTTCTTGGTGGAGGAGTGTCCCTGTAATTTTCTTTGCAGACCTTCCTATCCCCTTTCATTGTTTCTACATAGCTTTTTGAATATGTTCATTGTTCTGTTGTTTTGGAGTTTGATCCCTTTTATGTTTGATTGTATCCAAGTCCAGACTTGTTATGATGAGGTTTTTGACTGTTGATAATGTCATTCAAAACTTTTGAGATGTTTTGCATATTTTTCTTTTGAAGATCCTTTCTTAATGTGACAATTTTTTCTTCCAAATTTTCAATGATCATGTCTCTTCCTTCTAGTTGTTCTTTGAGTGCTTCTTCAATTATTTTATCTTCTTCAATTTGAACCTTCAAATTTGTGATCATTTGTTTTAGTTCCCGAGTGTCTTATTTCTTGTCTAGTTCCACTTGTTTCTTGTTTTTCTTCTTTTCTCTTTTGATAACTCTATGGCACACACCAATTATTCTCGATAGTCAACTTCTGCCTCTTCATATTCTTCTTCAGCCTCTTCATATTCTTCTTCAGAGTCTTCTTTATTAGAGTCTTCTACTACCATGAATATAACTCTTTCTGTCTCACTATCACTGACTTCATCTTCATCTGATGATGAGATGTCTTCTTTGGTGCATAAACGTTTCTTGAAAACTTTAATTGTGGTTCTTTTGCCTTTATATGTTTGTTTTCTATTTGAGTAACCTTCATCATTTCTCTTTTTCTTATGAGGACATTTGTTAGCAAAATGGCCAATACCATCACAATTCAAACAAATCAAAGGAAGCTTACCTCTATACCTGTCGTTGGTTCTGTTGTTCAATCTTCTGACAAACTTGGTCGCTTCTTCATCATCTTCCAAGATGTCATTGTTGTTGCTATGTTCTTTTTATTTTTTCTTTCCCTTTTGTTCTGAATTTTTGGATGCTTTGAAGGTTGCTTATTTTATATTTGGATTTTCCTGTTCAATTCTCATTTCATATGTTGTGAAGATTCCATGTAGTTCATCCATGCTTATTGAGTTTAGATCTGCTCTTTCTTCTAGTGATGATATCTTAGGGTCAAATCTCATAGGAAGAGATCTTAGTACCTTTTGAACAATTACAGATTCTTTGATTTCTTCTCCCAATCCCAAGATTGCATTTATTGTTTCATTGACTCGTAAAAAGTAGGTTGCAATATTATCATCTTCCTTCATCTTTAGTTGTTTGAACTAACCATTGTAAGTTTGAAGCTTTGCTGCTTTGACTTTTGAATCTCCTTCATAAATATTTCGAAGTTTGTCCCAAATATCTTTAGTGGATTTACAATTTGCAAATTTGGTGAATACCGATTCTCCAAGACCATTCAGAAGTGCATTTGTGGCTTTGGAATTACTCCGACCGAGTTTCACTGCTTTGTCATTTGTCGACGGAACTGTTGGTGTTGTGTATTCATCTACAATTGATTGCCAAATTTCAAATCCATGTGCCTGTATATATGTCTTCATCCTTATGCTCCAAAATGCTTACTTGTGTCCATCAAATTGTGGTATTCAATTTTTATACATTTTGTTGCTCTCCATGATCTACCTTTCAGTGGTTAAATTGATTTCTGAAGGAACCTGCTCTGATACCAATTGTTGGATTACTGAGAGGGGGGGTAAATCAGTAATCGAACAATCTAATCCTTTTTAACCATATAATGCAAGTTTTATATCAATGTAGCATTATCATCCAATATTTGCAGAGTAAATAAATAATGAACAAATGAACAATCATAAACATACACAATACACCAGTGTTTTTACGTGGAAACCCAAAGCGGGACAAAAACACAGAATGTTTTTTAATATATGTCTTGAAGAATTACATTCATTGGAAGCACAAACTTCCTTTGTTTTCCATTTGCAACTAGAAGGAGGCTTCAACCCCCTAGTTTCTCAGGATACAACTTGGGGGAAGCTCCAACTCCCCAATTCTTTGGCTACAACTAGAAAGAGGCTACAACCCCATATGTTATCCATCTACAACCAAAATGTGGCTACAACCACCTGTCCTTGCCCTGTCCAACCACCCTGACGTATAAGTAGAATGATAGAACTACTGTCACACTATCATTGTGAGATATACTGTTGTAAACCTATACCAATCGACCTGCACCAAAAAAATTGTACTAATAACCTGAATCATGCATCAACTGTAACATCCCCAAAAATAAATTATTTTTAAGTCTGAAAATACCTAGGAATTTAGTTTCATTTTTTGTAAATTCGAAATTGGAAAATTATTGTCATTTATGGCAATTCTGAATTTCGAATTTAGTTAATTGTAATTTATGATTATGACTGTTGGGAAAGATTTGATTTGATCCAACTAACTCTTTGACTATGACACTTGTAAGAAAAAAATATTTTTATATTTATTGTTGATGGAAAAATGGAACAGTCAGGTTGAAATCAGCTGACCATGACTCCATGAGTGGAGAACATGTTGGAACTACCTCAGGGCTGAATGTGACAAGTGGAAAATCAAGAATTTGGCCACTGGCAGCCCCGGAAAATCATGGATTTGGAAAGATTCAAAAATTCCCAAGGGGAAAAGACCCAGGCACAATTGATTTTGGATATATATAGCATATGGGAGGAGGCAAGACGTTGCCTAGTATGCCGAGGAAAAAGAATTATCTCTTGTTGTTATGAACACTATTTTCTGAGTGTGAGACAAGGAGAAGTTTTCTGAAATAGAAGGACTATAGCTAAGGAGGAGTTCTGGAATTCACCCTCATGGATTCATGGTCAGGCTAGGGGGTGAGCGGAGCAAGTAGATTTGGTTGTTCTGTTATAAGGTTGGGAGGAACTTAGCTGTTCCATTTTATTTTCGGAAATTGCTCAGATATGTCCATCTACTCCTTATTTGATTAAATGTTATTTGTTTGATGATTGATATAATGCATCTCTTTAAATATGGATGAAAGGCTTAATTGATTTAAATGGTGTTGGAATGAAATAAAATAAATATAGTATAACTCTCTCACAGTTTTATTGTATTCCTTGAGTAAGAGATTTTGTGTGTATTAACTGTAAATGGGACTGTGTTATATAAGTATATGGAATATGTAATTAAACTACATGGGATCCGTATTGTGCTAACCCTAACCTTTCTAGCATATAAATTATTGCATACAAGTAACCAGCTCGAAAATTTATTGTCAATTAAAATGCCAAAGAACAGATGTGAAGTAAATTTGAAGATTTAAGATTTACCTAGACATATATTGTTACAGGTTAAATACATAGGCTGTACCAAATAATGAGAAAAATCAGACTGTAAAAACGTTATTGAAAACTTGGAACGAGTACCTACAATTGGAAGTGACCAAACACACACACACACACATATATATATATATATACCATAGCTTCCTATTATATATAATCATTCCATCTTCAAATTGCGTTTGCACAGTCTAATTTGCATAACTATTTGGTACAACTTGTGTATTTAACCTATATAGGTTAAATACACAAGTTGTACCAAATAGTTATGCAAATTAGACTGTGCAAATGCAATTTGAAGATGGAATGATTATATATAATAGGAAGCTATGGTATATATATATATATATATATATATATATATATATATATATATATATATATATATATATATAGTTGTCTAAACATGTTCCAGGTCCACTTAAAAATGCCTATTGCATACTCAAACCAGATACCGATGACATAAAGGAAATGATCAGTCAAATGCCACAATAATCATAACATGAAATTGTCCTTTTCATAACAGTATTTTCATTTCACTCTTTTAAACAAGAATAAGAGAAGATCCGCGTAACCACAAGCCTAGAGTAAATAATTAACAACCAGTGTTTCAATACAAATGTGCAGGAGAAGAATCTTGTGTCTCAAACATTTAACTTATTACATATACCAAAATCAGGCCATAAATCAAAGGTGTATTCAACCCTACACAATTACCGCATTTATAATTTTCCAACAGTAAAACATCATTACAACAACTGAATATACTTTTCAACTAGTCCCTACAGGAGCCTGGATTGAACCCTCCACAATAACGATATTCTAGGTCAGATCATTATTTTTTTTATTAGAACCTGGATTGATAAACACTGAGAGTACTGTCAAGGAACCCGAGTAACTTTTGCGTAAGGCGATGTCCAAATCTGAGATTTTGTGCACACCAACCCTGTGAAAGACCAAGAGAATTTCAATTAGTATTTAGTAGGAAGCAATTGAAATTCTTATGTTGAATGTAGAATTAAATTACCAGGGAAAATAATTATAAAGGAGATAACGCAGGAAAGTTTCAGAATGAACTTAACTTGGGGTCTATAGTAAAAGTTTCAGAATGAACTTAACTTGGGGTCTATAGTAAAAGTTGTTTTCCTCCTCAGCATCCTTGAAAACGTCATCCACAGACCAAAGGGGGTTGGAGGAGCCAAGGACCGCCTAATGGGTACCCTTGCAGTCAAAAGGGGCTCATCATTATATTTTAGAAACCAAACATTTAGCAATCTTTTCAGAAAGAGAATGATCATACAATATCCAAACAGATATAATGAAGAATGTGTAGTGTCAATCCGGTATCCATAAGATTTGCCTAGTTGGCCATAGAATGAGGTTACAAATTTATTCTCGTTTTAATCAAAACCCTCTTGGAATAAACATCACGAATATAATTCTAAATGAACTTGAGTTACCTTTGTTGGATGCGATTTAATAAAAGCAGTTAAGACATTCAAACCTTTAGGACAACATACAAGGTAATTCTTCGGTCAGGTCCCAAAGGCCCAGAATAAGGCTAAACGATGAGAGACAAAAATGGAATTCATACTGGTACAAAGGCGTCATAGGATAAGGAAAATAATTGTAGATTAAAAGGAACGTCATTAACAACTTTGGAGAAGACGAATTCAATTGAACATGCCAAGAAATAAGTGCTCACAGAATTAACTGTATTGTGAAGATTTATCTCATGAAGTTCTTTAACATTTTACCACACTTTTGTTTGGGACACGCCAAATGTAGTAAAGGCCGAGCGTTGCTGGCACACTCAAGCTCTTAGGCATTCTGTGATTTCAGAAGGCAGAGATATAACATAAAACGAATCATTCCCTTGAAAGAAACGACTCGGGACCTTCATGAGTACCAAGACTTTAAAACCATGAATTGATATGAAGCTTTACCGAAGTAACAGATTTTCCGAAGGGTTCAAGTATGGACTATTGTTTTACCTCGAGCTCGTAAGGTTCAAGGTACTCAGAACAAGCAACGTTTAACATACAGTAAGACGTCATCACATAGGGTCCTAACAAACAATACTAAGGATAGGTATAAAACCAAAGTAAACCCCAAACACTACTGGGGGAAATTCCATTACCCAAATTCTACACCATACCCTCTTAAGAGTTTTCAAAAGAACTGATACATAGCATAAAAACTTTCTTAAAATCGGGATTCGAATATACAACAACTAGAGAATCCTTACCTAGTTTATGGTAGCGTTTGATAGATGTGTTCCGCTATACTCTCCTCTACCAGAGCGATCTCGACTCCACCAAAGCTCTGGTTATGCTACCACGAAAGAATTGAAACAGGGTTATCACTGTAAACAAAGGGAAAACTACATAGAGCTGAGAGGATGGGTGAAACAATAGACTTGGGAGAATCCTCGTAGGTTAAGCTTAACGACATTAATGCAGAGTTGTACCCAACCCATGTGATTAGAGTAATGTGGTAGCAATTTGATGGACACAATAAACAAGCGATGGTACCAAGGAGGAAATGGTACCAATGAGGCAAGTTACAGACCACCATAAATGTTGTTGGAAGGGCTCATTTACACCATGACAGTCATATACTATCAGACTAGGACAACTGTAACGACAGATTAGTTCTAGGTTATAAATTAGTTAGAGTTCTATATTTCTTTCCAAATTTGTTAGCCCTCGTGCCAGTATTAGTTCGATGGTTAGTCCTAATGAGTGGGGTAAACAACTAAGAACAAGCAATAGACACCCAACCATTTGATTCAATTGTTCTAGGCTTTAATGCTATCACGTGTCAAATTCCATGTGGATAGAATTTGTTTCGTCACACAAGTCTGAGGGGTTAATTTCATTAATTCGAAGCTAGTGTAGAAATGCACATTTATTTTTTTCCATAGTATGTATATAACTTGCGCATATTGAATGTTTATTCTGTGATGGATATATATAATTTCCTTAATCTAAATCCAGTGTTGAAATGTGCATTTGTTGGTTTCCATAGTATGTATATATATAGCCTGCACAAATTGAATGCATACTCTATGGTGAGTAACTATATATGCATATAGTTATATTCGCTTAGGTATCGACCTACCTTCCTTAAAATAGGAATAAGTTACAGTCTTTAGTTCCAATTGTCAAGGATATGGAAAATGTAAAGGATGCAAAGAAAAATTAGTGTTAAATCAGATCATAGTATCGTTAAGAAATGCTAGATAATAAATGAAAGTATTGCATAATGACCCTAGAATTTTATTTTTATTTTTTATGGGTAAATATGGGGTTCATTACATCAACCATGCATCAACCTGTACCTCAACCTGTAATCAACCTGTACCATAAAAAAATGCATCAACCATGCACCAACATGTACCTCAACCTCAACCAAAATATCTCATCAATTTCATCATCCAAATCAGATTTGTAACTCTGTAATAGACCTGATGTATATGATCACATACCTGCAAACCTTCCTTAACTTTAACAACAAGAGACTAGCATTTTCATCAAACTTTACTTTAGTCTCACTTGACTAGTTTTGGATTAGTCAACAACCCTAACTTGAAATAATCATAACTATGCACCTGTAATGAATAAAGATCTGAAAATAGCACACAATGTTCTTCAGTGTGTCTTATTGAATTCCTCCAGGTTTCATTGCTTGAAACCTCTCAGAAAAGGATTTATAGCAAAAATGACATACCTTGTTGAATTCTAACTTATTATAGAGAGCGAACTTTTACAGCGTGCCCCACACGGAATATTTGTTGTGTGGATATAAAAATTGTACACAGAATACTAAAGACTGTACTCTAACAAACACATTTGGATTTGTTATGAAGAATTTATGACATTTTTACCCGAAACACTTGTTTTAGACTAGTTTCAGGACTAGCCACAAACCCTATTTTCCACGGAGTGTAACTCCAAAACTACAATGATCCACTAGCTTAAATTCGTACCAAATCTACTTGGATATGTTTTCTCATTGGCCTCACAATTTCGTGGTCTGAATCATTCTATAAAAAAATTTATTGCGAAAATGGTGAGATGACTTGTAAATAACATACCTTAGAAAGCATCATTAAAAGAATTTATCCTCCCTTAAATTTCAGCCTTCTTTACTTCACCTTCCCTTTGAAATTCAGATTAGATATCCTTTGGTTACCTCAGTCACCTGTAGATATTCAATATTCTCAAGTGTGATTGAAATGAGAGAGCCTTGCCTCTTATTTATACTATCCAAGTAACTTCCTTAGAAGCATCTTCTAGGCCACTTTGTCCACATAGTCACCTATGTCCAACTTTGCCCAATTTTCCACTTGTCCATGTATCCAATAGCCACTTGACCACTTAACCCATTTTCCTCATTAGGGTTAACCTTCTTATAACCACTTTCCATAATTAGAAAGTTCTCCATTTACTTTATTATTAAAATAATCCTCCTTGACTTTGTCACTTCACTTTATTATTTAAATAATCCTCTTTGATTTTGTCACTTCACTTTATTATTTAAATAACCATCTTTGAATTTGTCACTTCATTTTATTATTTAAATAATCCTCTTTGACTATGTCACTTCACTTTATTATTATCACAATAGATTGGAATGGGCTCATCAAACTCAACCTGTATATCTTTCAGAGTTTGTTTCATCCATAGAACCTGTGTACAACATGTTGTTGCTGCAATATACTCTGCCTTGGCTGTAGATAAATATACTGATGAGTGTTTCCTTCTTATCCAAGATACTAAACACTCACCCAAGTAGAACATTTCTCCACTGGTGCTTCGTCAATCATCAATGTAACCTTCCCAATCTGCATCTGTGTAGGCAATAAGTGATAGATCCGTTCCTTTTGGATACCGTAACCCAAACTCTTTTGTTCCTTTGAGATATCTAAAAATCCTCTTCACTGCTAATACATGTGATTCCTTTGGTGTTGCTTGAAATCATGCCACCTGCCCAACTTCCTACATTACATCTGGTCTGGATGTTGTCACATATAGTAAGCTACCAATCATTGACCTGTATTGCCTATGGTTTGTAGACTTTGAATCATCATCTTTGCCCAACTTGCTACTGGTTTGCATGGGAGTCGTCACTGGTTTGCAATCTTCCATTTCGAACCTATTTAACATTTATTTGATATACTTAGTTTGAGAAATAAAAATTCCTTGGTTTCTTTGACATATCTTGAGTTACCTTGATGTGGAGGTTGTTGTCTGTGCTTCCTTTCCATAGTTCGTAGGGAGTTTTGTCATTGTTGTTTCTGAGCATTACTCTGTTTTGAATGTGAATTGATGTATGCACTGCATGTGTCCAAAAAATATTTGTCAATTTGGAATCCATTAGCATTGTTCGAGCCATTTCCTATGTAATTATCATCCATTATGATAATATTCATTTGTCTCTGAACCACTCTCTGAACCAATCTATGAATCCATGCTCTCTTCCACTATCATATATATGTCTAAAACTGCTAAGTGTTCTTACGAATCCATATCTGTCCATACTGTCCAAGACTCTACTTGCGCAACTGTCCATAATGTTGACCCATTTATCACTATACTATCATGAAGTCTTGATTAATCTATCAAATTGTACTTCTGCTAACTGATTTATCTGAATCTGTCTTCGCAAACTATGCAAGTTGCTCGAAGGATGCTTCTTTGGTCTGTCACAAATATCGCATAAACTCCCCCTGTCTAATATTCATATTACTTGGGAGTCTTTAATCGAGATGGATCAGAACAATTCCTGCTCTAATGTGTATTCATCATCATCTTCATTGGTAGATTCATTATCTCTATGAGCTCTGACTTCTTTATTTCTGTCTGTGGATTCATCTTTCACTACAATGCCTGAAAGTAAAATCTCTTGAACCTGTTCCTTATTTACCTATCCTTCCTTTCTTTCATTTATTTTCCAAACCTTTCTGTATTTGACATGTTTCTTTTTCTCTGTAGAATTTTCTTCATCTCAGTTTATTGTCAATATTGCGATCTCTAGTACCTGGTATTTGTTCACCTGTTCTTCATGTTTTCTTATCCATACTTTCTTATATCTGATATCAATATTCTCTTTCATGGAAGTATCGATCATGCTTCTACAATCACTGGCTATGTGTCTATAGTTATGACGTTCGTAACACTCAATGTTACGTGTGACCACATAGGCACTTCTTGCTTGAACATTTATTTTATAATCCCTGCAATCTGCAACCTTGTGTCCAAAGTTAGTGCAATAAAAACATTGACCATAAAATAAATTTTCTTACCTGAGAATGAATGATATTCTTTGTGGCGTAGTCCTTTTGAATTTTTTCCTTGGCTAATCATGATCATGATTGAAGCTTCTTTTTTGCTTGAACATGGATGGTGTTCTTGAAGATGTATCTTCAATAATTTTCTTAGATTCTAGTTGACCGTGATTCCTTCCTTTGAGTACTTCTACATAACTCTTTATATTTTATTCATTCTTCTTTTCTAGCAACCTAGAGTGCTTCTCTTCATTCTCTATAACTGATGTGGATGTTTTTGTCTCTTCAATGTTATTGTTGAGCTTGACGATTTTACTTCTCAATGTGACAACTTCTTCTTCAAGCTTCTCAACCTCTTCTTCTTTCTTCATTATCTGATACTTCATGACTTCTTTTGTTCTTTTCGCTTCTTTAGGTTGAATTTTTAATGTGATTATTTCTTCTTCAAGTCCATTCTCTTCTTGACCAAACTCTATCTCAAACTGGTTTAGATCGTTAGTTATTTCCTTAACATGATCTGTCAATATCTTCTCTCTCATTTATGCTTCTTCCTTCTGTGCTGCTATGTTGTTTTCCAAACACTGCTTTTGATATTCAATATTTCCTTCAATCTTTCTGGCTTCTTCTAGCTGAGCTCTTAAGTTCTCAATGACCTGTTGGGCTTCTTAAAAAATGTGAATACTTTCCTTTTGTTTCATCAATTCTTTCTTGAGTGAATTGTTTTCTTCTCTTAGTTTATCTAAAACACTAATCAATTCTTCTTCATAATTGTCTTCCTTTTCAATTAGTTTTTTTGTATAATTTCCTTCATGGCATTCTATTTCAAGATGTCCACATTTTTCACAATTAAAACAAAACAACATACCTCTAGTGATTATGTATTCTTCATCTTCTGAATCTGCTTGACATGGTGAACATAATTCTTCTTGATTTGTATCTGCCTCTTCTTTAACATTTTCTGAATTTGCAATGGGTGAAGAATATATGTCATGTAAATTATCCCAAATTTCTTTTTCTCTTACCAAATTAGGTAATCCTTCCCAGATGAAATTCATTGCTATTTTGTTATTCTTCCTCAATTCCTTCTTGGCTGCAGTCTTTGCCTTTTTTGAACTATCATATCTTGTAACAACTGATAGCCAAATATAATGTCTCTGTGCCTGTAAAAATACTTTCATCCTTATGCTCCACATATGATACTTAAAACCATTATGACCATTAAACATTGGTACTCCATTCTTAGAATAATCCATGATCTCCTTCCAGTGGTTAAATTGTTTCCTAAAGGAACAAGATCTAATTCCAATTGTTGGATTACTGAGAGGGGGGTGAATCAGTAATAGAGAAATTTAATCCTTTTTAACCATATAATCCAAGTGTTATATCAATGTAGCATTATCATTCAATAATTGTAGAGTAAATAAACAATGAACAAATGAATAATCATACACATAGACAATACACTAGTGTTTTACGTGGAAACCCAAAGAGGGAGAAAACCACATAATTTTTTTTCTTATATGTCTTGAAGAATTACATTCATTGGAAGCACCAACCTCCTTTGTTTTCCAGCTACAACTGGAAGGAGGCTCCAACCCCCTAGTTTCTCAGGCTACAACCTGAGGGAAGCTCCAACTCCCCAATTATATGGCTACAACCAGAAGGAGGCTACAACCCCTTATGTTCTCCATCTACAACTGGAAGATGGCTACAACCACATGTCCTTGCCCCGTCCAACGCCTTGACGTATAAGTAGAATGATGGAACCACTGTCACACTATCACTGTGAGATATATTGTTGTAAACCTGTACCAATCAACCTGTAATCAACTTGTACCATAAACAAGTGCACCAATCATGCACCAACCTGTACCTTAACCTGTATCATAAACAAGTGCATCAACCATGCAATAACCTATACAAAAACATGTACCATGAACAAGTGCATCAACCATGCACCAAACCTGTACAAAACCTATACCATGAACAAATGCATCAACCATGCACCAAACCTGTACAAATAACCTGTCACAACAACCTATCCAAACAACCTATCACAACAACCTGTCTCATCAATACTATCAACCAAATCAGATCTACTCACCAATATCAATCACCAAGACAACTCTCAAATATGTGCATCAACAACCATAACACAACAACTCATAATCATCACCAAGATCAATATGTGATTCTAATAATATACCAATACAAGTATGTTAAATCATCCATAAACTATGTGTCAAAAATACTACTAACAAGTGCCTCCAACCATGTACCAAGTATGTACCAATAATGTATCAACTACTCATCAATATGTACCAACATCGTCAACTATACACCTCATGTATGTGCCAATGCAGCATCTACTTGTCTCAACCATGTACCCAACATGTACCTCAACCAAAATCCCTCATCAATTTCATCATCCAAATATGATTTGTAACTCTGTAATAGACCTGGTGTATATGATCACATACATGCAAACTTTCCTTAACTTTAACAACAAGAGACTAGCATTTTGACAAACTTTACTTTAGTCTCACATGACTAGTTTTGAATTAGTCGACAACCCTAACTTGAAATAATCATAACTATGTACCTGTAATGAATAAAGATTTTAAAAATAGTACACAATGTTCTTCAGTGTGTTTTGTGCAATTCCTCCAGGTGTCACTACTTCAAACCTCTCAAAAAAGGAGTTATAGCAAAAGTGGCATACCTTGCTGAATTCTAGCTTATTTTAGAGATCGAACTTGTAGAGCGTGCCCCACATGGAATATTTGTTGTATGGATCTGAAAATTTTACACAGAATACTAAAGACTATAATCTAACCAACACATTTGGTCTTACTTAATTTGGATCTATTATGAAGAATTAATGACCTTTTACCTGAAACCCTTGTTTTAGACTAGTTTCAGGACTAGCCACAAACCCTATTTTCCACGGAGTGTAACTCCAAAAATACAACGACCCAAAAGATGAAATTATTACCAAATCTACTTGGATATGTTTTCTCAATGGCCTATCAATTTTATGGTCTGATTCATTCTAGAAAAAAATTTATTGTGAAAATGGTGGGATGACCTGTAAATAACATAACTTAGAAAGCATCATCAAAATAATTTATCCTCCCTTGAATTTCGGCCTTCTTTACTTCACCTTCTCTCTTAAATTTGGATTAGATATACTTTGGTTACCTCAGTCACATGTATATATTCAATATGCTCAAGTGTGATATAAAATGAGAGATCCTTGCCTCTTATTTATACTTTCATGTAACTTCCTCAAGGGGTTACCTTTTAACCATCTTAACCCACTTTCCTTATTTTAGGGTTAACCAACTTCTAACCACTTGTCCAATTAGTAATTTATCCATTAGATTTATCATTTAAATAATTTATTTTGTATCAACTCTGACTTATATTACACTCATCAATTCACTTTACCTCAAAGGGTTACCTTCTAACCATCTTAAACCACTTTCCTTATTTTAGGGCTAGCCCACTTCTAACCACTTGTCAACTTAGTAATTTCTCCATTAACTTTATTATTTAAATAATTTGTTTTGTATTCACTTTGAATTATAGTACATTGATCACTTCACTTTATTATTTACCTTCTAAAAAACACTTAAACGACTTTGACTACTTTGACCTTTTGGGGCTTCTAGATGACTCATGAGGGTTCTCCAACTTCACGTGGCCATAAATCTCTAACCATGAGGAGTTATGTGACATTTCACATACCACTGGAAATGGAATGACATGTACTATCCATATAGAATAGTCTTTCCTTAAAATATATCAAAACTAATACCATTATCCATCAAACAAACTTGGTTCCATTACCCAAACCTGGGTTCTCCAACTTCTCATGGCCATAACTCTCTAACCGTGAGGAGTTATGTGACGTTCCACATACCACCGGAAACGAAATGACATATACTATCCATATAGAATAGTCTTACCTTCAAACATATTAAAACTCATACCATTATACATGAAACAACCTTGGGTCCATTACCCAAACCTTTGTGCTACCAGAATTCACTACCGAACTTTCTCCAAGGGTTGACATCAATCATTAAGGGTTGAAATCAATATACAATATCACTATCTAATTGTTGACATCAATGAAAACCAAAAATTCATACCAACTATCCATCAACCTAAGCCAACTGTCTAACAATATCCCCCTTTGGAATTGATGGCAACACTTAGTCATGATAACAATCATGCTTATACTCCTCATCAATGTTTATATATCTCCCCCTTTGACATCAATAGAAAGGGGTATCTCCCTTTGGGGCTGTTGCCCCTGACTGAACTCTCCTTGGGGCTGCTCCCCCTGTCTACATGCCTATGATTTTTCTTTGTGTTTATAAGCCTTTGATTACTCTCCCTCCCTTCATATGAATAATATCTCCCCCTTTGACAAAGGGTATCAATCTGAAGTCATGTCTCTCATTCTTCCCTGGTGACAATCGCTCCCCCTGGAAACATGCCTATATGCTCTTTGTCCAAGAATTTACCTTTGCATCTGATAAATCTCTCCCCCTTTTTCCTATTTATGGTGCTTCCTTGTGTACATATAAGACATATAAGATAAGCATTCAAAATAATTCATTTTGGAGTAGAAATTACTCCTAGTCTCTGGTGAAGATACTCAAGGGCTTCCCATGGAAGTGGTTTTGTAAAGATGTGTGTCACTTGTTATTTTGTTCCCACATATTCAACTCTTATGTTCTTCTCTGCAACTTGTTCCCATAGAAAGTGATACTTGATTGGAATGTTTTTTGTCTTGGAGTGCATCACCGGGTTTTTTGAGATACCGATGACGCTTGTATTATCACAATAGATTGGAATGGGCTCATCATACTCAACTTGTATATCTGTCAAAGTTTGTTTCATCCATTGAACCTGTGTAAAACATGATACTGCTGCAATATACTCTGCCTTGGCTGTAGATAAGGATATTGATGATTGTTTCTTGCTTATCCAAGATACTAAACACTCACCCAAGTAGAATTTTTCTCCACTGGTGCTTCATCGGTCATCAATGCAACCTTTCCAATCTGCATTTATGTAGGAAATAAGTGATATATCCTTTCCTTTTGGATACCATAATCCAAACTCTTATGTTCCTTTGAGATATCTGAAAATCCTCTTCACTCCTAATACATGTGATTCCTTTTGTGTTTCTTGAACTCGTGCCACCTATCCAACTGTCCACATTACGTCTAGTTTGGATGTTGTCACATATAGTAAGCTACCGTTCATTGACATGTATTGCCTCTGGTCTATAGACTTTGAATCGTCATCTTTTCTCAACTTGCAACTAGTTTGCATAGGAGTGGTAACTGGTTTGCAATCTTCCATTCTGAATCTCTTTAGCATTTATCTGATATACTTAGTTTGAGAAATAAAAATTCCTTGGTTTCTTTGACATATCTTGATTTACCTTGATGTAGAGGTTTTTGTCTGCACTTCCTTTCCATAGTTCGTAGGGAGTTTTGTCATTATTGTTTCTAATCATTACTCTGTTTTGAATGTGAACTGATGTATGCACTGCATGTGTCCAAAAAATATCTGTCAATTTGGAATCCATAAGCATTGTTCGAGCCATTTCCTGTGTAATTATCATCCACTATGATAATGTTCATTTGTCTCTGAACCACTCTATGAACCAATCTATGAATCCATTCTCTTGTCCACTATCATATGCATGTCCAAAACTACTAAGTGTTCTTACGAATCCATCTTTGTCCATACTGTCCAAGACTCTAATTGCGCAACTGTCCATAATGTTGACCCATTTATCACTATACTATCATGAAGTCTTGATTAATCTATCAAACTGTACTTCTGCTAACTGATTGCTCTGAATCTATCTTCTCAAACTCTACAAGATGCTCGAACGATGGTTCTTTGGTCTGTCACAGCTATCGCATTGACTCCCCCAATCTAATATTCATATTACTTGGGAGTCTCTAAGCTGGATGGATCAGAACAATTTTTTCTCTGATGTGTATTCATCATCATCATCATCTTCATTGGTAGATTCATCATCATCTTCATTGGTAGATTCATTATCTCGTTGAGCTTTGACTTATTTTTTTTTGTCTGTGGATTCATGTTTCACTACAATGCTTGAAAGTACAATCTCTTGAACATGTTCCTTATTTATCTATCCTTCCTTTCTTTCAGTTATTTTCCAATCCTTTATGTATCTGACATCTTTCTTTTTATCTATAGAATTTTCTTCATCTCGTTTTATTTCCAATATTGCAATCTCTGGTACTTGGTCTTTGTTCACCTGTTCTTCCTATTTTCTTATACACACTTTCTTATATCTGATATTAGTATTCTCTTTCATGGAAGTATAGATAATGCTTCTACAATCACTGGCTACGTGTCCATAGTTATGAAATTTATAGCACTCAATGTTATGTGCGACCACATAGGCACTCCTTGCTTGAACATTTCTTTTATAATCCCTGCAATTTACAACCTTATGTCCAAAGTTAGTACAATAAAAACAATAACCATAAAATAAATTTGCATACCTGGGAGTGAATGATCTTCTTTGTGGCCTAGTCCTTCTGAATTTTTTCCTTGACTGGTCATGATCATGATTGAATCTTATTTGTGGCTTGAACATGGATGGTCTTCTTGAAGATGTATCTTCAACAGTTTTCTTAGATTCTGATTGACCATGATTCCTTCCTTTGAGTATTTCTACATAACTCTTTCTATTTTCTTCATTCTTCTTTTCTAACAACCTAGAGTGTTTCTCTTCATTCTCTATAATTGATGTGGATGTTTCTCTCTCTTCAACTTTCTTGTTGAGCTTGAAAATTTTACTTTTCAATGTGACAACTTTTTCTTCAATCTTCTCAACCTCTTCTTCTTTCTTCATTATCTGAGACTTCATGACTTCTTTTATTCTTTTTGCTTCTTCAAGCTGAATTTTTAATGTGATTATTTTTTCTTCAAGTATTTTCTCTTCTTGACCAAACTTTGCCTCAATATGGTTTAGATTGTTAGTTCTTTCCTTAACATGATCTATCAATATCTTCTCTCTCATTTCTGCTTCTTCCTTCTGTGCTGCTATGTTGGTTTCCAAACACTGCTTTTGATATTCAAGATTTTTTTCGATCTTTCTGGCTTCTTCTAGCTGAGTTCTTAAGTTCTCAATGACCTGTTGGGATTCTTAAAAAATGTGAACACTTTCCTTTTTTTTCATCAATTCTTTCTTGAGTGAATTGTTTTCTTTTCTTAGTTAATCTAAAGCACTAATCAATTCTTTTTCATAATTGTCTTCCTT
This sequence comes from Picea engelmannii, assembly GCA_009831015.1. Lineage (NCBI taxonomy): Eukaryota > Viridiplantae > Streptophyta > Pinopsida > Pinales > Pinaceae > Picea > Picea engelmannii. The sequence goes on from ML783114.1 coordinate 597,932, forward strand.
TTCAATTTGTTTTTTTGTCTCATTTCCTTCATGGCATTCTATTTAAAGATGTCCACGTTTTTCACAATTAAAACAAAAAAACATACCTCTGGTGATTATGTATCCTTCATCTTCTGAATCTGCTTGACATGGTGAACATAATTCTTCTTGATTTGTATCTGCATATTCTTTGACATTTTCTAAATCTGTGATGGGTGAAGAAGATATGTCATGTAATTTATCCCAAAGTTCTTTTGATGATAAACATTTACCAACCTTTTCTCTTACCGGATTAGGTAATCCTTCCCAGATGAAATCCATTGTTATTTTATTATTCTTCCTCAATTCCTTCTTGGCTACAGTCTTTTCCCTTTTTGAACTATCATATCCTGTAACATCTGATAGCCAAATATAATGTCCTTGTTCCTATAAAAATGCTTTCGTCCTTATGCTCCACATCTCATACTTAAAACCATTCTGACCATTAAACATTGGTACTCCATTATCAGAATAATCCATGATCTCCTTCCAGTGGTTAAAATAATTCCTAAAGGATTCGACTCTGATTCCAATTGTTGGATTACTGAGAGGGGGGGGTTGAATCAATAATAGAGAAATTTAATCATTTTTAACCATATAATCCAAGTGTTATATCAATGTAGCATTATCATCCAATAACTGCAAAGTAAATACGCAATGAACAAATGAACAATCATACACATACATAGTACAACAATGTTTTACGTGGAAACCCAAAGCGGGAGAAAACCACATAATTATTTTTCTTATATGTTTTGAAGAATTACATTCATTGGAAGCACCAACTTCCTTTGTTTTCCAGCTGCAACTGCCTGACAATGGTTAATTAATTAATTAAGTGATTTAATCAAGGAATAAAAAAAGGGAAAGTCACTTGGAGGGAAAAACTCGACAACGAATTAGGGTTTTAGGAAGCTATAAAGGAAGGATAAAGCAATCTAATTCAGGATTATGTTATGATTTGATGTTGAGATATTTGCAGAGTAGGAGGAAATCGCCCCCCTTGTTGTTTTTTGGATTTCTAGAGGAAACCACCACCATTGATTAGTTTCGGTGTTGAGAGACACACCCTATCATATCAGAGATACAATCTAGGTATTTCACTAAGCTATTCAAGAGATCCAGTACAGTGATTGTGCAACTCAGCCAGTGAGGGCGCAAGGGATAGAGAGAGGGTTTGTGTGGTCGCACAAGACAAAGAAGTATCTTGTAGATTCCTTCCGACCCAGTTGAGATCTAGCCATGGCACATATTTTGAGCCACCATTCATCATTTTCTGACGGTGTAATTTCTGAGAACACAGTAAACAACCAGTTAGGGCACAACTCTAGAGGAAGCACATTCGAGGTTCTAGGGGGTATTCTGAAGAAGATCTGAGGAAACCCTTCCAACTCATTACAAAAGAGGCCCAGATGATCATTTCAAGTCATACATTTTCAGATTCCGCCAGTGGGATCACTAGGGTGCACTCCCATAGCCCAAGAGGTGCGCAAACCCCCAAGGGGTGACATCCAGAGCATCAGAGGTCAAATATTCATTCCGACAGTTACCAGGATCAGTCTGGAGGCCAGGGTGCTCCTTTTCAGACAATCTCCATGCCATTCCAATGAGTATCGTCATCAAGGTGAGTTTTCCAGTATCTACAACAATTACCATGAGCTTCTAAAACTATGTTTTGTCGATCTATCTGTGCATGCACAAATCAACCTTCATATTTTGGTCACGGGCATTTCTTGTTAGTTTTTTTTTATTCCAGTGTCAATCCATGAGATCTAACTAATGACTAGTGTATCTACTTCCAACATATTATTGTATTTCCTGCTTTTTCCACATAATATATATCAGTGAGCTTTGTTGTCCTTTCTTTCGCATGCATCATATATATATTGCTAAAACACTTAATGAATGAAACACACATGAAAAAATCATCAAGCATGTTCACACATTAATTCAAATGTATCCAAAAAACCCCAGAGTATCAGATCTCAGTGACAAAACAATAGTTCTGCAGTAGATATCCAGATCAGATGGATCAGGGATATTTCAGTGGTATTAGAGATGGTTTCCCTGCCATCCTAATGGGAAAATCAATGAGGAGTTATTTTAGATTGTTTCCACTAAATTTCAGTAGTGATATCTTGCACTTATACCTTCAGATGCAGTAGTAGAGAGAAAAGTTCAGTTCAAATATGGACGACAAGGTGAGGAATATTCGTAATATGCTTTCACATGGGCGACAATAATTGCGGCAGGCTATGGAAAGCCTTAAAAACAATGCAGGGATTAATGGAGCTAGTGGTTCAAAGAGGCAACAAACGGGACAAAAAAGACATGATGAGGAGTTTGCATATTGTTTGAGGGAGTATCAGGAGCTTGGTACGACATTTCATGCAGACATGTCATTCAAGGATTTTTTCACCATCAAACATATTGAGTGGTGAGAACCCCAAGTATCAGTGGACAAGAAGGTGAAGGTGCCAAGGAAAAAGGCTAATGGTGCATATGGTGAAGAGAACCCATCAACCGATGTTGAGGATTCCACATCATACTTTAATAGTGATTCTCATGATATTGAGGATGTGCATGAGTAGTTGGATGGACAAGATGATAGCACATGTTCTTCATCTTCCCTATCAGGCAGTGTTGAGGATCCAACACTTCAGTATAGTGGTGAGACTTGTGAGAATTCATATGTGTTGGCACTTAAACATGAAGATATTAGTAGGTTCGATGACCTACCCTTGGGTGCAGACATGGATTCTAGGAAGTCATGTATGGAGGATGTTGAGATTCCTATGATGACAATGATGCATTTTCCATCTTCTCATACAGCTATGACATCCATGACACATGAGGATATCATTGGTATTTATGATACGATCGAGGATCCTTTTGTGGGGATTATACATAAGGGACATATGGATCCGTAGATACAGGAGGAGATGCATGAATTGGAGTCAGTTAACTATATACATACCTATAAGTATGATCTGAGTGAGTGACCTCTTTTGGGGAGTCTATTTTTTGATCAGGTTGTGGAGACTAGCAGTTTGATGGGATACTCACTTCCAGGACCGGTCTACAGTGATGAGGATGCACTCCCTTTTGGTCGGGATGACCATATCTCATGTCTGTACACATCTGTATGGGATCCAGGTGCACATGACATTAGCAGAGTGAGCGCATAGGAGGATATAACTTCCCATACAAGATATAGTGTGATTCAGATGGGGGTAATAGTTGGTGATGGTGTGCAGTGGCATACATGAGGAATCAGTAGCACAATAAACAGGGGGAAATTCAATGCCTTGTCTTTTGAGGAGTGTGTTGTTGAGGATTCCATTATTGACACTAGAAGTGAGAGGCACGAGGTAGCACCTCAATAGGGTTGTGATGAGAAGTCATGGCAATTGACAAGATAGTTGAGAGTCAGTGAAGACATGATCATGGCAGCCACTAGATGCATTGTTGATACACACACATTGGTGGTAGGTTATTGTTGGAGGGCCTCAACGGCACATGATATTTCAGATAGGGGACTTGCCATTGATGACTTCCATACACTCAGGGAGAGAGTGACTGTGATGAGGGATGACTACCAACATTTATTGATGGATAGATATTACCTATTGGAGGTTGGTGAGATGTATCACTGGGAACTAAGGGAGCATGATGTTAAGGTGAACTGACTCACTCATGAGTTGGTGAGCACACGAGGATTCTTGGAAGGCACACAGACAACCCTTCAAGAATTAGAGGCCAAATTAGAGGAGTTCCTTGAGGAGACTAGTCAAAGATCCACTATATCTATCTCGGTAGAGAGTCAGATATATCCTTTAGTTACATTGTAAGAGGATATTGGTGGTTTGGAAGAGGAGCACCAGTGGATGGAGGAGCATGAGGAGTACCTAGGACCACTGATGAGTATGGATAGATACGATCCAGAGATGTAGGAGGATGTCCATGGGTCACATGGACCACCCTTCATGAGGGGTTTCGAGGCATTTGGGCACACACATACACATGGGGATTCCAGAGCCAGGGGCAGTTATGAGGACACTTCCATTTTTGTTTCAGGATTGGCCGACCTCCATGTAGAGGATGACCCAATAGTACACCCAGGATCCATGATGTTGCAGGTGTATACATGAGACCACACGAATATGCAGGGGCATACAGTAATGAGTGGTAGTTCACAGATACACATAGAGGTGTACAATGGGATTCAAGGGGATGCACTGGATTGCAGGGAGGAGATGTACTTAATAGAGCATGGAGATTCCTCTCCCTTGCAGTAGTATACATATCTGGGAGATCACCTCTAGTGTAGCAGCAGTTGCGTGAGTGATGATGAATGGAGAATGATTGACCCACAATTTGTGGAGAAATCTACCATTGTACTTGATGGTTGGTGTTCAGTGATGAGTATAGGCGATTATTTACCATGGGTGTCGATGGATGAGATTTTCGTCAAGTCTGTGGGATTGACAAAAGCATATGATACTTTCCAATCCTATAGTTTGTTGCAGATAGTTAGGATAGTCTTTCTTGATACTTTCATCATTGACAACAACACAGGGAGATATAGACAGTGGCAGGGGACATGGAGATTTGGTAGGCTGAGACCACCTGACATGAATGTCTTAATTGCGTACAACATGATAAGGGTGGATCATCAGGGACATACAGTTGAGGCCCTGGGCGTGATAAATAGTATATTAGGACATGGGATAGAGGATATCTCAGAGGTTTATACATATTCAGACTCTCATTGGGATGAGGATGGAGGGATTTCAAAAATTACCAGTAGGGCACATCATCAGTTAGTGGGGATTGGAAGTGATGAACTTCCAAATTTGACATGGGATCCAAGAGTCCATTTGGTCAATAGTTTGTTTCATCGTATGATGATCAAGGAGTGGAGGATCCAGTATGGATACTTTGAGCAGACAATCATGATCATATTAGAGAAGCATCATCATGATGGTCTCTGTCAGAGACTAACATGGAACCCTGGGATTACAGGGATGGGCATTTCATTGACTGATGGATACGAGCAACTCTTTGCAGGGGGAAGTCACTTTGATTTTCCATTGAGTTTTAGTATTGGGGAGAGCATGTCATTGGTTGTTGATTCATTGAGGTCTTATATTACCTCATTATGGTAGCAACATGTTCATTCGTTGGGGGTCATGTTGGGTTTGGTATGGTCTGGTGGGACTAGTCCTTTTGGGTTGAGGTTGTGTGTTATTTGCAGAAGACTCATGGTGTTGATATGTTACATAACTATACTTCATAGGGCATTTCAGTTCACATATTGATATGGGATCCAGGGATTGGAATGCTTGGTAGTTCAATGTTTGATGGAGTTGAGTTTCGAGTAGAGTGGTTGCTTGGGGAGTTGACTGAGATTTTTTGGCCATTGATCATTCTACTCATTAGGAGCATTTGGGTGTCATGTGTGGTGAGCACTTGGAGAGGCCCCATCTTGAGGGGATTAAACTTTGTGTCACACAGGTGGACATGGGACCTCAATATCATATGCAGATTGATTTAGTTATTTCTTGAGGACAAGCAATATTCCAACAGGGGGGACTGTAATGTCCCCATTTTTGGACATTATTACATTACATAGTGTTATGCCTACTAGAGTATCCAAATAGGGGTGACAGAGAGTTTGAGATATATTGAGGGTTTTAATTAGGCCCAACTTGCATCATTCATCATTATGATCCATTCCTCACAGCTTCGCTTTGGTTCCATTGCATTCCGACGATTTCTGTAATTTTGAGTTATTATGGGTCATATCTTAATTAAATTCACTAAGAAGGTCATAATGGGCATATTACTTGGAGAAACATCTTAGTGTAATAGTTCATCGAAATCGTTAGGAAGAGCATTACAAGATAAGATGATGAGAAGTGACTTTCAGTGGCCAGAGAAGCCATAAGGATGAATAAATCACTTTTTAGAGGTAAAATGGTTAATTAATTAATTAATTAAGTGATTTAATCAAGGAATAATAAAATAAAGTAAAAGTCACTTGGGGGGGAAATTTCAACAATTAATTAAGGTTTTGTGAAGCTATAAAGGAAGGATAAAGCAACCTAATTCAAGATTATGTTATGATCTGATGTTGAGATATTTGCAGAGGAGGAGGAAATCGACCCCCTTTTTGTTTTGTGGATTTCTGGAGGAAACCACCACCATTGATCAGTTTTGGTGTTGAGAGACACACCCTAGCCTATCAGAGATACCATCCATATATCTCACTGAGATATTCAGGAGATTCAGTATAGTGATTGCACATCTCAACTAGTGAGGGTGCAAGGGTTAGAGAGAGGGTTTGTGTGGCCGCACGAGACAGAGAAGTATCTTGCAGATTCCTTATGACCTAGTTAAGATCTAGCCAGGGTGCATCTTTTGAGCCACCAGTCATCAGTTTCTGACAGTGGAATTTACCGGAATGTAGCAAACAACCAATTAGGGAGCACCTCTGGAGGAAGCACATTTGGGGTTCTAGAGGGTATTTTGGAGCAGATCTGAAGAAACTATTCCAACCCATTACAGAGGAGGCCAAGATGATCGTTTTGAGTCATACATCGTCATATTCCGCTAGTGGGATCACTAGGGTGCACTCCCACATCCCAGGAGGTGTGCAAGCCCCCAATGGGTGACATATGGAGCTTCAGAGATCGGATCTTCAGTCTGACAGTTACCAAGATCCATATAGAGGCCAAGGTGCTCCTTTTGGGACAATCTCCAGCCCATTCCGACGAGTATCTCCATCAAGACGATTATTCCAGTATCTGCAATAGCTACTGTGATCTTCCAGAATTGCGTTTTGTCGATCTATCCGTGCATGGATAGATCAACCTTCATCTTATGGTCACGGGTATTTCTTGTTAGTTGTTTTGTATTCTAGTGATGATCCATGAGATCTAACTAATGACTAGTATATCTACTTCCAACATATTATTGTATTTCCTGCTTTTTCCACATAATATATATCAATGAGTTGTGTTGTCCTTTCTTTCGGATGCATCATATATATACTTCTAAAACACTTAATGAATGAAATACACATGCGAAAATAACCAAACATGTTCACACATTAACTCAAACGCATCCAAAAACCCCCCAGAGTATCAGATTTCAGTGACAAAACAATAGCTCAACAGTAGATATCCAGATCAGCTGGATCATGGATATTTCACCATAGAGATCCATCTCTACCTATATTCCTTAGAAAATATCGGTCCTGACCATTTTCTTGATCGAGCCACAATCTGTTCCTTAGGAAAATACCACTCTATGATACGTCAACAAACTGTCAACCTAGACCATTCTCCGCCTGGAGAATGTCTGTCCACCAACACACTGACTATCCATCTAGCTAGAAATTAACTCCCACACTAGTGGAAGTCTTCATGACACTCAGAACAATGCCATCCAATAGAACACAATTGTGTCTATCCATAGTAGTACACAAATACTATCCAGTGGTACACAAACACTCCTAGTAGCACACAGGTACTAACCAGTGACACATAGTCACAACCAGTGGAACACATCCACCACAGTAGCATACAACTACTATCTAGAGACCTACAGTTTCCACAACAATCATATCATATGATATCAACCTACATAGGCAATATCATGATACAAACTGAGTCATCTAGGCCATTCTTCCACTCACATCTGTGAGATATGGAAGAGCATATTCCATCATAAAGTAAAACATCAGCCATGGGCTATCTGGACTATTCTTCCCAAGCATAGAAGAATAATTGTCCCTGATTTCTGATTCTAGACCATTCACTTAACTAGGAAATTCTTCTGACACTAATCATAGTGCAACCCAGAGAGAATGATTCTTCCCTAGGGAATGTATGTCCCAGATTGTTGAACTGGAACCATCACCTAACTAGGCCATTCCTTCGGCACTAATCACAGTGCAACCTAGAGAGAATGATTTTTCCCTAGGGAATGATTGTCCAGAACATCTCCTATGGAAATGATTGTCCTGCACCAACCTCCAAAATGGACCATTCTTTGAAACTACTCACAACTGTGAATTTCGAAAGAAGGACTACCTAGCGAGGCAGACCATTCTACTTGAACACTACTCACAGTGACTGCCAAGAAGAATGAATATCCTAGACCATTCCCCCACACTGGCCACAAGGGGAATCACCATCTATGGTACATCAACAATCTATCAGACCATTTTCATTATGAAAATGTCTTTCCAATCTGAACCATTTTTCGAACTGGAAAATGACTATCCGTCATAAATCTTGAACCACTTTCCAGATTGGAAAGGAACTACCCAACCTGGACCACTTTCTAAATTGGAAAATGATTTTCCATAAATCAATAACATATCAATGCTCTCTCCCAACTTGGGAGTAATCACTTCCTTTTTCAATAAGGAAGTCATCTCCACGAGCCCCAGATTGTCCCTTAAGTAAGAAAAATTTTCATCTTGGATAGAAGCTTTACCAAAATATCTTCTATCCTCAAGCAACATTTTGAAGGGATCTCTTGTTCTATCGTCTTTCTCTTCTCCCACCATGAGAGGTCGCTTGGGCATGTTAGAGATTTTTTCCTCAAGAGAAACAATCTCGAGACTCGATTCTTTGTACCCTGACCTCATTGGGGACATGCATTGAGAATGATAAGGAGTAGACCTCTCTGATACCATTGATCCAGATTTTATGAGAAAAAATAAATGAATACAGATCATTATTAAAAGATGCTTAACACATAATAACAGATATACATTAAAATTGGTTTCTATTCAATAAGGAAATAAGTTGAAACTGTAAAATGCAGCGGAAAACAAGCTTGTTAGAATGGTGGCGGCTTATCTCTGAGAATAGATGTGACGGTTGTGCTCATTCACTAGAAGATGACTACAATGAGGCTCTCGAGGTATTTTTACAATAAACAGGAATGTCAAAAACCCTAAACATCCAAAAACCTAACACTAGGAGATGAAGCACCAAAATTCATGTGGGCCTCATTTGGGTAAGTTAGTACATCAACTTCCTGGGGTTGTAACTTTTGCATACGATCTTTGTTTTAGGTGCACAATAGCTCGTTGGAAATTTCTATCCGAGGACTACACAATTTTCCCGTGGCCTCAAAATGGACCTAAAAGTCATGGACCCGAAAACTAGTAGAAAAATGTCGAATTTGAAAACTGCCAAAATAAGCCAATTGGATTAGGTGGGAGGCCATCGACATCCATCTGGATCAATAACTCTCTATCCCCGAGTCTCGCCTTGTATCTATCAATGCTTAAGTATTTTTCACAATTTCTCACATAAATTTCTCTTCATCACAACTTCCTTCCATTCCTTCTACTTTACTGCTTCTTGTGGGTTCAAACTGGTTCAATTTATTGTTTTGACTTTTCTTTCTTTCTTCAATTTGTTTAGGGCCTCAAAACGACCCTGGAAGTCAGGGACTCAAAAACTAGGAAAAAACTGTCGAACTGGAAAAATATCAAAATGAGCTAGTTGGAATAGGTGGGAGGCCACTGAAATCCATTTGGATCAATCCTCCTCCCTTATGAAGCAATGGTCTCCATTTCATTGAGTTCCTCCATTAGATGAGGAAATTTCTGCTGAATTTGGCCCTAGGTGGGCCACTTCCCTTGGTCCAGGAGCTTCCCTATTTTGAAAACTCGATAAAGTTGGATCCTTTGTTGGCGAGTGCCCTTGACCTGTTTTTCCATAATTTGATCACTGGATTCCTATTGTATGCAATCAGGGTTGATATCTATTGGTGTCAGTTGTTTTGTTATCTCTGAGGTGTCCAATAATGGTGGGAAATAAGGTCAAAGGAGATCCAGGTTGAACATTGGGTGCAAGCCAAGGAAAGGAGGAATGTTGAGCACAAAAGCATTATCACCCATAGCCTTGGTGATGGTGTAAAACTCATAACGGAGTGGGCGAAGCTTTCGATGGGGTCTGGTAAGGCGTTCTTTCTGCAAATGCAACCAAAATTTATCGCCCACCTAAAACTTATGTGGCACTCGGTGTTGATCATGGTGCTACTTTTACTTGTCATTGTACTTCTATAGGATATCCTAAACCTATTGGCAGATGTGCTGGATCCGCTTAATGAACCGGGTGGCTTTGTCAACTTCAGTTGGAGCAGGAGATGAGTCAGTCGAGGTGACTACAAGGGGTAGTGCAACATCTATGGGACCCAATGGTTGGAATCCCAACCCCACCTGAAAGGGGTTGTGGCAATTTGAGCTATGCAGGGCTCGGTTGTAGCTATGTTGGACATAAGGAAGACTCGCATCCCATGTGTGAGAGTTCTTGGAATTATACATGCACAGGATATGCACGATCATTCGATTTACAGCCTTGTTTTTGCCAACTGTCTGGGGGTGGAAGGTCATGGATTTGTTGAGCTTGGTGTCCAGCAATGATTAGAGGTTTGAACAGAATGTGCTGAGAAATCGATTGTCCCTATCTAAGACAATGGTTTGTGGGATTCCAAAATGTACCCAGACTCATTCAAAGAAGAGCTTCACAGTGGCCTATGTTGTGATGCTCTTCTTACAGGCGACCATAATCGCCATCTTATAAAAACGATCAACAACCACTAAAACATAGTCATTTCCCTACTTGGTAGACCAGAGGCCCGACATGTAGTCCATGGATATGGATTCCCATGGCCTATCAGGAGTAGGCAGAGGGGTTTACATGCCCTGTTTCTTAGTGGTCAGTTTGGCAATAGCACAGGCGCTGCAGGACCTAATATACTTGTTGACCTCCTGTCAAATTTTCGGCCCGTAGAAATGTTTTTTCATGATTGCCACTATCTTTTCAACGTCGAAGTGTCCTACCACCCGATTGTAGTGGGATTCCTAGATCAACTTCACCCGCTCACTTGATGGAATGCAGATATGACCCAGACGACATAGCAGCCCATCTTGAAGATGGAAATTCGAGACAATTGCATGTGTGCTCAACATTTGGTAGGTGGTGGCGAAGTCCTGGTCTATCTCATAGAGTTGGGGCCATCCAGAGGTCTCATGGTCGCAAGAGTCTAGCACCGTGGTGAGTGTCACGACTGGTAGTCTGTTGAGGAAATCAACGACGCGGTTGGTGCTTCCTATTTTATACTTGATTTTGAGGTGGAATTGTTGCAAGTATGTGGAGCACTTCTGATGGCTGTCATTCTACAATTTACCTTGTGTTTGCATGAACTGCAGTGGCTTATGATCAATGTGGATGATTGTCTCCTTCCCAAGAATGTGATGTCTCCATTGGCGACAAGATTGCACAATGGAGTAAATTTCTTTGTCATAAGTAGGGTACTTACAGACAACATCTGATAGTGTCTCACTATGAAAGGCCACGGGGTGGTCATGCTAAGTGAGAATGGCACCCATGGCATAGTCTGAAGCATCTGTCTCGATCTCAAAGTGTTTTTGCAGGTCCAGTGGTGAAAGTATTGGGGTTGAGCACAAGAGCTGCTTCAAATCATCGAACTCATGTTGTTACTTGGTTGAGGGCCCATGCAATAAGGGATAATCCCAATACAAACTTGCAGTAGAAATTGGCAAGGGCCAAGAAGCTTCGAAGCTCAATGAGTATGGTTGGGGCAGGTCAGTCACGGATGACTTGGATCTTGGCTGGATCCACATGTACACCATGTTGATCAACGATGTAGCCCAGGTAATGGACCTAGTCCATGCAGAAGGAGCATTTTTCCAAGTTGGTGTATAGCTTGTGTTGTTGCAGGGTGTGTAAAACCTGCTTAATATGTTGCAAGTGTTCTGCCCAAGTCTTGTTGTAAATGAGTACGTCATCCAGATACACCACTACAAAAGTATTGGTGAATGGTTGCAAGATATCCTCCATCATCCTCATGAAAGTGGATGGAGATTTTTTCAAGCAAAAGGGCATGACCAACCATTCGAAAAGACCTTCCTTGGACTTGAAGGCCATACATCTGTCTATTTTATCAGGACCTGGTAGTAGCTATACTTCAGATCAATATTACTGAAGTATTTGTCCCCCATGAGCTGGTCAAGGAGGTCGTCAATTCAGGGAATCAGGTATTGGTTTTTGACTGTGTTTTCATTAATGCAGATTCACCATGTTCCATATTTCTTTTGTACCAGCACGATTGGGCTCCCGCAAGGTGATGAGTTGGGACGGATGTGCCCCTTGTGGAGAAGTTCTTAGATCTGCCACTTGATCTCCTCATTCTCTAATAGAGAGCGACAATAGATTGTCCCATTGGGAAGTGGTGCGTTGGGGGTCAGATTGATGGGTTGCTTGACCTGACAGTGTAGAGGTACCCTAGTAGGCGAGGAGAAGATATTCGAGTATGCTTTCACGACCTTATCAACTTGCTTCTACTGTGTGGAGAGGTCGGTCGTGAAGACTCTGGATGTGGCTACGATATTTCGATCATTCATAGAGTGAATCATGAAGAAGACAAACTTCCCCGTCTGTGAGATGACCTTCCTGCTTTTCTTGACGAAGATCAAGGAAATAACACTAGGTGGGACTGCCTCTGGTATCTTGTACAATTTCTTTTTCAAAATAATAATAACACTGCAAGGCCTAGACTCATATACAACATGGCATTTACATAAATATGGTTGGACCAAAAGAACATTACAAACTTTGAGAGGGAAAACATCACACAATACCTCGTTTTTGAAGGGCTTGATGCCATATGACAGGAGGCATTTTTGGCTGACATGGATGTCACTTCCTTGGCAGATCAATCCGATGGTGTAGGGTTGTGGGTGAGGTGTTTTCGACAGGGTGAGTCGCTTGATAACCTCTTTTGAGATGAGGTTCTTTGGGTTACCACTATCAACGATGAAGTGTAGTGGGGTACCCTTCACCCACATCTGTGAATGAAAAATGCGCTCGCCTTCCTCTGGCTCGTCTGGTTCATCGGGATGGACCTTGGTGGTAGCAATGGTAGCACTGGGTTCTGCATCAATCATCTAGCTCCCCCTTTCTGGTTCTGACTCAGATTCGGAACCCCCATATCATTCATAGGCTTTCACCTCAGCCACCAACATCTGCTTTGAGCCGCAATCAACAGTGTTATGTAAGGGCCTCTTATGGAAGTCACACCACTTCTCAGTATCTTTATTTATCTTTCCAGTGTCCTTCTTTGCTTGCATCCTGGACTGGTTGTCCTGAGGTGGTCCATCTTTTCTTTTTCCTTTGTTCTATAGGTTGGGGCCTCCCTTTCCTGGCATTTGTTGTGAGGGGTTCCGAGGCCCAAATTGTCGCATCTTTTGTTTGAGCTTTTGCTCGATTTTGATGGCATATCGGTAGGTCGTGCCCAAGGATGAGCTGTCCAGAAACTCCATTTCAACCCGAATGTATCTATGCATACCATCATGATGCTTGAGCACCATATGTCGCTCAGAATATTTGATACCCATCTTGGTGAACAAGGTATGGAAGATATTTGTGAACTCGAGCACTGCTTGGTCTCTTTCCTACTGCAGTGTGGTCCATTTTGTATACAGGTCGTCATAACTTCCAACAAGGTAATATTGTTCCTTAATAGCATCCCTGAAGGACTCCCGGGTGACCGCAACTGTAAATAATGAGGGTTCCTTTGTTTCCTTCTAATTACATAAAGTTTCCCACCAATATTTGACATGGGGAATGAATTTGAGGAGCACAAAAGTAATATTTTCTTTATTCGAGAAGTTATGGACAAAGAAATACCCTTCTATTAGATTCAACCATTTGTCTACAACATCTATGTCTATATGACCTTCAAATATAGGAACATCTAAGTTGATTTGTACCTTGAAGGGGAATGTGCCTCTGTTTGAGGAAGATGTGTCACATGTTGGTAGCCGTTGAAGGATTTGCGGAAAAATATCCATCATCTTGTTCCTTTGTTGCATGAGGGCTTCCTCGAGAAAAATTTTGAATGGATCTCTTGTCCCATCGTCTTTATTTCTCCCACCATGAGAGGTCGCTTGGGCATGCGAGAGATTTTGTCCTCAAGAGAAACAAGCTCGAGATTCAATTCTTTGTACCCTGACCTCGTTAGGGACGTACATTAAGAACAACAAGGAGAAGACTGCTCTGATACCACTGATCTAGATTTTATGAGAAGAACGAAATGAATATAGATTATTATCAAAATATGCCTAACACAGAATAACAAATATATAGTAAAATTGGTTTCTATTCAATAAGGAAATAAGTTGAAACTGTAAAATGCAGTGGAAAACAAGCTTGTTAGAACGGTGGTGGCTTGTCTCTGAGAAGAGATGTGACAGTTGCACTCATTCACCAAAAGATGATTACAATGAGGATCTCATGGAATCTTTACAATAAACAGGAATATCAAAAACCCTAGACATCCAAAAACCTAACCCTAGGAGATGAAGCACCAAAATTCATGTGGGCCCCATTTGGGTAAGTTAGTACATCAACTTCCCAAGGTCGTAAATTTTTCATATGATATTTTTTTTAGGTGCATGATAGCCCGTTGGAAAGGTCTATCTAAGTAATACACATGTTTCTTGTGGCCTCAAAATGGCCCCAGAATTCAGGGATCCGAACACTAGGAAAAAATTGTCGAATTGAAACATTGCCAAAATGAGCTAGTTGGAATAGGTGGGCAGCCACCGACATCCCTCTGGATCAAGAACCCTATAGCCCTGTGTCTCGCCTTGTATCTATCAATGCTTAAGTATTTTTCACAATTTCTCATATACATTGTTCTTCATCACAACTTCCTTCCATTCATTCTGCTTGACTGCTTCTCGTGGGTTCAAACTAGTTGAGTTTGTTGTTCTGACTTTTCTTTCTTTCTTGGAATCTTCATGTTCTTCCTCATGTTTCTCTTCAATGTTGGAGTCCATGGAATATTCTATAGATTACATGCCCTTATTTCTTGAAGGCTCCAACTTTTTCCTTTTTCCATAGGAACATAAATGTAGATGGACAACTAAGGATATTCAAGGCTTCTTTTCGAACAAGACTTCTTCTAGATTCAAATTGAACAAGTGCTTCTTATCATGATTGCTGCTTCCAATGAAGAACATGGATAGATACTTCATAGTCTTTACAGATTCTTCTTCAATGGACCATATTGTTGGGGATTATCTCCCTCATAATCTCAGATTCATGCCTGAATGAGAAATATGCATGCTCTTATTTTAGAATTCTGTGATCAGCACCCTCCATTTGAGAGAGTCCATGCTTTCATCTGTTGCATCTCTCTTTAATGTCTACAAAGTATCACAAACCTATTATGGTTTCCTTTTGATTCTTGACTTCCTTCGAGTCTGACTCCTCCGAGTATCTTTAATTTTGTTTCTATATGTTTTGATTGCTTCCCATCTAACAGTTGTGTCATCCTTATAAACTTCTTCTATGACAGCTTCCGCAAGGATTGTTCATCAAACCTATTTCACAAGGATACCTGCCTGGAACAAGAACAACAAGAGCAAACAAGAAATATCTATCTAGAGGAGATGTTAGTTCAACTTGCGAACAAGTACAATGAGCATCTATATCAATAGTATTCATATGCAGTCAAGTATTCATTTCACCTAGCAATGATAGAATCTGTCAAAGATTGCTTTCACAAATTGCAATGTAGCAATTATCACCCTTGATATACACAAATTTAAAGCTTAACAATTTAATCAAACTTGGAACCTGAAGCCTCAACTATTATGGAGGGTGCGCTTATTCTTCTGAATGCACTGAATCCAAGATTACAGCTTGGACAAGATCTATATTACTTTCCTTGAAAACGCACTCATGTTTTTATAGATGATATAACTTAGATAGCATATACAAGTGCATACCTTTGAAACCTCGTAGCATCGTCCGTGTCTTCCAATCTGAAACTAGATACCATCTTGACAAGAAGAGATTAGAAACTCAATCATGAGATTCAATGATTAGAACAAGCTAGAAACTCTAAAATTTCAACTTTGACCACAAAATCAATTTGACCAGAATTCAACCTTTGATTTTGACTTTGACCAATCAAACTTTGACTTTGACTTTGACCAAAAATTCAAACCTGACATTTTTGCGATCTGAGGGTACCAAGAGGTGCGCTAGGCTAGGGCACACTAGGATATCAAGGAATTAGGTTGCATAAGTTCCCGAACACAAGGGTTAGGGTTTGTTGTAGCTACATAATCAAAAATTAGCTGCAACTGTAACTGGTGACATAACGAGCTTAACAAATAACTTTCCAATATATTTTATAGTGGTTAGACTGTTTGAAGATAGTGTGGGCCCATAACCTATTAGAAATAAAGAGATGTGCTCATTTTTCCATAGACAATATAACAATATTGTCACCCAACCATAGGAATAAAGGCCACCTCTGAGCACCTTAACCTTTATAGAAAGAATAATTCTGGAAGCAGACCAATAGACAACCAAGGTAGTGCACATTTCTCCAAGGGTAGCGCACCAAGCAAGAATGACCAAAGATCAAGCAGAAATTCCAAACCATAACCAAGAGAAAGTCCAACCAAAAGCCAAAATACCAGTTGTAGTAGTTGTAGTTGCACTCCCTCTCCAAACTTGCACACCACTAGTCTTATGCAATTGTGAGAGTAAAAATGACAAATGAGCTCTAGCGCCCTCTTATTTATAGTGCTCTTTTTCACCTGTCCAGGCCGACTTCTTATTTTAGAGGCTAATAACTCAATATTAAATATTCTCTTGAGTCGACTTGTCTTCTAGGGTTAATATCCAACGTTTTAGGGTTTCTCTTGCTTCCTGGAATATTCTAGTCTTGTCAAAGGTTACACGTGGAGGTTAATACCTCCCACAACTACCATAATATCAACAGTTAATACTTTTTTCATATATGAGGGTGGAGGATGGAGATGTGGGTGTGGGGAGTGATATGCAAAACATATTAACTCATATATGGGGGTGGGGGTGAGGGGAGTTAATATTTTTTTCATATTAACTCATATATGAGGGTGGGAGTGGGTGGAGTTAATATGTTTGGCATATTAACTCTCCCCACTCCATATACATATTAACTTCCCCCCATATATGAGGTTGGGGGTAATATGTTTTTCATATTAACTCCCCCACCCCATATATGAGGGTGGGGGGAGTTAATATGAAAAAATATATGAGGATGGGGAGAGCATATATGGGGGTGGGGGTTGGGGTAGGGGTAGGGGTAGTTAATATGAGAAAATAAATGAGGGTGGGGGTAGGGGTGGAGGTGGAGGTAGGGGAAGTGCAAAGTATATTAACTCCCCCTACCTCCACCCTCATATATGAAGGTAAATTACTTGAATGTGGCCAATGGAGGGTAAATTGGCCACATCCCACATATGAGGGTGGGAGTGGGGAGAGTTAATATGCAAAACATATTAACTTCCCCCACCCCCACCCTTTCATATTAACTCCCCCCACCCCCATGGAGTTAATATGTTTTTCATATTAACTTCCCCCACCCCCACTATATGAGGGTGGGGGTGAGGGCAGTTAATATGTTTTTCATATTAACTCCTCCAAGCTCCACGCCCACCCTCATATATGAGGGTAAATTATTGGAATGTGGCCAATGGAGGGTAAAGTGGAAACATTCTATATATGAGTGTGAGGGGGAGGGGAGATTTCATATGTTTATTAACTCCCCTCACCCTCACAGAGTTAATATGTTTTGCATATTAACTCCCCCTTAGCCTCAACCGCACGCCTACCCACATATTACCTCCCTACCCACATATTACCTCCTCCCAACCCCAGTCGCACCCCTACCCACATATTAACTCCCCTCACCCCCACTGAGTGTGGGGGAGTTAATATGTTTTTCATATTAACTTCCCCATCCCCTCCGCCACCTTCACTCTCTTCATTAATTTCATATGTATTTACTTTTTATTAAAAATAAACATATTTAAAAATAAATAAATATTACTACTTATATTTTATTTTTATTTTTATTTTTACTTTTTCTTTTATATATATATATATATATATATATATATATATATATATATATATTAAAGGTTTAAATGTGTCTAAATCCATATTTCCTATTTTAGATATTTTCTTATAACTACATAATATATTTTCATTTTTCATTACATCATTCTTATATATAATATACTCATATATAATTAACAAATTGTTCTTGCTATTATATGTAGTTTGTCAATATAGAATTTGTTTTCTTTTATAACCATTTGCTAATATAAATTTTGTTTCCATCTTATCTACTATTTAATGCAATCAATGATCTATTTATTATTTTGCAACCCTCAAATGCCTCCGTATGAAAGTATAACTACTTGTTATTTTGCAATTCGCAAATGCCATTATATGAAAATACAATTGAAAAGAAAAAAATATCTTAACAAATGTCATGTACATGATTCTAGGCATATTAATAATTTCTATTTATAAATTAAAGATTGGTAAAAAAACTTTGTTTGTAATTTGTAATTATATAATTACTTCACAATTAATTAATAAATAAAGGTTTTTTGTTTTAGTAAAATGGAATTATGAAATTGTTTTATCTTTGTTTTTTTTTTAATTACAATTTTCTACTCCAAGTTAAAATGAAAACCACATAAAATACTCAAAGCATGTTATAAATATAATGAAATACACTTAAAAACTATATTGATAAAAATAAAATTATTTCCCGGATGGGGTGTCATTATGTTTGAATGTCAACACAACAGATGAGATGGGGACTCTTAGTCCCATGCCATAGGTGGTTGGCGTACATCAAACTGACGACGAAAGACATGTCCTTAACCAGGAGCAAGATGTCATTGTTTCTTATGGTGATAGTGTATAGGGAAGTTGGCATGATGGTTCACATAGGGCAAGTACTTTGACATCATGAGATCTTGTTATTGCAGTTAATGGCAGAGACAGAGAGGAATATGGGGTTGAAACCTCATACGATCTAGAGGTTTCAACCACTTCCTCGCATCATGATGATACTCATGCCCAAGCCAAGACATGACAAGCGGGTATGCGCGTAGATGAACAGAATTCGGGTTATTAAGCGATATATCCACTAGAGGGATGGTATGACAATTGTTTCGTTATGATTTTTGGTACAAGAGAGTCTTACTTTTATCAATTATATGTTCATCTCTCCTACTCTTATGGTCCCCTCTCTCATTGCACCTTGTGGTCGTAAGCCTCTCTTCTCCCCTGGTGGTCCATCGTGAGCAACCCGAGTTGTTGTAGATGTTGTTGACTTCTTTCACGAGTTCATGCATGAGGAGGACCAAGCAACAATGCCATCACTGGAAGATGAATTCAAGCTCGTCTGAGAATTCAAAGATGATGAGGAAATTGAGCAGTAGGTGGGTGGTTTAATTATTGATCTGGGATGTACCAGAACAAGTAACTCTAAATTTTTTCGGACCCTAGAGCTCTACTAGCACACCAAAACCATGGTGGCTATGGGAATGTTACCCAAGGAGGACGAATTCCATCAGCTAAAGCACAAAATGGAGACCCTGGAAGAACATAATTCTTATCTTCTCTCGGTGATCACTAGGATTGTTAAGTGTCACGGTGACACCTTCCATCCCCCTGTTGCAACTCGACCATGGAATAGATCCTCAACTATTTTTTGCTAGATCTGTTAGCCACCTAACCTCCCTAACCCCTCATGTAGGTAGAATAATATATTTTTCATTAATAAAGGATAATATTAATAAATAAGGCCTAGGAATAAGGAGAATAAGTCAAATGTAAGAAGACCTAATATAAGTTTTCACTTCTAGAAATATCTTCCTCTAGATTGTTCTTTTGGGTAGATAGATTACAATGATATGTCGTTCAACACATAAATCCACGGTTGGGGAAGCATACATGCAGGAAATACAAGAGGTTTTTAAGCTCACATTTTTGGACACCCTTGTAACCCCTGTTGGTATCCCTTTGAGTGGTAGCGTATTAGAAAAAACTTGTATACAGGCTGGCCTAGGTATCCTGAAACTCGTTGTAGATCAATCGATCAGCTGCTTGACTGCTATAGTTCCACTGAGAACAACACTCGAGAAGATACTCTCTAGTACTTGGGTAATCATGTAGTACGACTAAGGGTTTGGTATAGCCTCCTTAGTTGGTTCCCTGAGATATTAGGTTGAGTACTACTGCTCGACCCTGCACGTATATCATAAAGCTATAGCACAAGGAAAAGCCTTATCTGTAGGAACCATGAAAAAACATTAACCCTTGGGATGAAAACAGGACAAACCAGCAATAGACAAGATCTATTGTCGTGTAACCTTGCCTCCTACATTCTGGTTGTGAAATTACTACACATTTGTTCCTGTTAATAATTTGAGTATTTTTCCACTGCAGTATTATTCAGATTGGAGTATAACTCTGCAAGAATGAAAAAAAAAGTCGGGGGCCTACCCGCACCCTTATTTGAGACTTATCCCATTGGATTCCTCTTTTCATCTTGATCACAGTGATAGCTAAAAAAATTTAGCCTTTTTTTCCCCTGTGGTCCCGACCCCCTCCTGACCCCATTACTTGGGACCTATCCCATTGGATTCCCCTTTTCACCCTGATCATTGTGATACACCTCAATACATTGTCATCTAATTTCTCCACGGCCCAGAAGGAATTATGACAACTCAATGCCAATATTTCCACAATCAATTCCTCCATGAATTCCACCATAGACTTCAAAATGGAATCCCTGAAACAGGACATGGAAAGCCAACTTGAATCCTTTGCGAGCCAACTCTTAGCCAAACTAAATGTCCCTGGAGGCTTTCCCTCATCTGACCAACCTTTGTACCCTGAAGGTGATACTTCCTCCACTTCCCAAAATTTTCAGTCCAATCACTTTCAGCGTGACCTATGCCTTCCTAAAGTGGATGTGAAAAAATTTGATGGCTCAGATCCCACGGGTTGGGTCACCCAAATGGAAAAATACTTCTCTTTGCACGAAAATACTGATGAGCTGGCCAAACTTCGTTATGGTGTTCTCCATTTGGATCCTGGACATTGGAAATAGTGGCAATGTCATAAAAAGGAATGCCAAGGGTATGTGGCTTGGACACAATTTGTTTCATAGCTTTATGACCGCTTTGACACTGACACCCATCATTTAGGTTGTTTGACCAAGTTGAAACAAACTAGCCCAGTGGAAGAGTTTATAGCTGCCTTTGAGCAATTGGCTTTCAAAATGGAGAGCATGATAAATGCATTTTTTAGGGAATGCTTTATCAGTGACCTCAAGGATAAAATATGTGCCTATGTCCTCATGGCCCGCCCCAAAACTTGGTTGGAAGCTACTAAAAGCACCAAGGAATCACAACAAGTAGCCTCATCCCAAACCATAAAAAAACCCTTTATCCCTCGCCCTAAACCCACCCTTACCGCCCCTCCTGCCACTCCCCTCAAGATCCAGAAATTGACTCGAGATGAAATGATTGAATGCCAACTTAAGGGTCTTTGTTATAATTGTGATGACAAGTATTTTCCGAGGCACAAGTGTAAGGAACAAAAGATTTTTATGGCTATGACTGGGGATGTTTCTCAAGAAGAGGTTGATATTTCTCATGTACCCGAGATACCCACACCAGCTAATCTTAATCCTCCCTCTGATCCACCAGAATTTTAACCACTAATTTCCTTGAATGCACTCATTGGTTTCTTTTCTCCCCAAACCCTTAAGTTAATTGGATACATTAAGCACCAAAAATCCATCATTCTCGTTGACAGTGGAAGCACCCATAACTTTATTCATCGTCATATTCCCCAAGAAGTCAATTTCTATATTCGTCCAGTTAATAATTTCCAAATCATGATTTCCAATGGGGGTTCCGTGAAATGTGGAGGGCATTGTGAAAATGTGTGCCTACAAATTGGTCAGTATCACCTGAAATCTCATATGTTTGCTATTGAAGATAGTATTTTGTGACATTGTACTTTGTGTTGAATGGTTACGCACTCTCGGCTCTATCACCATGGATTTCCATAAATTAACCATGCAATTCCAGCAAGATGGCCAACAGAACTAGTTACAGGGGATCAAAGCAGGGTCACCAGAGATCATCAATTCCCACCAAATAGAAAAGCTCCTCAAAAAAGGTCATTTTGGCATTATTTCCCAACTTCATTCCATTCAGGTGGTTGAGAAACCCTATGTTCATCCCAACCTCCAATCTATCCTCTCAAAACACCAAGTTATGTTTCAAACCCCCCAAGGACTTCCCCCTTCTTGAGGTGTCCATGATCATTACATTCCTCTCATCCAGGGCAGTCTTCCTCCAAATGTTAACCCTTATCACCATCCCTTCACCGAGAAGAATGAAATTGAGAATATTGTTCAATAATTTCTAGACGTTGGTGTCATACGTCCCAGTACCAACCCCTATTCTTCTCCATTTGTCATGGTACTCAAGAAAGAAGGTACTCGACGCATGTGTCCTGATTTTTGCACCGTCAACAAACTCACCATGAAAGAAAAAATTCCCATTTCTATCATTGATGATCTTTTGGATGAATTAATTGGTGATCAATATTTTACCAAACTTGATCTCTGCTCTGGCTACCACCTTATTTGTATGAAATAAGAAGTCATTCCCAAGACTGCATTATGAACTCATGAGGGTCACTATGAGTTCTTGGTTATGCCATTCAACCTCTGTAATGCTCCCTTCACTTTTCAAAGTCTCATGAATCATGTCTTTCGTCCTTTCCTTTGTCATTTTGTCCTATATTTCTTTGATGATATCCTCATATATAGAAAAACTTGGCAATCCCATCTTTCCCATGTGGATCAAGTTCTACAACTATTGTCTCAGCACAAACTTTTTCTTAAGCATTTTAAATGTGTTTCTGGTGTCTTTGAAGTTGAGTACCTGGGACATATTATTGACAAGGATGGTGTCAGGGTGGATCCGAAGAAAATTGAAGCTATGTAGAATTGGTCGCGTCCGAAAACTCTTAAAAGTTTGTGAGGCTTCCTGGGTTTAACAGACTATTATCGCAAGTTTTTTTAGAATTATGGAAAAAATGTAGCTACCCTCGTAGTTCTCCTTAAAAAGAATGCTTTCAATTGGACTCCAACAATATATCATTCCTTCCAAGCCTTGAAAGCATTTATGTGCACTACTCTTGTCCTAGCTCTCCCCGACTTCAACAAAACCTTTGTACTGGAGTGTGATGCCTCAGGGAAAGGCATTGGGGTTGTCCTCATGCAAGATGGTCGACCTTTGTCTTTCTCCAAAAAACAATTGTCCAAGTGTCATTTGGGCCAATCCACCTATGAAAAGGAAATTTTGGCTATTCTGCATGCTATGGATCTCTGGCGTCCTTATCTCTTGGGGAAATGCTTCCAAATTAAAATTGATCATCAAATCCTTAAGTATTTTCTGGAACAAAGAATTTCTTCCCCGGAGAAACAAAAATGGGTAACCAAATTGTTTGGATATCATTATGAGATCATCTACAAAAAAGGAAAATAAAATGTGGTGGTTGATGCCCTTTCTATGAAATATGAAGAAGACGGGTCCCTTTTTTTCCTATCTTTCATTGTCGCATATTGGCTTCAGGAGGTTCGTCATGAATGGTTACAAGATTCCAAACTTTCAAAATTGATCCAAACACTGTAGCAGGATCCATAAGATTATCCAGGTTACTCATGGAACCACGAGGAGCTTCGTTATAAAGGTCGCATGTATTTAAGCAAACAGTCAAACCTTAAATCCACCGTTCTCTCTAATTTTTATGCTTCACCTACAGCTGGGCATTCTGATTTTACCAAAACCTATGAATGGGTCAAACGTTCTTTTTTCTGGGAAAATATGAAATAGGAAGTCTGCAACTTTGTGGTTGAATGTGATACCTATCAACACAATAAGGGAGATATAATCAAATCTCCAAGAACACTCCAACCGCTTCCGATTCCACCTACTATTTGGACAAATATTTATATGGAATTTATTGTTGGCTTACCTAAATTAGGCAATAAGTCAGTGATTATGATAGTTGTGGATCATCTTTCCAAATATGCTCATTTATGTGCTCTTCAAAACCCATTCACAGCCTCCACCGTGGCTCAAATTTTTATGGATAATATCTTCAAACTCCATGGCATGCCTCATTCTATTGTTTATAAACATCATCCAACTTTCACCAACACTTTCTGGCAAGAATTTCTCTGACTCTAGGGAACCCAATTGCATCTCAGCATTGCATATCATCCTCGAACTAATGGACAAACTAAAGTGGTCAACAAGTGTTTGGAAACCTATTTGAGGTGTTTTTCATATGACAGACAAAATTAGTGGGTTCTGTTAGAACAAGAATTCACCTCTAGATTGTGGTAGAGGTAAGCCCAATACCCATCAGGTTATATGTCACGGTTAATGGATTTAAAGAGGTCAAATGGGGTAGACTCAAGATAATATCGTTTTAACTCAGGAAATTGGTGCAGTATGCACAAGCAAATGAGGTCTTGATCAACTTCAGCCAGTAAGTTGTAGTAAGGGTGAGTAGGAGGAGGAAATTGAGGAGAAGATGTAAAGGTCTGCTCTGGACATCAAGTCTTCTAGCATCCTAAGGAGGAAAAAAATCTAAAAGCAAGATCCTCTTGAATTCTAAGTTTCAGGAAACTAAAAATGCTATAACTGCACTGCAATCAAACATCCATTACAACACAGTCACCACAATCCATGTGAATCCTTCAATCATGAACATTCAGTATCAGAGGCAAATAAGATGGAAATAGAAGCTGACTTTCATTAAAAAAGAAGTCTCAAATCAAGTTACATAACTAGAGAACCAGAGCTTCATTAAAAAATTACAATACGAGAGCTTAGCTCAACCATCGACCATAACAAAATATCAAAAATGTATACATATATTCAGAATCGTTGCAA
The DNA here is from genome assembly GCA_009831015.1 of Picea engelmannii. Taxonomy (NCBI): domain Eukaryota; kingdom Viridiplantae; phylum Streptophyta; class Pinopsida; order Pinales; family Pinaceae; genus Picea; species Picea engelmannii. Next base: position 622,860 of record ML783114.1, read on the forward strand.
CCACCAGGAGTGTGATTGGACCACCGCATTAACATTTTCAATCGACACCTCCTCTGTCAGATGCGAGCCAGGCGCAGTTATGTGCTTTACAGGAAAATATGTTCATAATTGACAGTTTGCCTTTACAGCCTCTCTCTGCATGTTTTCCATTTACGAGGTGAGACGAGGTCTCAACTGCTGCCCCACTTTCATTAACTGTCTGCATCGGGATCAGGACGGGCCGCACTTTGAACTTCACCATCGGGAGCTTTGTTGGACACTTGCAGAGAGGACCTGGTAGGCAGATGCAGACATTGATGATAGGGAGGTGACGAGATGATTGGGACTGTGTGGGCACCAAAATGTCATATCATCCCCCGACTTAGGATAAAAACATTTGATGGATTTTTTGAGCCCTCTTCTTTCATTTTTTCTTTGCCAGAATGCCCCTTCCTAGGGAAAACACCCCCCGATCAATAATGTGTGCTAACATTAGGCTCCATGGGGGATGGTACGCTCCCTTTGAGCTACCAAGAACTTGTAGCTTCATTCGCCTTACTATTGGGTTGTGGAGTCACTTATTAAAAACATAAACAAAAGGAAAAATGATATTTACAATGACATGGGAAGCAAATCATGGCTTAAACAAAAAACTTCTTCAGAAAATGCTCGTTTACAAGGCCTCCAAAAACTTCATCACCCTCCAAATTCTGCAACCTGTAAGTATTATTTGGAAACTTCCCAGAGATCTTGAAGGGGTTGACCCACAAGGCTTCAAACGTTCCATGTTTTCCTTTGTCTTGCTTGGGTGCATCCCATTTTAGCACTAGATCTCCTAGCTGTAAATCCTCCTTTCTTATCTTTCTGTAAAAAGCCTGCTTGATCTTCTACTGATGGTCATGTTCTATGTCCAGTAGTTGCTCTTTGGTCTCCTGCACTTCTACCAGTTGTTGTATTCTTCTGATCATATCATCAGGCTCTCCTTGGTAATCCTGGAAGAATTTTTCCACGGGTAAGGCCAACTGAAAAGGAAAGATGGCTTCAACTCCATATACAATCTGAAAAGGAGAGATGCCAAGAGATCTCTTTGTCGTCACTTTGTCATCCCACAAAGCAAATTTGAGCTTTGAATCCAATGCTTTCTTATTATCCTCTAACAATATTTTGATGATCTTTATAAGGCTCTTGTTTGAGGACTTTTCCATTCCATTCCCTTGAGGGTAGTAAGGAGTTGAGTGATCAATGCAATTCCAAACTGCTCATAGAATTGAATTAATGGTTCGTCCTTGAAGGATGCAGCATTATCAGTGACAATTCTTTTTGGACAACCAAACTTTGCCATAATATCTTCAAGAAAACCAATGATTACTTTGTGGGAAGTAGTCCTTATGGGGATGGCCTCTATCCACTTGGTAAAGTAATCTGTGGCAATCAATATCCACCTGTGCTAACCACTTGAAGCGGGATGAATTTCCCCAATAAAATCTAAGCCCCACCGCTAAAAGGGTCCTGAGGCTACCACATGCTTCAAAGGAAGGGACTTGAGCTGCTATTTTCCTGAGAATTTCTAACACTTGACACAAGCCCTGATTTTAGCACAAACATCATTGAATAGGCTAGGCCAGAAATATCCAGCTCTAAGAATCTTGTAGGTTGTCGTTCTCTAGAAGTGATGTCCCCCCCCACAAACTGTCATGAAAATCAAACATGATCTTTTGGGCTTCATGTGGGTCTAAACATCTCAACAACACTCCTAGAGGATCTTTCCAATATAAAACTTGATCAATGAGGCAATACTGAATTGATTTGAGCTTTAAATCTCTTATCTTGCTTTTTTCCATGCCATCAGGAGACTGCAACTTTTGTAGAAAGAAAATGATGTCCCTGTACCAAGAACACCCTGCTAATGGAGGGATGACTTGAAAATTTGTATCAGACAAATCAGCCTGTTGATTTTATGAGCAAGTGTTGATGAAATTCACCCCCAAGGATTTGCAATTAGATTCGGACAATATCCTGGCTAAACCTTGACCCTTAACCAAATTGGTGGGCCTTATCTCCAAGTCAAATTCAAGGATTTTAGCAATCCACTTTCTCCTCCTCCTGTCTATGTCAGGCTGAATGAGAATCTCCTTCACAGAAGTTGAAGGGACATATGCAATGATGTTTGAATTAAAAACATAGAACCTGAAGGATTTGAGGGGTTTAACCAGAGTATAGGCATGTTTTTCCATGATGTCATGTTTCAGCTCTACATCTCTCAATGCCCTATTGAAAAAGGCAATGGGTTGTTCAAATCCTTCATCATTATTTTGCAACAAAACGACTGCCACTGTGTCAAATGAAGCATAGGAGAAAATCATAAAATCTTTGGAGTAATTAGGACTGATGAGCACAGATGCTTCAGTCAGGACAATCCATTTGATTTCCTTTCCTTTCCTCAACATGATTGTAATGTCCTTCACCAATTCAGCAAAATTAGAAACAAACCTTCTCAAAAAATTAATCTTCCCCAAGAAAGACTGAACTTCTTTCTTGGATCTATGGAGTGCTAAGGTTTGGATGGCTTCCACCCTGTTGGGATCAATGTTTACTCCCTCAGCTGATACTATGTGCCCCAGTAATTTTCCCTCCTTCATAGCAAACAATGACTTCTTGGGATTCAGGGAGAGACCAAATTTTCTGCATTTTTGGAAGACCTTTCTCATATGATCACAATGTTCTTTATTAGTCCTGGAGAAAACTGTAATTCCATCCAGATAAATGACTACAAATTTATCCCTTTCCCCAATAAAGGCGATGTCCATAGCGCGATGGAAATTTGTTCCTGCGTTCATCAATTCAAAGGGCATCTTGGCATACATGAATGTACCCCATGGAGTGGTGAATGTTTTCTTCTCTTTGTCCTCAGGTAAAATAGAAATATGATTGTATCTAGAAAAGTCGTCAATCATGGACATCCTGGATGCACCTGTCACCCTCTGCAATATGTGCTCCATTTTCGGCAATGTGTAATTATCTTTCTTGGAGCTTCTGTTTAGGTTCCTGAAATCAACACAAAGTCTGATTTCTCCATTCTTCTTTCTCACTGGGACCAAGTTGGCCACCCATTCATAATACCTCAAAGGAACGATAATCTAGGCATCTAAAATATTTTTTACCTCTTTCTCCATGATAGGCAGCAACATAGGGTTGATCTATCTCATTTTCTGCCTAAATGGCTTGGATTCTTCCTTTAGTGGGATCTTATGTTGAATGATGCTTGTGTCATATGTTCTGAGATCCTCATAAGTCCAGGAAAACACATAAGCAAACTCCTTTAAGATCTCAGCATATTCATCCCTTTGTTCCCTTGACAGACTGCTCAACAACTTGACAAATTTTGGATCTTTCTCTGTATCAATGTTGTATTCAATTACATTAGCATCATCAACCGATCCTTTAACTTTCACTGCCACATCATTTATGTCAAATAGTCTTTCCAAAGGAACTATTCCCTTGAGAATGTGATTGCTGGGCAACTGAACAATATGGTGATTAGCGATTTTGTTCAGGAAAACATCAGCATGAGGATTACTTTCAGAATGTTTATATCGATCAATATGTAGTGCAGAAAACTCATCAACGGTCTCAAGGAATATTTTGATCTCAAGATCATCCTCAAATACTTTCTAATGCTTGACATTGTCAGGTATAGAGGGTTTGTAATTTACTTCTACATCATACCTGAGCTTTGGTGGCAAAGGTACTCTGAAATTGCTTGTTGAAATAGATAAAGAATCAACCATGATGTTTTCTTCTCTTGGAATAAATGAAATGTTGAAAGCTAGGAAAAAATTGTCAATAAGGTCCCACACTTCATTTCTATAACTTCTTAGCCTAGGGTTCTTAGCTTGGTAAATATTTCTGACTTGATGGACAATTAACTCAACATCCCCAAATACTGATATCTCTTCAATTCTCATGTCTTTTGTAGCCCTCAAACCTAAGATGAGAGCTTCATACTCCGCCACATTATTCGTAGCTCCAAATTCTAACTTGTAGGATAGAGATATAGTCTCTTGAGAAGGTGAAACAAGAACCACTCTAGCACCAACACCTTCCTTAGAAGAGGCTCCATAGAAGAACATTTTCCACACAGAGGTGATAGGAGGGGAATTTTCACAAAAAGTAATAGGCCACTTTTTGATTTCCAGAGGAGGTTCAGGAGCGTCAATGAGTTGCAGCAACTTATATCCCAAATCTGTGTCAAGAGAAAATATAGGATGGTTTGTTGGGTTTTCTTCATCACTAATAATGTAGGCCAACTGAGATTCCCTGTAAAGTCTCCTATGCTCACCCCCAAACATCGTAATGGTAGCATAGGTGAGGTCCATCTGCAAAGATCCCCCTAGTCTTTTTATCCAATATCTAGACAGAAGCATCCCGAACTTAGGGGGCAATGTCAGCGACCATGATGTCCATGATCACACTTTTCATTGGCAGATGGAACAGAGATACAACCAAGTCTTTGATAACCCCAAGGCACTTGACCTTCTTGGAGTCGAAAGAACACAGGTTGTGGTAGGCTTTTGTAATCTCCAGACCAAGCTCTTCCATGACAATCTTAGGCATAATATTGTGAGATGCCCCTGAATCCATCAAATAGTTGTGCAACACCCTATCATGTATGTTCAATGAAGTATAGAAGGGAGGGGATGAATCATCTCTATCTTCTACCAAAGGACCTAGGATGACTGCAAGATTATCATCTTGGAGGTTTACTGAGTCTGTGGAATGAGACGAAGGTTCGGGCTACAACATTTTGGAGAGGCACCTTTTGAAGCCTTCATGCTTGACCAGCTCTAAAATGGGTACATGGATTCTAATCTTTTGTATTTCATGCTGAAAGCTGAAAGAGGAGGGGGGCTTTAGAATTTCTCTCACTTCTGGAACATGACTTTTGACCACCAGTGGGGGGGTCTGTTCCTTCTATTCCTTACTTCGGTCTGCAATATATTTAGTAGGTTTTTCTACTCTGGTAGGTCGATCAGGGATGTTTGATTCCCTTCTTTCTGTTTGGACCTCAGATTATATATGTTTGGAGTGTGGCGGGTTTTTCTCCTTTACTCAACTCATTTAGTTGGTTTTCCATTAGAGAATCCTCATCTGCAGATTGAGTTAAATGGGGAAATGAGGAGGTATCCCCAAGACAATGGATTTTTGGATCAACCTCCTCTTCCTCTTCTTCTTCATCAGTGACAAGGTTATTTTGGAGAGGGGCTTGAATTCTTTGATCATCCCTATCCCGACCTCTTTGATCTCTTGGAAGTATCTGAGGAGAATTATTAGGTCTCCTGAAGGTACCTATGTTATCAGCGTTTTAAGTACTTCTATAGGCCTATCTTGCTTCAAGTTTTACCTTCTCCATATCAACAGAAAGAGATTTTACTAATTTGGTAAGCTCATCATCTCGAGGGTGGGAAGCAGAGGAAGAGGTTGAATTTTCAGACCTTCCCCTTCTTACGTCCCTGTCAGCCTTACTCCTAACCTCATCAACTACCATAATATTGGATTCTACTTCAATGGTTGCATATTTCATATGAGCCAAGGAAATATCTCTCCTTTCTCTTAACAGGAGGCAGAAATCAGGGTCAAAAGAACTAGAATAAGTAATCTTTGGAGAGGTTTCTGTAGGCTTAACCTTAGTGGGCATTTTGTTATACATTTTATTAAATCTCTTTGAGAAGTCAGAAACATATTCCCCTTCCTTTTTCTTCAGTGATCCAAACTCTGTAATATAGTAAAGGAAATCCTTTCTATCCCCCCAATTATTTAATAAGGCTTCATCTAGGGCTTCAATCCCATCGATAGATCTAGGAGGAAAGGCCCTAAACCTCTTCCTAACCTCGCCCTCAAGGCTATGAACAAAAATCCTCATCCATACATCTACATCCATGATGACATGATAATCTGTAAAATTGTAAAAGGATTCAAGGTGTTCCTCTGCGGTTATGTCTCCCTCGCCTGTGAACTTGGGCAATTGCTTAAGGTATCCATCCGTTGGGAGGGAATTCAGAGGTTGAGGCAAAACAAGAGGGGCATACCTAGCAGCTATTATAGATTCCATACTAGTTTTGGGGGGATTATCTCCTGCCATTGGAGTGTGAAAAGGAGGAGAACCAGGAGGAGATGGAGTTCGAACAGGCAATACTGGGGTTTTGCTTCTGGGAGAAAAAGGAAAAGGTTGATCATTAGGAGATAAACATGAGGGGCTAGAAGTAACAGAGGTTTCCCCTTCTGTAACTGTAGCAGCTCTAATAGGAGGAGGAGTAGGAAAGTATTCTAAGGTCAAATATCTCTCCTTATACTTCACAACTTTGGTGAAGAAAGGGGTGTTAAAGCTCTCTCCTTCCAAACCAAGAATAGGAGGGGAGAAGTCGGCAGGAAAACTCCCAAAATTTAAATTTATTGAAAGTCCAACAATTTGTATAATAGGAGAACCATAAACAGTTACTGGAGTTTGTAAAGAGGGATTATGTAAATTATCATAAAAACTTGGTACAACTGTGGAGGTACCTTTTTGAGTAGTCTTTCCCTTTCTAATAATTTCCTCTGGGTCAGGTTCAGACATTGTTAGTGGCAATAGTGAAGTGGACCTCGTGTGTCCACCTTTAGGAGCCAGAACTGAAACAGTGTAGTCATCAGGTGCAGGCTACAATCTTCTATGGTACTGATGTCTGATGCACCTTTAGAATCAGTAGCTCATTGTCGTTCTTACCCAGGGAAATGTCTTCAATTCGTTCCCCGACAACGGCGCCAGAAATGTTAGCGCCAAAATTCATCTCTGGATTGTGGAAGAGGTAAGCCCAGTACCCATCAGGTTATATGTCACGGTTAATGGATTTAAAGAGGTCAAATGGGGAAGACTCAAGATATTATCATTTTAACTCAGGAAATTGGTGTAGTATTCACAAGAAAATGAGGTCTTGATCAACTTCATCCAGCAAGTTGTAGTAAGGGTGAGTAGGAGGAATAAATTGAGGAGAAGATGTAAAGGTCTGCTCTGGACATCAAGTCTTCCAGCAGCCGAAGGAGGAAAAACTTTGAAAACAAGATCCTCTTGAATTTGAAGTTTCAGGAAAATGAAAATGTTATAACTGCACTGCAATCAAACATCCATTACAACACAATCACCACAATCCATGTGAATCCTTCAATCATGAACATTCAGTATCAGACGCAAATAAGATGGAAATAGAAGTTGAATTTCATTAAACAAGAAGTCTCAAATCAAGTTACATAACCAGAGAACCAAAGATTCATTAAAAAATTACAATATGGGAGCTTAGCTCAACCATCGACCATAAAAAAATATTGAAACTGCATACATATACTCAGAATTGTTGCAACCACCAGGAGTGTGATCGGACCACCGCATTAACGTTTTCAGTCGGCGCCTCCTCTATCAGATGTGAGCCAAGCGCAGTTATGTGCTTTACAAGAAAATATGTCCATAATTGGCAATCTACCTTTACGACCGCTCTCTGCATGTTTTCCATTTCAGGGTGAGACGAGGTCTCAACTGTCGCCCCACTTTCATGAACTGTTTGCATCGGGATCAGGACAAGCCGCACTCTGAAATTCACCATCTGGAGATTTGTTGGATGCTTGCAGGGAGGAACTGACAGGTAGACGTGGACGTTGATGATAGGGAGCTAACAAGATGACTGGGACTACGTGGGCATCAAAATGTCATATCATCGACCGACTTAGGATAAAAACATTTGATGGGTTTTTTGAGCCCTCTTCTTTCATTTTTTCTTTGCCAGAATGCCACTTCCTAGGGAAAACACCCCCCCGATCAATAATGTGTGCTAACAATTTTAGTGGTTACCCCTCGTTGAATGGTGGTACAACACCTCTTACCATACTGCCAACTCGCATGACTCACTTTAAAGTAGTCTATGGAAAAAATACACCCTAAGTTCTATCATACATTCTCGGTCTCTCCAAGGTTCAACAAGTGGATCAAACTCTTATAGTCTGCATGGCCATTCTCCATACTCTCAAAAAAAAATTGATCATGGCTCAAAATTACATGAAAAAACAAGAAAATTAGGGTTGTTTTGAATGTGAATTTACTGAAGGGGACCATGTGTTTCTTCATCTGCAAACTTATAAGCATACTACACTCAAATCCCAACATTGTCAGAAACTCGCCCCCAAATTTTATGGTCCTTATCGTATTCTCAAGAGAGTGGGGTCAGTGGCCTACCATTTAGAGTTTCCTAGTCACTCTAAGCTCCATCATGTTTTTCATGTTTCCTCCTTAAAGAAAGTGCTCGACACTAGGTTCCAGACTTAGACCAGTCTACCTAAGTTGGATGAAGAAGGTTCCATTTGGTTGCAACCACAAGTAGTATTTGACCAGCATGAAGATTATCTCTGCCAACACACTATCAAGGAATTTTTAGTTCAGTGGAAGGGCACACAACCATAAGATGCCACCTGGGAACCAACTACAATCTTACAACAATTTCCTCATATCAATCCTTGAGGACAAGGTTATTTTTTAAGGGGTAGGGCGTGTTAGGGACCTAACCTCCCTAACCCCTCATATAGGTAGAATAATATATCTTCCATGTAAATAAGGCCGGAATTAATAAATAAGTTCTAGGAATAAGAAGAATAAGTCAAATGTAAGAAGACCTAATTGAAGTTTTCGCTTCTAGAAAGATCTTCCTCTAGATTGTTCTTTTGGGTAGATAGATTTAGTATAAATAGGATTCGAGAGCGTGATAAATATTTGTCTTGAGAATTATTGTAATAGATCTGTGCTCTTTTGGAGGTTGTCCCCTCGAAGAGGCAAGTGAACATTGCTTCCTTTCAATAAAGGTATCGTTTTTATGTGCTAATTCTCTATGTTTTGTTTTTCCGTTGGTAATTTATGTGATATTCTTGTTTCTGTTCAATATAATATAAACAAGTGATTAACATGATCATAGGGAGCAGAAACATCCTTTTCTTATGTTTCTCATGCCAAGAGCTAACATGTTTCTCATGTTTTCATTCCTCTTTTATCAGTTTTTTTTTTGAACAATCTGTGTAATCCATGTAATGGGTTCTATACTCTTCATACTTTTAAACATGGTATGCTTATTATAGCGTAGTTTCCCCTATGGAATAGGAAAAATTTTCAACTTATTTTGATTACAGGAGACTGTCATGGTCTATTTGGAAACTAACACAACTTAGACATAGTTGCTTGTTTATATTAATATAGCCTTTTCTTACTTGTGTGTGTGTGTGTGTGTGTGTGTGTGTGTGTGTGATTTCCTACCCTTTAAAAATTAATCATTAATCCTACCCATTTTCCCCTTCTTCTTTATAACCTCATTTCATTCTCCTAAAGACGGATACACAATGGCTACCTATAAGTCAAAATGCGAGAGACCAAGAATCAAAGAGAGGACCAATTTCCTATCAAAATCAAATGTCTTAGTTTCATGAAGTTGTTTCTTTCCCATAGGATGGGAGATAGGCACAGCTACCATCCCATTATCCATATATTTTACTTTATCCTTCAAGATACGATAGGGTTCCCAAAATGACACTTATGGACAAGTGATATTAACCTTGTATGTGCAATTCTTTGCTTATTTTTTCCATCCTTTTCCTTATCTTCATTTGGAAAAATGTCTATCTTTTTTAGTTAGCTTTAGCCCCTTTTTCAGTGAAAGATGAGCTCATGCACGAGGAAAAGCATTGTAGATGTCCTAGAATATGGCGAATCCTAAAATGGAATGTTGTATTCTCTGAATCCAAGACCTAAGTCCATCTAAAGTGTTTCCATTTGAGAATCAATTTTTTGGAAGAACTTTACCTAGATTGATCTCAATAGAAAGGCGAGCATATATGCACAATCCTTCTATATCTCTCTCAAAATTTGTTTTTTATGTAATTGTGCAAAGTATTCCCAATATCCTTTATAACTGAGATATGCCACAAATGTAAGGGTGAATTTGGAAGACGAGCCCAAACTAACATTCGAGTAAGTAACATAGAGATTGGATCAAATTTTGGGAACCAAAGAATTATCAAAATTCCCTTTCATCCCCAAAACCAAGGACCCTCCTCAAAAACTTGCTCATAATCAGCATGACCAAAAATATGAACTATAAAAAAACCTTTGGAACACATATATATCTCACAGTTTTTTCCAAATTGAGCAAATTGACTAGCATAACTCCGATGAAAGAGGCTAATAACCATTAAATAAACAAAACCTCAGATTCATAGTTTTGATGTAGTTGAGTAACCTCTAGTGTTGTGATCTCCACAACATCTCATCTTCCATTTTATCCACTGTATAGGCTACTAGGCATAGGAGGAGTCAAAATAGATATAGTGGAAGTTTTTAAATAAGTCCCTCTTTTCAGAAATCTTGTATTCCCAACATCCTATATATTAGAGGTTCCTTAGTCATGGTGTCGATCAACTATTCATGCGCCCAGACTTATCCAGATCCGACTTTTATACTCCTTAGTTTGTATAGGACTCTACTTGTCTCTGTTGACTTCGCAACCTACCAAACAATCTGGATCTTAGGGTTCCACCAGGACCTTCCATCATGTGATTCTGAGAGAAAATAGGGATCTCAGACAACTAGATTCCTCTGCATTCATACACGCATTAAATCTTGGCCTATGACTTGCCAATTTTCCCACTTCTACACACAGACATTTCATGTTGATTCACAGAGTTTTTAAGCCATAGATTTCAGGTTGCTTATGCATGCATTCAAGAGAAAAATAACTAATATGGAATTAACCATCATATAGGAAATTTACAAACACATGCATTCATCCATCATACTCATAAATCCATATAGACTCAGGAATATGATTCAAGCATAATTAACTTAAAACAATTGAATACAAAGAGCATAAATGGACACTTATATGTTCATAAAATGCCATCTAGAATAACTGACTGAGGGTGAGCACTTTTGCACCCAACCATAGGCATTGTTTCACTATCATCCTTTACAGTTGGCCACCCTGTTCTAGGTCATGACACCACCAGGGAATATTTAATCTCTCAGAGAAATTGAAGGTGTGAAGGCCACTCTCCTCCACAAAAACCACTAGTAGAAGCCCCCCCTTTTTACCCACCACACCTAGGGCCTCCACAAGGTATTCTCAAATGTCTTCCCAACTAGATTTTTATCTCATCACAACGAAGTCATCCCCATTATCCAGTAAGCATCAAGCTTGCGACCCTCTCAGCCTTGGTTGGGTTCAAGGTTCTCTTCCTGATTACAAGAACTCTATTTCTCTCCTCTCTCTGTCTAGTTTTCTCATGGGTTCCTTCCACAATTTTGCACACTGTGTCTCTTAGCACACTCATGCCTTCTTTGCTCATGGATTCTCCCACAGTTCCATATCCCAAGATATCTATCTACTTCATTTCCTGGGTTCTCTTCTTATGTTTCCCCCCAAGAAGGTTCACAATCTTCCCCTTTCTTGTGTCAGAGGGACTCATGAGTCAATCATGGTAGATGAGGTGGTACTCGTTGTACCCTTGGCTGAAAATTTTTCAGTTGTTCAACCAATGTTTCTCCATACCTTCATTCATTGTAGGTAGTTGGCTATTCAACTACCAACCCCCTTCATTAATTTTTTGGCTTTGAATTTAGGAAGAAAATAAATAGCTAGTTATTCTCCAAAATAATTCAACAAGGTGGCTTGGGGTCCCTAGTAGATTTAGTTCCCCCAGGTCCCTTACTCATCCCCTCTCATGGTATCATGTCCAATGTTGGTGCTCCACCCTTCAGTCAATTGGTTTGGTTTTCTTTATTAAACAATATGCATTATATTGTTCATATGCCATGGCATGGAAATAATATCTCCATGCTGAGATAAAATCATCACTAAAAATAATTTATGCCAAATTAGTCGGGAGATCAAAATGAAGGTGTTACATGGTTGACATCATTATCTTGAATCCCATTGGTTATTTTAAAGTTTATTTTGGCATTTTTTATTTTGAGGCCCATTTTTTACCTCAGTATTCCTCCAATGAAGGATTATTCTCATGAATAATCATGAAACCAACAAACTTCTCTTCTACTTTAGCACAAATATAAATCCAACAATATGGCTTTGTATAAATATATTACATGTTTATTATTACCATATCCACACTTCTGATAATTCTGAAATTTCTTAACAAGATATGGAAATCACTTTATCTCTTTAGGGTTGAAATCACAATACCACTCCCATGCATTATTTCCATTCAAATAAAATACAAAATCTGTCATCAAAACATTTTCATAGACATATTACTTTCTACAACAAAATTCACAAATAATGAAAGATGCATAGAAATACAATGGGGTTGTCCCCAAAAGCTTGGAACACGATGACTCCAAATCCAAGGTTGAAGATAATATGAAGATCCAGGAGTGTATGAAAAATTCAAAGGGGTAAACAAATATTCCCAAAACTTCCCTTTGGATGGAGCCATTAATTCAAATCCTCAAATGTTGAAATCTAAAAATACATGCATACCATCATACCTCATATAGAATATGAAATGTCGAGTGGTCAAGACGGGTTTTTCAAATGTTTACTTGTTTTCAAAGGTGATGAACAAATTGTTCTTTGTAACTGTTTCAAATGGAAGTGCATATTAACTACCCCCATCCCCACCCTCATATATGAGGGTGGGAGTTCGGTGGAGGGGGGGTAGTTAATATGTTTTTCATATATGAGAGTGGGGGTTGGGTGGGGGGGTTAATAGGTTTTTCATATATGAGGGTGGGCGTGGAGGTGGAGGTGGAGGTGTGGGGAGTAATATGATAAACATATTAACTCATATATGGGGGTGGGGGTTAGAGTGTGGGGAGTTAATATATTTGGCATATTAACTCTCCCCACCCCATATACATATTAACTCCCCCCTATATATGAAGGTGGGGGTAATATGTTTTGCATATTAACTCCCCCCACCCCATATATGAGGGTGGGAATGGGGGGAGTTAATATGAAAAAATATATGAGGGTGAGGGTGGGGGTATGAGAAAATCCCTCCAACCCCATGGGGAGTTAATATAGGGGTGGGGGGACTTCCCCGACCCCCACCCTCATATATGAAGGTATATGAGGGTGGGAGTGGGAGGAGTTAATATAGGGTGAGGGAAACTCCCCCCACCCCCACCATCATGGGGAATATGGGTGTGGGTGGAAATTCCCCCACCCCCACCCTCATATATGAGGGTTGGGGAATGAAAAACATATTAACTCTCTTGTGGGGTGGGGGGAGAGGGTGGGGGCTGGGTTGGGGGGAGTTAATATGGGGTGGGGGAAACTACCCCCACCCCCCACCATCATGGGGAGTTAATATGGGGGCGGGGGGAACTTTCTCCACCCCCACCCTCATATATGATGGTGGGGGGATGGAAAAAATATTAACTCTCACGTGGGGGTGGGGGGAGTTAATATGCAAATATATGAGGGTGGGGGTGGCGGTGGTGGAGGGAACTTGGGGTGGGTGTAGGGGGAGTTAATATGAAAAATGTATGAGGGTGAGGATGGGAGGAGTTAATATGTGAGGTGGGGGGAGTTAATATGCAAAACATATTAACTGACCCCACCCTCATATATGAGGGAAAATTATTGGAATATAACTAATGGAGGGTAAATTTGTCACATTCCATATATGAGGGTGGGAGTGGGGAGAATTAATATGAAAAACATATTAACTTCTCTCACCTCCACATAGTTAATATGTTTTGCATATTAACTCCCTCCACCCCCACTATATGAGGGTGGGGGTGGGGGTAGTTAATATGTTTTGCATATTAACTCTCCCAACCCCCACGCCCACCCTCATATATGAGGATAAATTACTGGAATGTGGTCAATTAAGGGTAAATTAACAACATTCCATATATGAGGGTGGGGAGGGAGAGATGCAAAACATATTAACTCTCGCCTCCCCCACCCTTGCATATTAACTCCTCCCACCTCCACAGAGTTAATATGTTTTTCCCTTGGCCCTAACCCCACCCGACCCACATATTAACTCCTCCCAACCCCACCCCGACCCACATATTAAGTTCCCCAACCCCCACTGTGGGGGAGTTAATATGTTTTTCATATTAACTCCACCACCACCACCCTCACCCTCATCCATTATTTTTCATTAATTTCATATGTGTTTACTTTTTATTGAAAATAAACCTATTTGAAAGAAAAAATAATAATTTTGTTTATATTTTATCTTTATCTTTATTTTCACTTTTTCTTTTTAATTTATATTCATTTCTATTATAATTTGTAAATATTAACACATGTA
>ML783114.1:637237-647270 GCA_009831015.1 Picea engelmannii
ATATATATATATATATATATATATATATATATATATATATATATATATATATATATATATATATATATATCCTACAAAAATAACATAAGAAGGTTTTAATGGGGTTGTATTTATTATTTTAGATATTTTCTTTTAACTACATAATCTATTTTCATTTTTCATTACATCATTTATATATATAATATATCTATATATAATTAACAAATTGTTCTGGCTATTGTATGAAATTTGTTAATATAGACTTCGTTTTCTTTTATAATCATTTGTTAATAAGCGTTGTCTAACTGTTCTATGTTTTTGTCTCTGTACATAATCATTACTTTTTGCGGTTTAAATTGTATTTCCGGATGCATAAATGGATTCATCGTGATGAAAAACTTCCACTCCCTAGAAAATATGTCCAAAAAAGGAAAAAAACATAGCACATTTAGACTATGGCTTTGCTAATATAAATTTTGGCTTTATCTAATTGTTCTACTAAATGATTTTTTTCACCGGAATCTGGCCACATAAATCTGCATGAAATCACTATTTTTTGTTATTTAAAATACATTTCTGAATGCATAAATGATTTATCATGTGCACTCCGATTATACAGAAATAATCACTCAAATTTGTGGATCTAACAATTTCTTGCTAGATTTCGACCAAATGTCCCAAAAAAAATCACTAGAAAAAAATAATTTCATAGAATGTTTAGACTACTACTATAAATTGTGTTGCCATCTTATCTACTATTTAATGCAATTAATAATCTATTTATTATTTTGCAATCCCCAAATGACTGCATATAAGTTCGCAAATGTCATTGTATGAAAGTACAACTGAAAAGAAGAATCATCTTAAAATATCATGTATATGATTCTAGGCATATTAATAATTTCTATTTATAGATTAAAGATAGACATGATTACATATCTCTATTAGATTACTGAATACATTATAGAATACATTGGCTCATTATATAGAGCTTTATTAGATCTAACTTATTCTAATAATAACAATAGAGGTTGAGCAAATATCTCAACCACACACCAAACTAGGAGACTTGGTTGGAGAGAATCTTTCTCACAACCAACTATCTAACAACCTCCTTGACCTATTCTCTCAAGTCATCTAACTATAACTACTTCCTCAACATGTCATTAACCCAATAATATAACAAGTATGAATTACATATTCTAACACACCCCCTTAATGAATACTTGTTGTTTGAGTCATTTTTTCTTGTGCTTGGTCATATTGATTTCTTCTTTCTTTAGTGTGGCCTTCATCCTTGAAATTTCTTTGCTTCCTCTTATACCTTGTACCTGCATATAATTATTGATGTCCATATAAAACACAATCCATCTACCGGAATACATGGGTCATGGGTCATCTACTGTTGTAACCGCTAGTTCTCTAGGAATTGTTTTCAGCTACATAGTTCATCAATGTTAAGCTCTCCCTTAAACATAACTTGGTCCCTCATACTCTGAGACTCACAACTTGGTCTCATACTTTTAGATTCTTCCATCTCACATCCCCACCTTGAATCGAAATCTCTCGCTTCTTTGATTCATTATCAAGTTTAGGCTACAGGTACACCTGTCAATGTGTGTGTAGTTGTACAACCCTGTACCACAACGTTTCCTGAGGTGTACATGATATTCCTTCAACAAACCTGCATATGTATGCTACTCTCTCCACTGAGACCCATGTACACGTACAAAAAACCCATACGGACACTTACATACAGCGTTGCACTTCACTCTGGCTTTGATCCTTTCAAACAAGAAATATAAGCACAACTCAATCTCACTTTTGTGACTTAATTTGGAGGATGTGTGAGTCTGACACAATGAGCACGTACACCTCACTTCATTTTGCTATAACACCTCCATGTAATGGCATGAACAACAACAAACTCCAACAATAGAAACCTCTTGCTTTACGACTCCTTTACTCAACAATAGCGGCCTCTCGCTTTACAACTCCTTTACTCAACAATTGCAGCTCCTCTCCAAAACTCAAAAAATGAGTCCTCTGCAATATCATGGACAACGATTTGTCACACGCCCTTCAACCTCGCCCTCTCCTCGGGCTTCCTCTTCCTTCGTGACTTGTCTCTCGCTTCTAGCTGCAAGCGATACCTCTATCTTTGGCTACTGTAAACACACATTTTATACGTGTCACTGTTTCCACGGCAACAACCTCAACAAACCAACACTCAGCTCCATAGGAGCGTTCTCCTTCTGGCGGCTCAACTCTTCCACGATGGCTCCTCTGGCAACGATAGAAACAAATATCTTTGCACAATGATGGCTTCTATCCATCCAACAATTTTAGATCCATATTTTCTGTCAACATCTTTAATACACAGTTCAGAAGCTCTCTCACAAAGCAACAACAATCTCTCCTTCAACGATCAATCAATAATACATCAATGAGTCCTTTAGCCTGACTCATCTAGCAACACTACCTCTCAGGCTCATTGTCATTCAATCTCTACATAGGAAATAACATCTCCAATGGCAAGATTTCAACGGATCTCCTTGACATATGCTTGAAAACAATACAACAACCACACAATCCTCGCTCGGCTCCAACTTCACAGGTCTACCGGTATCAAACAAGCATAGACTCCCATAATCAGTAGGTGATAAAAAATGATTCACTTCTTAACAACGACTTCTTCTAGACGAAACCCTCTTCACTTTCACCTCATCGAGCTTTACAGCAAGCCTGTCTCCAAGACTCTCACATTTGTTGCCTCTGTGGAGCTTGACGCCCCTTCACGAGCTCTAGCAGCTTGCTATCTTTGCATAGTCGCCTTTCTTATCCTAACAGCGGCAACCCACTCTCAGGTCAGCGCTCCTTCAGATCACTGCTCGGTTCGCAGCTTCCATGGACCTTGGCAACAGCGGGCAACTCGCTCTCAGGATCCTAGGCACTCCTGTGAGAGGATCCTAGGCACTCCAGTGAGGGAGTTGGCCCAAGCCCCTCAAGCTCTGATACCAAATTAACAAATGAGATAGACATGATTACATATCTCTATTAGATTACTGAATACATTATACAATACATTGGCTCATTATATAGAGCTTTATCAGATCTAACTTATTCTAATAATAGAAATAGAGGTTGAGCAAATATCTCAACCACACACCAAACTAGGAGACTTGGTTGGAGATAATCTTTCTCACAACCAACTATCTAACAACCTCCTTGACCTATTCTCTCAAGTTATCTAACTATAACTACCTCTTCAACATGTCATTAACCCAATAATACAACAAGTATGAATTACATATTCTAACAATGTGCACTTCGATTATACATAAATAATCACTCAAATCTGTGGATCTAACAATTTCTTGCTAGATTTCGAACAAATGTCCCAAAAAAAATCACTTGAAAAAAATAATTCCATGGAATGTTTAGACTACTACTATAAATTGTGTTGCCATCTTATCTGCTATTTAATATAATTAATAATCTATTTATTATTTTGCAATTATTTTGCAATCCCCAAATGACTGTGTATAAATTCGCAAATGCCATTGTATGAAAGTACAATTGAAAAGAAGAATATCTTAAAATATAATGTATATGATTCTAGGCATATTAATAATTTCTATTTATAGATTAAAGATTGGTAAAAAATTATTCCCATTTAATTATATAATTACTTCCCATTTAATTAATAAATGTTTTTTTTTAGTAAAATGGAATTATGAAATTGTTTTATCTTTGTATTTTTTTTTAATTACAATTTTTTACTCAAGTTAAAATGAAAACCAAATAAAATACTTGAAGCATATTATAAATATAATAAAATACACTTAAAGACTATTGATAAAAATAAAATTGTTTCCCGAATGCGGTGTCATTATGTTTAAATGTTAACGTGGCGGATGAGATGGGGACTCTTTGTCCCATGCTATAGGTGGTTGGTGTACATCACATTTACGATGGAAGTCCTTCACTGGGAGCAAGACATTATTTTTTGTTATGGCAACAGTGCATAGGGAAGTTGGCATGATGGTTCGCATAGGGAAGGTACTTCGAGGAGATCTTGTTATTGCAGTTAATCACAAAGACAGAGAGCACTGCAAATCATATGAGACAGAGGCTTCAACCACTTCGGTGCATCATGATGATACTCATACCCAAGCCAAGCCATGATGGGCGGGTATGCTCGTAAATGAAGAAATTTTGGGTTATTAAGCGACATATCCACTAGAGGGATGGTATGATAATTATTTTGTTGTGAGTTTTGGTAGAAGAGAGTCTTGTTTTTATAAGTTATGTGTTCAACTCTCCTACTCTTCTTGTTCGCTCTCCCATGATGCCTTGTGGTCGTAAGCCTCACTTCTCCACTGGTGGTTTGTCGCGAGCAACCCGAGTTGTTGTAGATGTTGTTGACTTCTATCACAAGTTTGTGCCCGGGGAGGACCAAGAAAAAATGTCAGCACTGGAAGATGAAGTCAAGCTCGTCAAAGAATTCAAAGATGATGAAGAAATTGAGTAGTAGGTGGGTGGTTTAATTCATGATTTGAGATGTACCAAAACAAGGAACTCTAAGTTTTTTCGGACCTTGGAGCTTTACTAGCACACCAAAACCATGGTGGCTCTGGGAATGTTATCCAAGGAGGACAAATTCCATCAACTAAAGCACAAAATGGAGACCCTGGAAGAACATAATGCATATCTTCTCTCAGTGATCACTTGGATTGCTCAATGCCACAGTGGCACCTTCCATCCTCCTATTGCAAATCGACCATGGACTGGACCCTCAGTTTTTGTTGCTCAATCAGAGGGAGCAGGCCCATCCTTTCCTTAGGTCTCTCATGCCAAGAGTTAAAATGATTCTCAGGTTTTTAATCCTCTTTTATCAGGTTTTTTCTGTTATGAACAGTCTTAGTAATCCTAGTAATGGGTTCTATACTCTTCATACTTTCAGACATAGTATTCTTATTATAGCATGATTTCCCTTATGGGACAAGAAAAATTTTCAACTTCTTTTGATTACAGGAGACTGTCATGGTCTTTTTGGAAACTGACACGACTCATGCATAGTTGCACATCTTGTTTATATTAATATAGTATTTTATTGTGTGTGTGTGTGTTATTTCCTACCCTTTAAAAATCAATCATTAAGCCTACCCCTTTTTCCCTTCTTCTTTCTAACCTCATGCCATCCTCCTAAAGAAGGATCCACAATGGCTACCTATAAGTCAAAAGGCAAGAGACCAAGAATCAAAGAGGGGACCAATTTCTTATCGGAATCAAATGTCTTAGTTTCATGAAAATATTTATTTCCCGTAGGAAGGGTGATAGGTATAACTACCATCCCATTATCCATATACTTTTCTTTATCCTTCAATATATGATAGGGTTCCCAAAATGGCACTTATGGACAAGTGATATTAACCTTTTATGAGCTATTCTTTGCTGAATTTTTCCATCCTTTTCCTTATCTTCATTTGGAAAAATGTATAGCTTTTTTATTTAGCTTTAGCCCATTTTTCAATGAAAGATGAGCTCATGAACGAGGACAAGCATTGCAAATGTCCTAGAATATGATGAATCCTACAATGGAATGTTGTATTCTCAGAATCCAAGATCTAAGTCCATCTAAAATGTTTCCATTTGAGAATCAATTTTTTTAGAAGACCTTTACCTAGATTGATCTCAACACAAAGGTGAGCATATGTGCATAATCCTTCTATAGCTTGTTAAGTTTTGAGCTATTATTAGGTTTCTTTTCAATTTACTACATAACCATAGCATAGATAGATCACTGAGAGAAACACAATCACAAGATACACAACATTTATCCTGGGAAACCCTCATGGGGAAGAAAACCCAACAAAAACTTCCTTAATATAAATAACCAATACAATGCCAAGAGAATAAACCAAACACTAGAGAATATCCTCCACTGAGCAATGGGCCTCTCTCTTCCTTCTTCTCCCAACTGTAGCTACCAAACTTGCACACTGAGTGAGCAAATGAGTGAGTGATCAATTGAGGCGTTGGCTTCCTTTATTTATAAAAACTAGCAGGTGCTAGAAAGGTGTCTCTTCACTGGGCAAGGACGAATTGTCTCTTTAGTGGTTAAAACCACTTTAATTAGCCTAAGGGTCGACTTCTCAATTTGCATAATATATTTAGGGTTTGACCAATCCACAAAAGGGATTTGGTCAATTACAATGCCCGACATGATCAATCCACAAAAGGGGATTGATCTAATGAATAATAACTCAATAATAAATAGAATACTCTTTGCAGTTACAATATTTCAACACTCCCCCTTAACAAGAAGGGTATTCTACAACATCATCAGGAGAGAGAGAGAGGGTAGCAACATCGACAACATCTGGAACACTAACTGGCATATCTATAAATCATCCGAAGTTTTTCTCATCATCATCGTTCACAGCATGGAGCTGGAGTAGCATCATCATCCTCATCAGCATGAGGCAAGTAACATCATCATCTTCTTTAGCATGAGGCTAAAGTAATATCATCAACATCTTTAGCATGAGGCAAAAGTAACATCATCATCTTCTTTAGCATGAGGCTAAAGTAACATCATCATCTTCAGCATGAAAGATGAAATAACATCATCATCATCTTCAACAAGAAGTTGAAGTGGCATCATCATCATATGCATCAACATGGATTAGTATAACACTAATACATCATCATCATCAATAACAACACAAGACCGATACAACATCAACAACAACAATATCACAGCACGAATGTTGGAGCATCATCAACATCAACACTAGACTAGAAATCTTCAGCATGAAGTTGGCATCTCAACAACATCAACACGAAGTTGGAAATCTTCAGCACAAGGCTGGCATCAACAACATCAACACAGAGATGGAAATATTCAGCACTACGCTGGCATCAACAACATCAGCATGA
This sequence comes from Picea engelmannii, assembly GCA_009831015.1. Taxonomy (NCBI): domain Eukaryota; kingdom Viridiplantae; phylum Streptophyta; class Pinopsida; order Pinales; family Pinaceae; genus Picea; species Picea engelmannii. Next base: position 644,162 of record ML783114.1, read on the forward strand.
AGCTGGAAATATTTAGCACTAGGATGACATCAACAACATCAACATGAAGCTGTAAATCTTCAGCACGAGGCGAGCATCAACAACATCAACACGAAGCTGGAAATCTTCAGCACTAGGTTGGCATCAACAACATCAACACGAAGATGGAAATATTCATCACTAGGTTGGCATCAACAACATCAAAATGAAGCTAGAAATCTGTAGCACTAGGCTGGCATCAACAACATCTTGTGGTACTCTGACAGATCCAAAGGATCTTCCTAGGAATCAAAAGATTCCCTAGGATATAAAATCCTAACGAAGCTACCACTACTGACCAAAGCTAGCATATACATGCACAAGTACTCGGGCAGCCCGTCCTTACGGACCTTCGGGATCTGTACAAGGATGATCAGTCCCTTAGAATATAAAATTCTAACCGAGCTACCCGCTATTGGTCAGGATACCATAGTATCATCAACACTCTCCCCCTTTCGAGGGAGGTCCTTTCGGACTATACCGAGCTTGTCTCGAAAGTGCTCAAACTTTACACGAGACAAAGGCTTGGTCAACACATCTACAACTTGTTCATTTGTGCCAACATAATGGAGCTTTAATGCTCCCCTCTGCATCATATCATGAATGAAGTGATATTGTATCTCTATGTTCTTTGATTCATCATGGAACACATCATCTTTATACAATTATGGTTATCACATAGGATCATGGTGGCTTCCATCTCCAGATCAAATAGATCTGTCAACAACATCCGAAACCATATGGATTCACAACTGGCGGAAAATGCAACAATGTATTATGCTTCTGTCGTGCTGGGAGCAATGCTGGATTGCTTCCTACTTTTCCATGAGTTCATGGCTGACCCCAGACTAAAACAACATCCTGAAGTTCTCTTTCTGTTAGAGACACTTCTAGCTCAATCTGAATCAGTATATCTATACAATCTGAAGTCATGATATCTAGTATAAGAGAGACCAAAATCCAACGTACCCTTAAGGTATCTCATCATATGTTTTGCAGCAGAAATGTGAACACGTCTGGGTTCTACCAGATATTGACTCAAGGAAAAACATATAGTTGGCCTGGTATTCGTCAGATACATCACCGAACCAATAATATATCTGTACAGAGTAACATCAACCAATTCTGACGAGGTATCTACCAGGAGCTTCAACTTCGCTTCCATGGGTGTGTAGATGGATTTACATTTCAACATGTCAAAACCCTTCATTACTTTAACTGCATACTTCCCTTGGTTAAGGAAGATCTTCTATGTGCTCTGCCAAACTTCAAGACCTAAGAGATAATGCATTAGGTCTTCCATCAAACTTTGTAGCGAGCTTCTTCTGCAATCTGTGATGAGATTTTCTTCATCTTGTCAAGAATACATCATCTACATATAGTAGCAACAATATAACTGGCTCATCATTGATCAACTTGAAGTAAAGGTTAGAATCAACTTTACTCTTGGTAAAGCCCAAGCTCTTCAAGAAACTGTCAATTCTGCCATATCAAACTCTAGGAGCTTGCTTCAACCTGTACAAGTCCTTCTTCAACTTGCAGACTTGAGTCTTTATGTCTTCAACTTCAAATCAAATTTTTCACATCACTTTGTACCAATCTAGTACACTTGCTCAATTGCAACTCAATATGCACAATCATGTACTAGCTCTATGTGCTTTCTGCAAAGAACTTCTGTCTCACTGTCTGGGAGTATTTCGTCTACTCTCTCTATAATTGTTCCTTCTAGAACTGGGACTCTACACATGCAACTACTCTAAAGCTGAGAATTATTGCTCCATTCTCACTGTGACTGCCAAAATCTGAGAGTAACTCCTCTACTCCATCATAGCAACAACTTCATCTGAAACTGAGAGTGGCTCAATAGCTGATACTAAAGGTATCTCTTCTTCTTTCATGGAGGAAACTTTATCTTTTATCGTAGTCATGTCTCCATGACCCAACTAATGTAATGCACCAACTGCCACTCAATTTTAAATATGGGGATTATTCCCCCTACATTTCATACTATATATGAATCATGGTTGTTTTGGTTGTCTTCATAAATACTGGAACTATTTCTTCAATTATTGGAGTAAGTGTTTCGTCATAGTCTTCTCCCTCTTGCTGGGAGAATCCTCTGGAAACACATTAGGCTTTGTACATCTACAACATGATTGATTTGTTTAAATCAATCTTTGAAGTCAATATTGTTAAGAACCAAACATCAATATAGCATAGAAAAACCTCAGGAAAAGTACTCAACGCCTTGAAAAAGAGATAATTTCAGATAATGAGCCTCTTCGAGGGGGCGACCTCCTTTTACCCCACTTAAATGTTCAAGTACAAGATGATTCAAAATGAAAATGTCTCCTTGGTATATATAGGAGACTAGGAGGTATAATTACAACTAATGGCCTAAAGACGACAAAAATAAAATAACATTACTAATATAATATGCCCCAATTAAGGGGTAATGAGCCAATATTAGGGCTTAACATGCCCCTCCCCTTGAGACAAGTGTTGTCCGCAACGCTTGAGTAACTTTGGATGCTTCTGTATAAAAGACTCATCTTCCCAAGTGGAATCTTCGGCCAGTAGTTTCCTCCATTTAATGAGATACTCTGAAATGGATCTATTCCTCAGCTGGCGAATTCTTGTGTCAGTGATGGCTTCAGGCTCCCATATGATTTTTTCTTCCTTGTCAAGTTCTGGCAATATAGTTTGAACTGGGATCTTGTCACCTATAACCTTCTTTAAGCATGAAACATGGAAAATTGGGTGTACTCGTGAAGATGCAGGCAACTCCAATTTGTATGCCATAGTACCAATCTTTCGCAACACCTTATAAGGTCCATAGTACTTTGGTGATAATTTATTATCCTTCTTGGCTTGCTTGAGGGACATCTGTTTGTATGATTGTAGTCTTAAAAACACCCAATCCCCTACTTCAAAACTTTTTTCACTAGGATGTTGATCTGCTTGTTGTTTCATGTGATTCTGTGCCATGGTCAGGTTGTCCTTTAAGATTTGGAGAATTTGTTGTTGATTCTCGATGTGATCTTCCACTGCTTGAACCTTAGATTTTTATTTTAGAGAAGAAGTGATGGAA
>ML783114.1:651411-673058 GCA_009831015.1 Picea engelmannii
TCGCACCCAAAATACTACAGACTATCCACGATCCAATGAAACTAGTCCCACTCAATTTGGATACTCTAGCAAGAAGTTATGATTGTTTTACCTGGAACACCTTCTTGAGACTAGTCAATAGGACTAGTCAGATACCCTATCTTGAACAAGGTGTATCTACAAATTTAAGATGACCCAGAATTTGAAATTTTTACCACAGATACCTTACTAATTTCTGTAAATGGCCTCCGGAGTTCAGGGTCTGAAACGTTACAAAAAAAAATTTATAGTGAAAATTCCGCAATGACTCATTTCAGGATGATTCCAGAACCCTATCTTGTACAGGTTGCATATCTGAAAGTATAAGGCCTCATGAGCTTAATTTTGAACCCAACGTACCTTAATCCGTCTACTAAATATAATCCAAGTCGTTCTTTTTGAAACATTGTAGAAAAAAAGTTATAGCGAAAATGCCACGGTGTCTCAGATGTAGCAGCGAAACCCCAAGACCTTGAGCTCTGATACCATATCTTAAGAACCAAACATCAATATAGCATAGAAAAACCTTAGGAAAAGTACTCAACGCCTTGAAAAAGAGATAATTTCAGATAATGAGTCTCTTCGAGGGGGCAACCTCCTTTTACCCCACTTAATTGTTCAAGTACAAGATGATTCAAAATGAAAATGTCTCCTTGGTATATATAGGAGACTAGGAGGTATAATTACAACTTATGGCCTAAAGCTGACATAAATAAAATAACATTACTAATATAATATGCCCCAATTAAGGGGTAATGAGCCAATATTAGGGCTTAACAAATATTGTCTTCTCTTCTAGTCTCATGGAAGAATCCATATCCTAGTCTTTCTGACTGGCTTCCTTCTCTGTCATTGAAACAAGGGAATCTTCCTAGGAGATTTCATATCTCCTAGAAGTCTTTGAAGCTTCAATATAGTCTTCTCAAGGCATATGTCTCCCAGTCCTGGAAGTTGTCTCTTCATCTGATCCTTTCTGATATTAGGCTTACTCTTGATTTCATCTAAGTCTACAAGGACTTCATCATCTCTTATGGGGTATACTTGGTGTTGAATACCAAGTCTAAATATGAAAATTTGAGTCAGACTTCAAGTGAATTATGCTTCATGTCAAGGTGGCTTCATTATCCTTTGAACAAGTATATTGTGAGTTATTGTTCTAATGTCCGGTCATCTTTGGAGTCTTTTGCTCCTTACAATCAATCTCCATATGAGATACTCTGGGTCTCAAAAGATAGCTTCTTCTTCATCTTCTTTGGTACATGAATGTATATGGTCATGTGCATAGTCTGCTTCATGTCTCATCTAATTTGTTGCCTTTTGCAACATTCACTATAGCTTCTTCAGGGTTATCACCTATGATTTGAGACAAGATCAACAAAACAACAAGAAAGAATAATACTCTTCTGATAATAATAAATAAAACAATAGCATGAATAATCGTCATAGTAGCTCCTTTAGAGATATCACTTATGACCTGTCTAAAACAAGATCAAAAGTAAGAAATACAATATGAAATGAGGTCAACACTCTTCTAGTGTTGTGATCAAACATTCCTCCATGGTAACCTGGAACCAACACAAGAAGTTTCTCCTAGAGGAGATGTTAATTGTATCTGGTAAATGATTACATTAAGCATTTATCTCAATATGCTCACATGCTACCAAGTATAATACTTTTCAAAGATTGTTATCTCAACTATAGTGCTTACTTGTAAAGGGGTAGTTATCAACTTGTCATGTGCAACTTTGAATCTTATTAACTTAATCAATCAAACCTAGAACTTGGAGCCTTGTCCTCAAGAATGAGTGTGTTTATTTTCTTTCAAGTCTCCTTCACTCAAGATGACGAGTGCTTTCTTCAATCTGTCCTTTGTACTAAGACAATATGCTATCTTGACAAAAGTCTAAGTTAGAGAATAAACTCTAATCTCAATCTAATACCTTGTCTTTAATTTTGACCAAAGGTTAGTATGATGGTAATAACTTCAACATGCAACCTAGATATTCATAAGGTCAAAATAATGTCATAACAAATAGATGCATATCAAGATGATCAAACCTAGGGTGCATTATTTGTATGAATGTGTTGGATATGAGATTCTTCTGGATCTATGACAAAAGATCCCTTCTCCTGCAAGTACCCTTTAGAATAATAATGCATTTTAAACATATGTAAGTACATACCTCTGATAGTATCTTGCTAGGGTATGGTGCAATAGGACAGTAAAACACAGTCCCAACAATTCACAAAAACTTTTGTTGCAACTGGCATGAAGAAACTGATACTGCAACTGCAACTGATATTGCAACCGCAACTTAGGGTTTTATGAGGAAGCCCTAATTTTTCAAATTTCAAATTTTGAAATTCTGATCCAGGGGCTAGATGCGCTGAGCTGAGGCAAGTAAGCTGGTGCAGTCAGATTTATGAAAATCCAAATTTTACCCCGTGAAACTGAGCTTGTGGAAATCTGGACTGGTACTTCTGGTATTGGTTATGGTTTCCTGATTTTCTGGTACCAATCAAAAACTAGGGTTTGACTTTCCGAAGGCTATGTCCATTGAAAAGGTGTGCTCAAGGTGCAAAAAGATTCACTAGGGTAGGGCACACTTTTCTAGATGGTTTTTAGGCAAAAAATCCTCTCCAACAAAAGCCCTAATTTTCTTGTACGAAAACAATGATGTTTTTGCTTATCTAGTGAAAGGTGCTCTCATCATCTTAGCTCTGATACCATGTTAAGTTTTGAGCTATTATTAGGTTTCTTTTCAATTTACTAGATAACCATAGCATAGATAGGATCACTGAGAGAAACACAATCACAAGATACACAACATTTATACCGGGAAACCCTCATGGGGAAGAAAACCTAGCAAAAAACTTTCTTAATATAGATAGCCAATACAATGCCAAGACAATAAACCAAACACTAGAGAATATCCTCCACTGAGCAATGTGCCTCTCTCTTCCTTCTTCTCCCAGTTGCAACTACCAAACTTGTGCACTGAGTGAGCGAATGAGTGAGTGATCAAATGAGGCATTGGCTTCCTTTATTTATACAAACTGGCAGGTGCTGGAAAGGTGTCTCTTCACTGGGTAGGGCCGACTTGTCTTTTTAGAGGTTAAAACCACTTTAATTAGCCTGGGGGGCGACTTCTCAATTTGCATAATATATTTAGGGTTTGACCAATCCACAAAAGGGGAATTGGTCAATTACAATGCTCGACATGATCAATCCACAAAAGGGGATTGATCTAATGAATAATAACTCAATAATAAATAGAATACTCTTTGCAGTTACAATATTTCAACATAGCTCTCTCAAAATTTGATTTTTATGTAACTACGCAAAGTATTCCCAATATCCTTCATAATTGAGATATGCCACAAATGTAAGGGTAAATTTGGAAGACAAACCCAAATTGACATTTGAGTAAATAACATAGAGATTGGATCAAATTATGGGAACCAAAGAGTTATCAAAAGTCTCGTTCAATCCCAAAACCAAGGACCCTCCTCAAAAAATTGCTCATAATTAGCATGACCAAAAAAATTATCTATAAAACACATAGATATCTCATAGTTTTGTCCAAATTGAGCAAATCCACTAGCATAACTTTGATGAAAGAGACTAATAACCATTAAATCAACAAAACCTTTGATTTATAATTTTGATGTAGTTGAGTAACCTCTAGTGTTGTGATCTCCACAACAACTCATCTTCCACTTTATCCAATGTATAAGCACTAGGTGTAGGAGGAGTCAAAATAATTATAGTGTAAGTTTTTAAAATTTTGACCATATACATGAAGGAAATTGGCTTTGAAGTTGAACATAAGTGAGGTCCCATCGCTTTTCCCGTAATTGCAATACCAAATATATAGTTGATTCTTTGTTATATATATACACTTTCATTTACTTTGTAGACATGAAGTTATATTGTGTGGGTTTGATGGCTAAGAGCTACAAATAGAACATGATCATTTCTTTGATAAGTTTAAATATGACCAAATAATGAAATTGGGTATTTGGTGGATAATTTTAATGTGTTGAAAAAAACTTTTTTAATAATAAATTATAATTTTAAACTAAAACTCATTTTCTTTAAATATAAAAAAATAGTTACAAACCCAAAATCCATATACATATTTTGGTAAGAGTAGAAATATGTGCCCTTACCATACCAACAACAAGTTATTTATAAATGACCAAATTTTATCTATATAATAATACAACTGATATCAAAATTAAAAACCCACAATCCATATACATATTTTGGTAAGAGTAGAAATATGTGCCCTTACAAGTTATTTATAAATGACCAAATTTTATCTATATAATAATACAAGTGATATCAAAGTTAAAAACCCAAAATCCATCCATATACATATTTAGTAAAAGTAGAAATATGTGCCCTAACAAGTTATTTATAAATTACCAAATTTTATCTATATAATAATACAAGTGATATCAAACTTAAAAACCCAAAATCCATATGCATATTTTGGTAAGAGTAGAAATATGTGCCCTTACCATACCAAAAACAAGTTATTTATAAATGACCAAATTTTCTCTATATAATAATGGAAAGTGATATCAAAATTTAATTTTATATTGATAAAAGTTAAACTTTTCATCTCCCATGCTCTACATTTCCGAAAAGTGAAAAGATGCATTTGTTAGAATGTGGTGTTGGGTAAGTGTCTTTCCCTGGTTGAAAGAAATCGAAAGGAAAGAGTGATCTGCTTAAAACAAGTTAAAATCAAGAGTTTTATTCATTGCTCCATGACTTATAGAGGCGGTTTAGCAACCTTGCTCCTTACCCAACAAATGATCCAATGTACGTATAGTCGTTATAAAGTGGACGGGAATCCACTCAATCAATGGCGTATGTATTCAAAATAACCACCACTTCCAGATTGTTGGAGGATGTAATGTGGAGGGTCCCCCGATTGCTTGGGGAGAAAGCTGTCATTTTCTCATAATTTTATTTTATTGTTTCCTCATTTTCAAGGAAAAGGCATAGCAAGCAACCTGTAGACAGTTGTTTAAGTTTCTAATAGTGTTCCTTGGCGGTACCATTACCATCCTCTAGAATATGTTGTATTCTTCGTTTGCAATCAATTATAATATTTTTATCAACAGATGGAGCCAATCTTTCCCTTTCACCGTCATATTCCGGGTCCATCCTTTCCAAAACCGGCGAAGGGCCAGAGAATATTGTGGATTGATAGTCGATGGGTTCCCAAAGCTGAGGGCGCTCCTGTAAAAGACATGGGCGTAAAAGGGGATAAACCTGGCTAAATTGTAGTGTATAAATTAGGGGTCCGAGGTCTCCTCGGTTTGTCCCAGCTCAGAAGCAAACCCTTCCTCGGAGAGAAATGGAGGCAAGAAGCACATCCAGCAGCGCCCCTGTTCTGTCCCCAACCTTTGCCCTTCACAGATCCCACTCTCCCACAAGCCAGTTCAATTCGCCTTCATCTTCCTCCGCTTTCAACTTTGCTGTCCACAGAACGCTCTCGCCCACTCGTGCAAGCTTTAGCGGCGCCTCTTCTTTTTCTTCTTCTGTTTCTGCCGCCGCTTCATCTTCTATCAATTTCGCCCTCGACAGATCCGCGTCGCAGGTTCGATCCGCACGCCGTCCGGCTTCACCAAAAGGCGGTGCCGCCATGAAGCCCATTCCCTGTGCTCTGCCTAGGAAGACGTGCATGTGTTCACCAACGAATCATCCAGGTTCGTTTCGTTGCAGTCTTCATAGAAATACTAATAATTCCTCTTCTTCTACTCATTCTCATCTGAGTGCGAGGAGGTCTGCCATGACGAATTCGCTGGTAAGGATCGGCGGTGTAGAAGGAGAATTGGTGAGACGAGCCCTTACTGCTCTTATACGCCCCTCCAGCCATCACATGCGAAGGAGAGCGTCTTTTCAGCCGCGGCCCAGCAGGCTCTGCCATATGACCACGGCCCAGGATGTCTCTTGAAGCTTGCATCGGATTGTTCCCGTTTCAAGATTCCGTTTTGGCCTGTTTGGCCGATCGTTTCTCTAATGGCCGGCGAATAGTAGAAAGATAGATCGGCATGTATCGTTGCAGAGCAGCGCGCAGTTTTCTTTTCTGCTCCGATTTCTGTACGAGAAACTATAGCAAAGGAGGGTTGCCGTTCTACAAGTGTCGATATTGTTCGGTAATATCTTGATCTACTAGCAACAATCGTTCGGATACTCCATGCGATACAGTAAATACTTCCCCCAGCAACAAGAGTAAAAAAGGCAGAAAATAAAACAAGTCACCGGATTGTAAAATGTATAGATGTATTCATTGAATTTCATTTCTTTTTCTTCCCCGTAGTGGCCGTCAATGTTTTCCTGTCAATTGATTGGGATCATCGATCACGGGCATTTTTCTCTTTAAAAACATACACCTTTCTCTTTGCATGAAGATAACACTTAACGGGGCAATAATCGTAATCACAAACATTAGATTTCAGTTTCCGTGATCTGTTAATAGATGTTGTGATTCATGATTTAGGGTGAGATTGAAGGTCACCGTTGAGTTTTCCAGCGCGTTGTTTTGCCGTATTATTTGCATTCACCGTCTAAAAGCTCTCAATCTCTTACCTTTTCCGGTGCAGTGACCGCTGTTTTAAGCTTTTTCGGTGCAGTGGCCGCTGTTTTAAGAACGCACAACATACTGGCGTATGATAAAAATTATTTAAAATTAATTTTTTTTTAGCAAAATTTAATTTAAAAATAAATAAATATTTGGGTTTTTAATAATTTTATAGGTCAAAGTTTTAAGGCTGTTAAATCAGTAAATGACGTTTTTGAAGTTAGCCCCAAACCATATACAAAACACCAAAATAGTAATTTTTGTGTTTATTGACTTTTTAATTTATTTATTTTTTAACGTCTGGTTAGTACGTAACAGGTTCGTGTGAAGCGTTCGGCGGTGATGAATCGGCTAACAGTGGGAAGTCTCTCTCCGTTTTAGATCGGAAAAACGATGGATGGTGTGGGTGGTGCTGCTGCTGATTCCTAAGGTAATTATTTTTATTTTATTATCTCAAGGAAATTATTTTCAATCATTGTGATTTTATTTTATTATTTTAATTTGAATTCACTGATGCTTTTAACCTTGGATTTTCTGACCGGCTTGAAGGGGACCAAGCTCTACCTGAACTATTGTAATGACAATAGGTTAAATTATACACCAACCACACTAACACTATCAATAGTGTAAGTAATATCACTTACTCTTACAATCATTTTTAAAAAAGCAAATTTAAAAAAATGTAATATCACTACAATTATTTAAAAAAAAACTTACCCTTACAATCATTTAAAAAAGAACAAATTTAAGAAAAAAAAACCTTGAAAGTGTACATTTTCTTGAAAAAATAAAACCAATTATTTAATCCAACTCGGCATTCCCTTGAAAAAATAAAACTAATTATCTAATTCAAGTTGGACAGTTTTATCCACTGTCAATATTAAAATTACTTAAAATGTAACGTTCAAAATGACACATTAACCAATACAATCTAGATGTACCAATTATCTAATCCAATAAAACATACAATGTAACAAAAACAGTCATTATTAGAAAAATAAATAAATTAATATTATGAAAATAAATAAATAAATATTAATATTAATATTAAAATTTATTGGTAGTGTGCTTTTTTTCATCATGTTTATTCAATAATGAAGTATTTAAAGGATAGGAAAAAAAGTCATACTACATATTTAACAAAGTCCAACATCTACCTTCCCCCGTATGTTGCCTACAAAGAGATTCGCCACTGCCATGGCATATCTCTTGGTCATGGGGCAGTCATTCCGCAGGCTTTCCTTGAACACCTCGAGAAGCAATATCTCTCATCAATACATCTTTATACACTTGATGAATCAACTATCGTTTGAACTATGTCGTTAGTTGAGACCAGGAGTCGATAACGCTAGTCCCGATGCCACATAACTAGAAGGCGCAGGCGAGGAGAACTGGGAGGGATGCTCAGCAAGCAGCATTGAATAGTGAAGTATTTAAAGGATACGAAAAAAAGTCATACTCCCAATCATTGATAGTGTGTTTGGCAGATAATTTTCATCAATAAACATTAATTTTAATCCATTCTAAGTAAGTAAATACCTCAACCATTATAAAAAGAAAAAATGGTTTTCATTTATTAAAATTGAATTTAAATTTAATATTATAATTAGAAAATTTTAAATTTTAATATTATAATTAACCTTTGTACGTTAAGTGAAAACCTATATGGATCAAATCTATTGAAATGGAAATGAGAAATGAAACTCTAAGGTATGGGAAAAAACACATAAAATAAAGATATATTATTTTTTTAGTTTTTTAATTAAACACGTTTGATTTTTTTTTGAGTTTGGGAAAAATATAATATAGGAAGAAGAGACAAAATGCTATATGTTTATCTTTGAATTAAAAATATTGTGTCCCTGCAAAATATATAAAAGAGAAGCAAATAATACATTAAACATCTTATATTCCATTACTGTAAAGTATATATTGGAGTTAATTGGCAAATAGAAAGAGGAAATTGTTTGGTGCAAGTAGATGAATAATATGTTGCACATGAATTGTTTGGTATATTATCAAAAGGGTGTAGACAAAGGAGTTAAAATTTGGAGGTAAAGTGGGTCTAATGGTTAAGAACATGTGTTTCATTGTGGGAGGTCGTAAGTTCAAATCCAGAAGGGGATAGGGTATGTATACCTTCGTAGACTTTAGCAGTCAAATCACTCTGCAAAGGGGTTCCTTTGTCCCATAAACAAGAGGGTCTCATACACCAATTTGGTGTTTGGTTTGATTGTGTCCTTAAAAATAGATTGTTGTTGTTGTTGTTGTTATGTAAAGCAAAGTTAATTTATCTCATTCCAATCATGACCTATATGTGAATATAAAGAAACATGGTAAGCATTTGTTTAGGCCCGCTCATTGGTAAAAAGATATGGTTACGATACACAATAACTACAATATTTGGTTATTCACCTTTTAAGCAAATGGTGTTGGATCACTAGGTAAACACAATACTTAAAGACAACTATTGAGGGATACAAACACTCAAAGCCCTCCAAGGGAATGTTTTTCATGTGTAGTATCACACCAAATATGGACACTTAAAACCCTCAAATTTCCATTAACAACATATGAAATTTGTGTTTTCAAAGAATAATACAAAACCTTTTTAGCTTTTACATTGATGTTATTTCTCTCTTCCAAATCATTTCCATGTTTTCACCAAAAAAAAACTTGATTTTTCTATATGGAAAGTTCTTTTGCATTGGTCATTTAGATGGAGTAAATAAGGGGTTTTAAGGTTTTATAATGGTGATTAATACACAAAGCTTGTCGGAAGGCTCCTAATTGAACCCATCAACCCATTTTTCATTATTTAAAAGTTGATTATGGTCCATTCACTTACAATAATTATTAACTTATTGTAATTGAGGTTAAACCACTACAAGTCAAAGAAAAACATTCTTTTCACTTGAACACAAAAACATAGGTTCAAATTACCACATAATGACAAAGATAAACATTATTTATTAAGATTGTGATTAACAAACATTTTGGCCTCCAAAACATTAGTTAGTTAATATTTGGGTATAGTGCAAATTATCATATGGGTTAAAAGTAGCCACAATGTCTTATTAATCTATAAGTAATTAATTCAGTATTTTTTTTAACTTAACATGTGAGTTCTAAATGGAGATGTGTCACACCCCCAAGAGTCATGCCCAAGTCCAACCTTGGCATCTTGTGGATGTGTGATGCTACGACGGTTCTCCCTTGTCAGCTTGGCTCAATCAATGATATTTCACTTGGACTATGCCTCTTCACCTAGAGCATACACATATTTTGTTTTAGGCTACAAAAAAGTCACATCCTTACTCTATGCAACTCAATTGTATACTTAGACATTTGTTAACACTTAGTCAATTTGACATACAATAGAAAACATGTGAAACACAAAAGACAAATATAGTGCGGGTGGCACCAGTAGCACCTAATACCCAGTTTCGTTATTTATATCATGAAACAAAAATAAATATTTACAAAGAGGGCGCTATTGTCCTAGTTACATAGAAGGGCAGAGTTTCACAACTCTACCTCATACACCAAAATTGTCCAAACTTGCGGTTCTGTCAAACCAAGACTTCCCCTTTGTCGTTTCTCCTTGTCTCAGCCTGAAGTGTGCCCCACTAGTGCACCCAGACTTAGAGCTCCATGTCTCTTGACTTCACTTATTCTTCCATGTCTCCCTTTGGTTGTGCACCCTTGTTCTTATATGGACTCCAAGGGTCACTTGTGCGAAACATTGTGTCTCTTGGGTGTGTCGTGCCCCTTCACGAATCATCACACTCAACCGACCATCATGACCCTCTGTGGACTCATTGCACCCATCTAAGCTCGTGCGTCCATCAACTCTTCGTCTCATGGACCGACGTGCCCCATCATTGGGTGAGTGCCCCTTTCCTTATGTCAATCTTGACGACTCTCTGTGGGTGTGGCAATGGAGTCATTCAACCTCTCTGACATGCCCATGCTACTAAGGGCAGATAGGTCCACTTCTTGGGCATGCTCCCAAGTTTCCCTGCCCTTTCCCAACCCAAGCATCATTCGTCGCAAGGGAAGAAGGGTGTGTGCCCCATTGCACTTGCACATCACCAACGTGCCCATCAACCGTTCGCCTCATGGATCGACGCACCCCATCCTTGGGTGAGTGCATTTTTCCTTGTGCTCTTTCCTTGTGCCAATCATCACGACTCTCTGTGGGTGTGTGGATGCAGTCATTCAATCTCTTTAGCATGCCCATGCTACTAAGAGCAGACAAGTCTACTTCTTAGGAATGCTCCCAAGTTTCCCTACCCTTGCCCAACCCAAGCATCGTTTGTCGCAAGGGAAGAAGGGTGTGTGCCCCCTTGGGCTTGCACATCACCATCATGCCCCAAGGTGCTCCTACCCACACCCAAAAATATTTATTTTCCCAACCGATCATTTCCTCCTTGTGTTCTTCATCTATTCCATTGTTGAATTTGTCTAAGGAGCGCACATGCTTAGTGGGTGTCCCAGAAGGCCTTACATCTTCCTCTACTAAACTTGTTGTCATCCTGACAACTTCCATACCACTTGTGATCTGTAGCAACCGTTGTGAAACTCCCGAATCATGTCCTCACATTTCCATAAGGACTCGTACCTCTCCCAATTGTTCTCTTCGTTGGGTTTGTCCTTCCAATGGATGAAGTAATCATGCACTCGACCTCTACCCCGTCCCAATATGTCATGTGACAAAATTTTCTCTACCTCCAACTCTGGCTTACTTGCAACCATGGGTCATGCTTTGGATGGATCAACTCGACTTGGGTCATCCGGGTCCCTTTGACATGAATTCAATTGGATAACGTGGAAGACATGATGAATCTATCGCATGTGGAATGACAACTCCAATTTGTAGGTGATGTTGCCAATCTTCTCAAGAAATTTGAATGATCCCTCATACCTCCACACAAGAGATGAAGATTTCAATGGTGGGAATTGATCTTTGCTTAGATTGAGTAATACCGACTCTCCTACTTGGAATTCTGTGTCACACATGTCAATATATGCCCATTGCTTCATCAAGTGTGTGTGAGCTATATCTAACCGATCCTTCCAACTCTTCAAGAAACCCACGGTTGATGGATTCGTCCCATAATAGCCTTGTGTCACAACATGAGGAGTTGTGGGTTGTTGTTCGTTATCAACTCAAATGGAATGTATCCCATTGCTAAACTCTTCTATAGGTTGTAGTTGAATTGGGCGGTGTCCAACAAGTTCGGTCAATTCATCTGATCTACTTGTACATAGTGCCGCAAGTATTCCTATAGAAGTGCGTTGATTCGTTAAGTTGTTCCATCTGTCCGCGGATGGTAGCCTGAACTCTTCAACAACTTTGTCCCCACAAGCTTGAATACTGTTGTCCAAAAATTACTAATGAATCGTGCATCCTTATCTAAAACAATGTCCATTGGAAGACCTTGATACTTCACTATGTGCTTGAAAAACAACTTCAAAACTTCTTCAAAACTGCAAGGCATCTTCATCGCAATGAAGACATCATACTTGGAGAATTGATCCACCACAACCAAAATCTTGTTGTATCCCTACACCATTGTAAGCTATGTGATGAAGTTTATTGAGATGCTCGTCCACAGTCTCTCCGAAATCGATAAAGGTTGCAACAACCCTGCTCTCGTTTTGGTGTTTGTCTTATCTTGTTGACATATAAAGAAAGTGTGAATGTACTCCTCCATATCCTACTTCATTCGCTACCAAAAGTATCCTCGCTCTGGCAACACCATCAATCTTCGTTGTCCTAGGTGGCCAACCTAGAGCGAGTTGTGACATTCCTTCATGAGTTCCCTCCTAAGGTTAGATGACTTAAGGACATAGATTCACTTCCCAAAGTACAATAGTCCATTGCGTATCCAAAACTTTTGTTTTTTCCCCTCCTTTACCTACTTCATGATGTTCTTCATTGTGTGATCATGCTCTAACTCTTCCTTGATATGTTCGTGCAACTCTTCCAAGACATGAATTTGTTTTCCCCATGATGTAGGAAACTCGTCTTCCTCTAGGATATAATTTTTTTTCCTTTATGCTCAAGGAATCCACGACAATGTTCAACCTGCTTGGCCCATACATAATAGTCATGTTAAATTCTACGAGGAAGTCCTACCACCTTTCTTGCTTGGGTGACAACTTTGACTGCGTCGCAAAGTAACTTGTTGCAATGTTGTATGTCTTCACTAGAAACGGCTTTCCCAACAAGTAGTGTCTCCAAGTATGTAAACAAGGTACCACTATAGTCATCTCCTTCTCATGAATGGGGTATCTTCGTTCACTATCTTGGAGCTTTCTTCTCTCAAAGGAAATCATATGTCCCTCCTATTTTAAAACCCCTCCGATGATAAAATCTAATGCATCTGTCTACACTTCAAATCATTTCTCAAAGTCTGGAAGCTTCAACACAAGAGTGGTGTCAATTTTTATTTTATCTCTTCAAACACAGACTTTCTCCTCTATGTCAAGTTCCATGCCTTCTCCTTTTCCAACAAGTCAGTTAGCAGTGCAACATTCTTGGAGTATCCTTCTACGAACTTGTGATAATAGTTGTCTAGTCGAAGGAAGGATCTCACATCATTAATTGTTCGTAACTCTTCTTAATCTTCGATTTCCTTGACCTTCACAAGGTCCATGTGAATGCATCCTTGATCAATCCAATGCCCGAAGAACAATATCTCAATCTACCCAAAAACATACTTGGACTTCTTCAAGAACAATGGGTTCTGTCGCAATGCCTCAAAGACGTGTGCCAAATGTTTCTTGTGCTCCTCCATACTTTATATGTACACTACGATGTCATACAAATACACCACAACGAACTTATCCAAAGACGGTCACAACACGTCATTCATCAAAGTGTAAAGGTTGTAGGGGAATTGCACAACCCAAAATGCATCACTAGGAACTCATAGCTCACATACCTTGTCACCATGGTTTTGTTCACTTTGACTCCTACAATTCACACATGATAATACCCATGTCACCAGTCAAGCTTTGAAAAGACTTTGGCCTTGGCCAACTTGTCACAACAATCGACAGCTAAAGGTAATGGGTATTGGTTCTTCACAGTTTGTTTGTTCAACGCTCGGTAGTCCAAGCACATCCTCAACTCTAAAGTGTATTTCTTCTTCTGAAAGAGAACTAGGGCACCATATGGGGACCTATATGAGTGAATAAATCCAACATCAATCAATTTTTACAATTGTCTCTTCAACTCTTCCAACTTAGGTCCAGACAATCGGTAAGGAGCTCTTGCTGGTGGCTATATCCCAAGCTTTATCTCTATATAGTGGTCAACAATGCATCGTGGTGGGATCACTTTTATGTCCACAAAAATACCCAACAATTTAGTGAGCTCTGGTGGAACAAACGTCCCCACTCCATCCTCTTGAACCTCTCCAACAATTGTTGTGTAAATATGCGATCCATTTTGTCTCGTTTCTCTCTTCACACTCAATGCAAACACAGGTTGCACCTTTCCACCAGACTTACTTGAGGTTGTGAGCACAACCCAAGCTTTCTATTCACCAACTATAACCATCTTGTCTATCCATGAGGACCGAGTGCGTCCTCCTTAGGAACTCTTGTCCAAGAATCACCTCAAATTCATCCATAGGAATCACCATGAATTTATCCCATACTTCCCACTTATCAAGTTGAATGTGAACTAAGAAAGAAACACAGTTGTCTCCTTTTCCTTAGAGTTTACTGCCTTCACCACAGCTTAGCACAAGGAGACTCTAATTCCCAGCTCATTTGCTACCTTAAAATTCATAAAGTTATGTGAGGCGCCTGAGTCAACTAGAGTTTGCACAGTTCTTTCCTTGATAACCAAATCCACAAAACACAATTGATGGCCTTGGCTGCCAAACTTTCCACCCAACGCACCAACCCTTCGTAGCTTGCTGCAAATTGAACCTTTCCACTCTTTTTGTGTTAAGTGAAAAAGAAAAACATAATCACAAGTTGGTTCAAAAGTGCTTCATTGCAAGTCCTTGTATATCCTGGTTCACTACGCAAAACAAGACTCCTCTAGCTTAGGTTGTGACCAAACACTTGAATCTATCTGCCTTGTGTAATTTGTGTCCTTCCATCGTACAACTTCATCTGCCTCTGTCCAAGGGGCCGCACAAACCTTGATCGACCCACTTCCATACAGTGTGAATCTTGTTATACCATGCATTGTTTCTCTGCAAAACCCTTTGTTGTGAAACGAATCTGATACCATCTGTCACGCTCCCAAGAGTCGTACCCAAGTCCAACCTTGGCATCTCATGGATGTGAAACACCTCGGTGGTTCTCCCTTTTTATCTTGTCTCAACCAAGGATACTTCATCGAAACTATGCATCTTAACCTAAAGCATACCCATACTCTATTCTAGGCTATAAACGAGTCACATGCTTACTCTATGCAACTCAGTTGTATACTTAGACATTTGTTAACAATATTTAACACTTAGTCAATTTGGCATACAATAGAAAACATGTGAAACACAAGAGACAAATATAGTGCAGGCAGCACCAACGACACCTGATTATACTCGGCTTCATTTATTTATATTACGAAACAGAAAGAAATATTTACAAAAAGGGCGCTACTATCCCAGTTACATAGAAGGGTGGAGTCTCACAACTCTGCCTCATACACCAAAATTGTCCAGACCTGAGGTTCTGTCACACTAAGACTTTCCCCTTGTCATTTCTCCATGCCTCAACTTGAGGTGTGCCCTAACTCAGAGCTCCATGCCTCTTGCCTTCACTTGTTCTTCCACGTCTCCCTTTGGTTGTGTGCCCTTGCTCTTATATGGACTCCAAGGGTCACTTGTGTGAAATGTTGCATCTCTTGGGTGTATCGTGCCCCTTTGCGAATCATCACACTCAACCGACTATCGTGCCCCTACGTGGACCCGATGTGCCCATCTTATCTCACGTTCCCATCAAAGTTTCGTCTCATGGACCAGTGCACCCCATCCTTGGGCACACACCCCTTTCCTTGTGATCTTTCCTTCTGTCGATCGTCACAACTCTCTGTGGGTGTGTCGATGGAGTCGTTCAACCTCTCTAGTGTGCCCATGCTACTAAGGGAAGACAAGTCCACTACTTGGACGTGCTCCCAAGTTGCCCCACCCTTTCCCAAACACAACCCAAGTATTCATCGTGTGCCACAAGGGAAGAAGGGTGTGTGCCCCCCTTGGGCTCACACGTCACCATCGTGCCCCAAGGTGCTCTTTCCCACACCCAAACATCTTTGTTTTCCCAACTAATCATTTCCTCATTGTGTTCTTCATCCGTTCTATCACTGAATCTTCCCAAGGAGCATGCATGCTTGGTGGGTGTGTCGAAAGGCCTTACAAGATGGACCATGCAAAAAAATCGTATGAACAAATTTATTTGATGTTTTTATGTATTCTTAAGGATAAATGATATGTTTTAGTGTATATAAACACACAACGAGATAAATGTAAATATATAATGTGCTCTTACGTTGTAGTCAAATAAGCCATTGTGAATCAATATACATTAGATACTTCTCAATTATAAGCCGGGATTACATAATCATAATATTGCATACTTTATCATACAATACTTTTTCTATATACTATATTTTTGTTACAAAGACCATGTATATCCTATATATATTTAGGATATGTATGTTTTATCATACAATACTTTGTATACATACTATATTTTTGTTACAAAGACTCTCTCTCTCTCTCTCTCTCTCTCTCTCTCTCTCTCTCTCTCTCTCTATATATATATATATATATATATATATATATATACTTTAGTGAGACAATTAGTTATTGATACACATCTAGTTAAGGCCACCTAGGTAACATAGATATACAATATATAATAACATTATTATTTCCTAGGTTATGGATTGGATAAGTAAGTGAAATTGCATTTTGAAATGGATTGTTTTATTTTAAAATGAATTGTTTTCAAAAACAAAATTGCTTGTAAAATGGAATGGTAGTTATATTGGAAGTGCTTGAGATTTGTTTTGAAAAAAGATTTAAAAGAATAATTTTCATTTTAACATGCATTTTTTTCAATTACTCACATCTAAGATGGAATGGCAAGTATATTTTATACTAGAAGCATTTGAGATTTACTTTGGATTAAAAAGAATAGCAATGTATCCAAATGACATGCGTTTATAAGATTATAGCCTAGCAAAAAAGAAATATTGTAACACACCTGACCCCCTAAACATCATTAGGGAAATGGGGTATAAAAAATTCTCAGTTCTTTCCTTTAACTTACCTAACTTATAAGTAACTCCAAATCCAATTTTGAGCTCAACAACCAGATCTACTCGAAATCTTTCCAACGACCATAAATATGCTAAATTTCGAGTTCAGGTTAGAAATTTATGGCCTCTTAAAGTTTTTGGGTTTTTTTCCTGCCAAAACCTCCTCGTGTCGATGTGGATCCTTGTCGCACATGTTATATGATGTGGCACGACTCAGATACTGACATGGAGTGACTCATATTCTTCGATGTGTCACGTCTTGACCAATGAGGCCTGGGAAACATCACAAATTATGGCTTCCCTTGGAACAATGGCACATGCTTTGCACGAACATTTGCAGGCGGATTTAAAAAATGAAGAACGTTTCTATCTAGAGACGGTCCTCCCTTTTGGCATACATGTCAGCAACATGACAGATGTGAGAACAAGACAAGAAGATATTCCCTCCCCAAACCAGATCAAACAATTAAATGCATGTTGGAAAGAGAAAGTTAAGAACCTACATCTCATTGTCCAATCATGTGAACAAGCCATATCAAAGAAAGAAGAATTATTCAGAAAGTTGACCAAAATATACTTAACCAGAAGTACCAACGAGATCCAAGACCCCAACTTAATCATCAACTCCTTGTCCTTAACCAAGCAGGCCTTCAATGAACAAGTTGATATTTTTAAGGGGGTGTCTTTAGAAATTTTTTATAGCATCCTTGAATATGGTGAAGATGACGTGGACAACTGGCTAGTGGACTATTCAATATAGAATGAATAAATTGATCAGGCTCTGCGTAATCGTTCTATCGGTCTAAGGGAATTAGAAAATGAGATTTTCAACATAATAATACAGGATGAGATCAACGTGGCCCCCATGAGAAGCTACATTGAAGAATGGCTCCAAAGGGAAATCGCCAAGCTCACTGACGAAGGGAAACAAACAGTTGACACGATTCCAATAGCCATCGATGAGAGCAATAAAAAGGCATGATCAAGCAAATAGAAAAGGGGGAGATAGATACCATCATAGTAATTCTATATTGATCACATCCTTCTTTTTTTATCAATCTAGTTATTCCACATCTTTAAATAGAAATGTCTAACCAAAGACTAATAACTTCCAATTTCTTCTTTTCAGGTCTTGCTCTCTATCGTCGCCCACTTCTTCTTTCTACAATCCTATTTATTGTACTTATTTCTTTTATGGTCTGTTGGATCCCCAATCCCAGTCTATATGAAAAACACATTTAAATTTCCAGGAATACATAACATTATTATTTTTTGCTAAATTTCAAAGAAAACTTCTTCGGGAACAATCTTGACAGTGCCTTGTAACCCTGTTTTCAGAATGCAAAATTAGTTCTCTTTATGCATGTCGGTCATCTTCTTTTATTTTTATGTGCTCAAAAATTTGTATCTTCAAATATGATGGATGTTAGGAAATTGTGTTTATTTAATTTGAATGTTTAATGTGTGTGATTCCTGGTCCTATTTTCTAGGAACCTTTATTTCAAAAAAAAAAAACAACATTCTCTATCGTTTTGTATTTCTTTAAGTCATTACCACAAAAATTCTCTAAGAAACCTTCACAATTTTTTATCATTTCCAAAAAAACAATCAACTGGATAGACATGTTGAGATGTCCAGTTGGTACTATACAAATATGCCCACTTCTTGGAGAGAAATTGTAGATCAACCTTTGACAATACATCGAAAAAAAAACTAGCAAACACAGAGGTCACACAAGAAGATCAAACAATCTTCAATATATATATATATATATATATATATTTGTTTCTTTGCCACCACATATAACTTTATTTATCCCAACACATATAGAGACACACACACGAGATGATCTATTTAATAGAATGAAATGGATGTTTCTTGCTTTGTCCATGGGAAAAAATAAAGAAGTGACTATGAAAATTGTACTTAACTCTAAATATTGGGATGAAGCTAGTTGGAAGTATACATAGATCATTATGAACATACAAGGTAGGAACAAAATTTTTGAACATGGCAAGTCAGACTCCAACAATATATCAAGTTACACATGATGGGGATATCTTTTTTCTTTCATATCTGTCTGTAGATGGATTATGCAAAACACAGTACCAGAATTTCTCTAGGAGCCACGTGTCATTTTTTGCATGGATACTACCTGTACTTCATGATGCTTGCCACGTGTCCATTGCAGATTCCATTTTCCTCAGCTGCTTATTCCCCCATACCTGTTCATTTATTCCCATTCCAACTCGGCAGGTACTATGCTGCCATGCAATGCTTGTTGACAATTTCATTAGTTCCATGATTAAAATTATAAAGCATTTTTAAAGATTACACATTTGTGTTTGTCCTCTTGCATTTTTAAGAATAGTCAAGACTATTTTCAAAATGAAACCGCCAAATAAATCTTTTTTTCATTGCATGCTTAAAAGTTATCCACTCTTTAGTTCACTGGTGATGTGGGAGTGGGAGTATCATTAATGATTTGATGGTATTCTTGTGATGATACCCCTAAGTGGAATGCAATTTAAACTTTTTTGAATTTTATCTAAAATCTAGTTAGAAATTTAGAAGAATTGTTAGAATTGTAAATATTAGTTGGTGAGATTGCATAATATTGGTTGAGTAGGGATTTTTCAAGGTGCCAGATTATCTATGCATTCAAAACTGCAATTTGAGCAATGGAAAATTACAAGTTCACCAACAATTACATCGTCGGATCCTAGTGATAATTGCTCGAAAAAGTCCAAAAAGTCTAATGTTTAGACATGTCCTTAGTAGAATGATTAGGGATCGAGATGATGGCTACTTTTAAAGGAATTGATGACATGGTAGTAAAATTGGTGGCATCACTGAATGGTGACAAGGTGAGTGATACATGACAAAGAATGATTGATAATCAATAGTAGTGAGATGGTAGATGGCATGGATGAATTGAATAACAAATTAGTTGGTGGATGGATGTATTGTGATGTGGGATGGACCCAAGAAATTATCAACGATATACTTCATTTTCTAACATGGATTTTATTGGAAGTGGCCCAACTCCACACCTGGAGAGACTTGAAAAAGTCTTAACAATCTTAAAGCTAGGAGTTTATGGGGACCACCCCATTTTATGACTCATGAGCACATGAAGAAGTCTCGACGGGACTACCTCTTTGTACCGAGTACATACTAGAGTTACCTGACTTTGTATTGGGAGAGAGATAAGAAAGACTCATTGACATGTGTGTGTCAGACAAGGATGAGTAACTCCATGGATAATTGTATTTCATTAATGTGATCCATACATAAATACATTGAGGAGATATCTCTTGGTTTCATCTTCCAAGTTCGTCGATGACTCTTGACATTCACCTATGACTCTTCATATTTCTCCTAAATTAATATTTACAAATATATTTACAACGTACCTTAATCCCTAAGGATTAGGTATCTAACATTCCCCCCACTTAATCTGAAGGGGTGTTTTTGAGTCTAAGCATCATTCTAAACTTTTCAATTTTTTCTCTTCCAAGCATTTTTGTGAATATGTCTACAATTTGCTCATTTGAGGAACAATGTCTCAAGTAAATAGTCTTGGCCTATACATGATATCAAATCAGATGGTACTTTGTGTTGATGTGCTTGGTTCGATCATGGAATATGGGATTCTTTGCCAACTTAATTGCAAAAGAATTGATAACCGAAAGAGGAGTAGAATTCACTTATTTCTCCTGCAGATCTTCAAATATTTTCATGAGCCACACAATCTCCTTTGTTGCTTATGTAGCTGCCACATCTTCTGCCTCTATTGTGGATTCTACTGGAATTCATTGTTTGTGTGATCTCTAGGAGATAGTTGTTGATCCAAGACTCATGCGATAACCTGAAGTTGACACTCCATTTTCTTGATCTCCATTAAAGTTTGAATCACAATATCCAATCAGGTTGAATTCATCCACCTTAGAATACTTGATTCAGAAATCTTGAGTTCCCTTCAAGTATTTTAGAACTCCTTTTGAAACATACCAATGTTGTTCACAAGGTTTTTGCATAAACCCAGAAAGAATCCCAACAACGAATGAAATATTTGGTCTAGTGGTGGTAAGGTAGATAAGACTTCCCACAAGTTGTTTGTACTTGTTTTCATCCTCAAATTCATTCCCTTCTTTTGATGTGAGCTTCAAATTTTGTTCCATTAGAGTAGAGAGAGGATTACACTCAATCATGCCTTGATGGTATTTGAGTACCCCAAGAATATGCACTTCTAACTCCTTGCATCAAGCTTGTTTCTTTTCTCCTTAGGAATTAAGGCATAGCAGGTGGAACCAAAGACCCTGAGAGTAATCACCAAAGGAATGTGACCATACCACGATTCATAAGGAGTCTTTTTCGCAAGAGCATGAGATGAACTCCTATTTTTCATATATATTGCACATAGAACTACATCATCCCAAGACATCAACTTCAAATTCTTGAAAAATAGCATTGAATGTACCATATTTAAGAGTGTTTGTTGGTTGTGGAGCCTAATTATCTTCCTAATTTAGAGGTCTTTTACTTTCAGCCATGTTTATACCCCATGAAGTATTTTTCAGGCTGCTACATTAAAGATTTTTAATTGCCTGAAAACACTGAATTGTCAAACCAGGGTAAGTGAACTTAGAGCTGCTACACTGTATGTGCTGGTAAGATTCCAATTCCTATCTAAAGGTTATTCTGAGAAGAAAACGCAAACTCACTCTTAAAAA
>ML783114.1:730084-744373 GCA_009831015.1 Picea engelmannii
TCCAAGCCACATGAAAATAAGGGTAACAAAAAGACAAAGAAGGACACTGGAAAATGGTGCGATTTCCACAAAATCCCCTGGTACAACACCAATGAATGTCGCTCAAAACAATCATTGGTGTCCGAGATCAAAGACAAGAAGCCAAATCCTGATTCAGACTTTGATTCAGAAAATACTGGTAGAAGACATATAAGCGACACATACCCCACTGCTACTTTCGTGATCACAACAATTCAACTAGAAGAACCAGTAGATCTTGAAGAGGGGGAGCACCTCTTTCATTCAAAAAAGTGGGTGAAGGGGACCCCATTGCATTTCATTGTTGATAGTGGAAGCTAGAATAACCTCATCTCAGGAGAGGTCGTCAAACAATTGAGATTGTCGACAACACCACACCCACAACCATACAACATTGGGTGGCTTTGCCAAGGATGAGATATCTATGTCAACCAACAGTGTCAATTGTCATACGACATCCAACCCTTCAAGGATGAGGTACTATGTGATTTTTCCCCACTGAATGTCTGTGATATTCTATTGGGCCAACCATATATGTGGAAGCACCATGCTATTTATGAGTCTCGACCTCGTAGTTTCATTGTTACTCTAGGGGGTCATCTCTATGGGATACCAAAGGTAGTTCTGACTATTGTCCCACCTAAACAGTGTCGCAAGGTAGTATCTCATACTACAAAATTAAACTTCTTCACAGTCTGTTCAAAAGGTGAACAAAAGGACACTGCAACCACTACAACCTCGGTCCAAGAACCTTCTATCCAACAAAAGCAGGTCGACAAGATTGCAACAAAGCGCAAATATTCCTTCTGCACACAATCATCTCATGTATCCATACTGGTTAAAAAGGTCCAACCCTTCCAGCCACAGGTTCGTGACAACCTTCAATCTAAGCAACATAACTTCTCCAGCAAGGCAAGCAACTTATTAAGGTTCAGATTCAGCAAGCGCTTTCCCCTCTCCCCTGGAATCTCAACGCAATGGAAACCATTTCTTTCTAAGGAGGGAGGATTGATCCAAGTGAATATCAATGGCCACCCACCTATTCCAATTGGCTCAAAACAGTCTTATGGAAATTTACTATTTTTAGCAATTTTTTGGTTCCTAAACTTATGGGGCCATTTCAAGGGCCTAAATGATTTTTTTCATGATTGATCCCCTTAATGACATTCTAAGTCTTTGATTGAGCCCCCAAAATGAAACTCCTCGACGATACCTTCCCAATGAGCTATCATGCGCCCCAAACAAAGATCGTATGCCAAAGTTACGCCCCCGAGAAGTTGATACACCAGACTACCCAAAACGGGGTCCACAAAACTGTTGGATTTTCATCTTTCGAGGTTAGGGTTTTAGATTCTCTTTATGTTAAAAAGGCCTTTGGAGCCTCATTGTAATAATCATCTTCTTGTGAATGTGAGTAGCTATCACATCTCTTCTCATAGATAAGTTGCCACCATTCTAGCGAGTCTTTCACTCTGTATTTCTACAGTTTTGTACATTTCACTCATTAATAGAAATTGTGTATTACTGTAGCTCTATGTTTATGGTTACATCTTTGATATATCTCTATTATATTTTTGGATTTATGACATATCTCTGTGCATTTATTTATTATATCTCTGCTCTCATTTCGTGCCGAAAATAATCTAGATCATTGGGTTGGCATGCATGCACCATTTTGGTCGTGTAGATGCAAATCACATCAATTACATTAGCTACAAATAGCTTAAAAACATCTACTAGAATAGTGAGAGTGTTTTCATGCTATACAATGACTTTAAACAAGGTTAGTATGTGGGTAAGCACTGCAATTTACCAAAATCTTGTTGGTAAGATGCCCAATCTAGTATTATCTCAAGCAATCCCAAGTTTACTCAGTGCAACAAAGCCCGACCTGTTTCCATTGCAATAGAGAAAGATTCGAACAAGGACCGCCCAAATGAGGACTTGATATATTCACTTGTTGTGGTCTCGTTTTACAAATTTGTAGATTTTCCAGACCATGCGTAAATGCACAATCCTCTGAGGGAGCTATGTGAATAATTATTAAGTTTTTGATTTCTGTTATTTTTTCCACTGAACTCTATTGTTATTGTCTGATTTGTTTGAAACTTGATTGTAATAGGGCAATGAGTAATATCGACTATTCCTTCATGCCCTTTTTTGTTGGTTTTACGTTAATCTCTGATACTTGTTACAATGGGGTTTTGGGGTGGCATAAACATATTTAACTAAGAACCAATAACTTTCAACATTTTTCAATACCTTGCAGAGCGTTATTGTATTTGATTAGATACCATGAAGGCCTTAATCGTTGTGGGCAGTTTTGGAACAAGCTTACGCCCACTTACTCTGAGCCTTCCTGAGCCTCTGGTGGATTTTGCTAACAAACCCATGATTTTGAACTAGGTTAACACACCACCTTTATGGATTTGATTGATTGAAATGGGAGTTTATGCACTTGGGTTATCAAATTTCATCAATATTTTTTTATTCATACTCGTAGATTGAAGCTCTGAAGGAGGTAGGGGTGGATGATGTTGTATTGGTTGTCAGTTATCAGCATGAGGTATGTTATTGTTGTATATTGAGTATGCACTTCAGTTATGAGTCCAATCTAAAATAAATTTTGTCTATTGTTTATGCCTGAACTGTTAAACGATATTATAACATTTATCTCATACACTATGTCCCTTAAGATGAACCAAATTTTAATTTTGATGTAAAATTGAAAAACAATATATATATATATATATAAAGCACATTTTTTAAAACTCAACAAGATCGTTGAAGTACGAAAATATTTACCTATTAATAGTTTTTTTTAATCTCTCTTTATGAAAATCTAATATCAGAGTTTGCTTATGGCTTACCAATCTAATATTGTTCAACATTTCTCAGAAGGCATAATTCTGGCACCATAAGGCATCAATGTAAGTATATGTGGGGCACGAGACTCGATTCATAAAGCTTCTTTGCCAAAATTAGAAATCTAGTTTAGAAAATCTCTAACAGAAAATTGAAAATTAGTAGATAATCTTGATAGAAAGGACTTCCATTCATTGCCACAAATATTTATAGTTGAGTAGATAACATTGATGACAATTGTCATGGCATGCAACAAATTTGTAAGAGTCACGTTGAAGAAATGGAAGACAAGCAATGCACAACCCTTGCTTGAGCAATAGTGCACGGTTTGTTTCCATTTGTTACTTTGATAACCTCTACTTTTTCAGGTGGTAACTTTGGGAGTTCCTGGAATGTCTCCAAATGCTGGTGGGTTCGACACAACTCTCTGGGCATAGTGGTCACTATAAAGGTGATGCTTCTAATTTAAAATCTATAATTTTGAAAGCAATTTACTAAATAAACAACAATTGCTAGTTGCAAACAATGAATACTAAATACTAGAGAAGTAGGAAGCAAATAACAACACACTAATTAGGAAAGAGGAAAGAATGTAGGAAGAAAATATAAATTTAATCAATAAGTACTGATTCCTATTTTTGAAATCATTTGGGAAGCAAAGAGTAAATAGGTATTAGTAAGTAGTAAGCAGGAATGGAAACTTACTGGAATTTCAACCTTGCAGAAACAACGACAATGATGAATCAACCAATGAACCAATGATGAATAAACGAGATGAATGAACCAGTGAACCAACAATGAATCTATGTAGACATTGGTATTTCTATGATGGTCCCGCAACTCAATTGCCTTGCAAATGTATAAGCAGAATCTTACAATGGTAAAATAGTGACAATGGCGGTGGACGCCCAATACTACCAAAATTCACCGCATACAAAAATCCCCTTACTTGTCGACTTACCCTTCAGATACATATCTACATAACTGAATGGACATAAATTGAATGATATCAATAAATAATTGCATTATGGGCTTCAATAAACTTAGATTATTGAACATTTCGAAAAATGCATTCAGTCAGGTTATATTTATTAATCTAAAAAAAAAACATCAAAAGCATAGTGAACATCTATGAACATTTAATATTCCGAAAACTTACACTATTTAAACATTAAAGTCATTTAATATGCCAAAAACCTAAGCTATGTAAACATTCAATATTCAACCCCAAACTTAGCATATTTATGCATCTGGGCAAACTTAGGATATCTATGCAGTCATAAAAACAGTTCATAAAATGTTGGGCAAACTTAGGATATCTATGCATTCATAAAAAAAAATGGACAATAAGAAGTGGAACATATGAGCTAATAGAATGTTTAATAAAAACAATTAAAATATTGAAAAAAATAATTATTGTACCTATACTATGTACAACATTGACAAACACATAAATTATGTGTGGTCAAAAGCAAACTAATTCAAAGTCAACCCTAAAACAAACACTAGAATAACAATTACAATTACAATTACGTAATATTCACAATGATACCATGTGATTTACTACTAAATGATGTTTCTTAAGTTTGTTTTGAAGCGTTTATTAGTCCCTGCCTCCGACTAGGGACTATAGCTTTCTCGCAGTGGTCAACTATCGTTGAATGCCTATTAACCGATGTTTTTTGCACAATTACTTGGTGCATTTTGTAATTTTTTTGCATGGTTTATTACTAGTTTCCATTATTCCAATTTTTTTTATAAAACTAATTTTATTTTCTTAATTTTCTAAATTTGTAAGTTCAATTTATCATTGGTTGAAATCATGTTGATTTGACTTTATTTCCCTGGTATGTGCCGACTTTTTAAACTATTTATCAAGTTTTAAAAAATATTTAAAAAGACAAAATTAAGGAGTGGGCAATGTAAAGGTAATATTAACAATACAGAGATGCTTTGTGTGATTGTGCAGTCGATGCTCTGTGCACCACATCTTCCCTCTCTGTGCACCACCTCTTCCCTCACAGAGTAAGCTAACTACAGAGAAATCTTCCCTCTTTTCAGTCAAAAAAATGGGCCTGAATCCGGCCATATTTTCAGGGGTAGCTTGAGTTTGTTATGGATCAAAGTTCCATGCATTTCAGATCCTTACCCCAGGGGTTTTGCCCCATTTTAAACCAACCAAGATACTCAGAAAATCGATCAGACTTCTAGATCAATAAAAAATTCAAAATTGCATCATCGGAAAACTTGCCAGAAAATTAACTCAGGAGGGAAGATTTCTCCCGAGTTAGCCCACTCCCTTCCCTCACCGCCTCGAAAGCTTATCCTCCTCCTCTTACCAATGTAAATACTATAACCTAAAAGGAAATGAAACCA
This sequence comes from Picea engelmannii, assembly GCA_009831015.1. Classification (NCBI taxonomy): domain Eukaryota; kingdom Viridiplantae; phylum Streptophyta; class Pinopsida; order Pinales; family Pinaceae; genus Picea; species Picea engelmannii. Next base: position 735,344 of record ML783114.1, read on the forward strand.
AATCAAGTTGCTTGCTAAGGGCAATGAAACGACAATGAAACCTAAACAAGAACAAGAGGATTATACCAAACTGGAGCCGAACAACAAAAGAAGCGAGACTTGCCTTTGTGGAGATGAGGAGCTTGCTGACATCTTCTTCAGCTTTGGATTTCATCAAAACTGCAAGTGACTTACAATATGGTAACTCAAGGATGGAGCTATCCATGGTAAGTGTTCCTTGTATGGAACTCTTAGTATACCTTATTAGCACATAGCACCAGAAAAACTTGCGAGATTTCACAATGATACAACAAATGCTACCTTCTCTCATGCACACACAATATGAAAGAAGCTTAAAACAAAATTTATGTCCAAATATTCATAAGTTTCAAAATTTCTTAACTATCCATCTTATATTTGCAAAGTGATATGGAAGATGATCTGCATCAATGGAAGTGATCCTCTCTAAGATGCTCCTGCATTACAGTTCATTCCAAACCAGCTAAAGCCAACCTACGTTCCAGGAAGGGTAGCACGACAGATAGACTTATGGAACTTTCACTGAACTTTATGCAGAGATCCTCAAGTTCATGAGCGTTCCTTGGAAAATGGAATTAATGTCTATCTCTGTAGTTTTATTCGAGGCTCATTGGGAAAAAATGGTCGCATTTTAATTAATATTCACAAGGTTTTGTACAACCTCTATCCTCTACTTGTCTGAAATATTCAGGTTGTGAGATCCTTTTCTCTGTTTGTGGATGATTTTGGCAGGCCAACATTGTTGCAGGGCCAATGGAATTGGAACTCCCCAATCTCTGAATTATTGACTCCCACATAGTGCTTCAAGAGCTTAGGAGTTTTGGATTTCCAAAGATGTAGAGCCCCATCTTTGCCCTCGAAAATTCCACACAGACCCTGTTTTATACCTTAAGAAACCCAATATCTCCTCTTGACCCTTTGATTCCCAGCATTTTATTGCTCCTAACTAGATATAATATGATAATATTACATTCTTCTGGTTGATAGTTATCCACATAACAAACTTGAGGGGCATTTGTTTTCTCATTTTGATTATAGTTGTAATGAAGACGGTCATTCAGGTCTCTTTGAACACTATCACACACATGTAGCTTGTTGTTTTTCCCAAACCCATGGGACTCCCCGCTTATTACTTATTAGCCTCTGTATTACTACTTTAGACTCTCCGTTGTCTAGTGAATTCTTGGTCAACCACCTTTGCTTCTGTGGGATGTTTTATTGGATCTTCCATGACTGATCAGTTGAACATTAGTGTGGGGGCAATCGCATTAGCTGGAAGCTCGCGGTGATCCCAAACCAAGTTCTTCCTTCCCGCTAGTACCTTTCAGGTGTTATAAAATGTAATTATGCTCTGGAGAATGGTGAAATATACTGTATTTTGTGGTGGCGAGAGAAAAAAATTGATGGGTTTAACATTGTTTAGGGTATTTATATCTTGTACTTTGGCACTAATGCGGGAGAAGAAAAGAAGGTAAGGTGGTGGAATGGAGTTGAGGGAAGGAATGAGAGTTGAAGTGTGCAACATTGAGGATGGATATAGCGGGGTTTGGTTCCAGGGAGTTATCCTTGCTATTACTGCAGATGGTCAACGTTGCAAGATAAAATATGATAAGTTTGTGACCCATGATGGAAAGCAGCTCGTGGAGGAGGAGGAGGTATGGCTACACAGTCATGTGAGACCCATTCCAACCTACATACCGTTTCCTCACCATTGCTCAGTTGGGGATGCAGTAGAATCTTGTGACACCGACTATTGTTGGCATGATGTCATCATCAAGCTGCTTTCCACTGCAGAGAAGGAGCTTTGGTTTGTCTACTTTCCTAATTCTTGCACTCTCAAGGCATATCCCCGCTCAGACTTACGCCCGCTCAAGAATGGGTTAGAGGAAACTGAATATTGGCCTCTCATGTTCTACTGTTAACCCTAACCATTAACATATAAGTGTGCTCCCATTTATTCTTGGTGCAATTATTCATAGAAGGTTTGGTAAACTGGTGTTGATTATGAAAACTATTTGAATAATTATGTTAGAGTAGGGTTTTTGTTGTACTCTGACAAAGTGCGTGAACTATGAAGATTCGTATCTGTGCAAGGAAATAATCCCAATCATTGAACAAGTAATTTGGTCTTTTACTGTGGAAGAAACTCCTCCCACCCACACCGCCTCTCTTCTCATTACACAGACCCCTAATTTTGCTACTAAAATGACCAAAGAAACTGAGCTATGCGCCTGAGCTGGCCTTTGCTATGCTTTCTCTTTGAGGTGAATAAATAAATGTCTTCCCTATGCTCAAGACATTTGAGCCTCAGGTAAGCTTCGCTATGCATGAAACTCCTAGTACTAGACAAGTTCTTTAGGAAGATCACCTAAACCTAACGAATAAAGGTTCAGTTGATATTGTCTGTTCGTTGTACCGCTCCACCTTGAACGTTGGAAGTGATCATTGCCTAACTTGTAAGATCGTTCAGTGACCGTTGCCTAACTCGAAGGATGTGTTCTATCAATCAATACCATTTCAGAGGCAATATGTTCACTCTCCGACGCAATGGACCAGACCAGGCATGTTCATTTAATGCGATATGATGCGTCCCTCTTGTCTATGCAATGAATGATGTTAAATAGAATCAAGGAGTCACTTCCATGGGCTAAGTGTAAGCCAAACGAATAAGGTGTTTAGTGAGAGTCCTCCAGGTGCTCACCATAAGCGAACCCATCATCCACATGCTCACCATTTCTCATTTCATTGACGATTGACATGATATGTCTACGAATAGATTTTGATGTGAATATATTTTATTATGGGGGCTATAGCTCTCATAAAAAAAATAAAAATAATAATGTCATTATCTTATTTATCTCAAAGATTTATCCAAGTGTTATTATGATATCTAAAAAATATTTTTATTTTGAGCTTCAATTTTTGAAGATCTGATTTAATTTCTCTGAAAATGTTATATCATTATGATAAATAAAATAAATAATAAATTAAAAAATTCCCCGGTGGCTAGAGAACTTCATAATATTGCCATGAATGTGTATACAGGTCTACAAAGATGTGGAAAAAGCTACAGGCTGAGATGGATTAACTACTTTCTATCTGGCCTTTAACACCGTGCAATTTCACCTCAGGAAGAGAAATTAATCATACACTTACACGCAATTGTCGGTAATAGGCTTATGATATTCCCATTACTACACCTCTCTACTCGTTCATTCTCAAATTTCTCTACTAGCAATTTGTTCACATGTGTCCCAGCTCTTCCTGTTATTGATTTTGGAAATGATTTTTATTGATGATGCNCAATTGTCGGTAATAGGCTTATGATATTCCCATTACTACACCTCTCTACTCGTTCATTCTCAAATTTCTCTACTAGCAATTTGTTCACATGTGTCCCAGCTCTTCCTGTTATTGATTTTGGAAATGATTTTTATTGATGATGCTGGTGGTTTCAAATTGCTACCCAGAATTATTGTAACTCTTGCATCAAGAGGAAGCCCAACTTGAAACAAAAGCTCCCCTCCTCTACCGAAGCCAACAACAACAACAACAAAGAATCTAATATACATCCCACCATACAAGCAATACTTGTTCAGTGTCCGCGCATTCTCATGATGCTTATACATCGGTTCACTCTACCAAGTAGATGGATGGCATGCCTGAAGAGTACATGTAGTCAGTTAATAACACCTTTAATGCAATCGCCACTGGAGAAAATCAACACTCATGTGTTCAAGACATACTAGATTTAAAGTATAAAGAAGTAAATGAGAAAAATATTCCAATTGATACGAACCCTATGAACAACCAACTAATTTCTTATTCTTAGTTGTGGATTACTTCTACTCACATAAATAACATCTTCTCTCAGACATTTACATCTTTGAGTCTGCGAGGAAAAAATCTTTCTTATAAGACTGCAAAATCATGGAGATGCGATCAGTTAATAGACTGGTGGAGAACATTACCACCTCATGAAGCGCATGGCTCTACCAATAACGCTCTTGGTTGCACTACCACCATCCCTGCTCTTGTTGATGTGGTTGACTCGTTGAAAGGTAAAATTGCAAACCGTGGCTAGATCATGATTAATGAAAATGAGAATGAGATCCTCATTGACTATTTTGTCATCCACAACATCTTCTGGAATGAATGCACAGAGCGCTAGTCATTCGCATTCAATTGCAGCGGATTTACTGAAGTTAATCCAACAACTTATACCAGAGCTCATAAGGTGGAATTACGCGAGACAACTGCATGATAAGACTGCACATCACTCACGCCAGTCACAGAACATTGATCAGTGCTTTAACATTGATTGCAAGAATCATGTAAACTTGAGATGCGATGTATTCAATTTGGGCGTACCAACGTATATTAACATTCATAGGCAGAAGAGCTATCAGTTGCCTCGAATGGGAAGAAAGCAAGTTGGTGATCAACGAGATTGCTCAATGATTCTGAATGAAGAAGCCAAAGAAACACCAACTCCTACAATATTAGGAAGAGGAGGAGGAAGTGAAACGTTCGACATTGAGCGTGAAGTTGAAGCTGAAGCAGGCTAGGTTAACGTTTGGGCATAGAAACAACTTATCTAAAATATGGAATATGACATCTACGCTGCTTCTAATCTCAACCAAATCTATTATACATAACAAATTAGGAAATGCAATTCATTAAGCTTTTGTGTCCATCTCGTCCTTTGAAATTGACTTCAAAATTTAGGAATCTGAAATTTTAAAATCTAGTTTTTAAGTACAGATTGAATTCCTCCCCCACCAGATGTACGCCATATGTTTACGTCCTCAATATATGTCATCTATCCTTTAAATTGGTATCTGGCATAACATTTGGCTTCACAATAAACTTTGAATTGTTTAATAAAGCAGGGACTAACTGCTTTGCAATTATTTTCCTTATTAAATTATAGTAAAAGACATTAGCATATAATTGTGTATGAAATATGCTTTTCAATGACGTTTTGAAAAGATTTTGTTGATTTGGATTAGTTCAACTCACATATTCTAAAGTATTTTATTGATTTGGATTGTTCAATACGAAGATTTTAAGTATATTGTTTTGATTTTAAAAAGGTTGGGCTTAGCTACTTTACAACCATGTTTGTTATTTGTAAATGATCATATGTTAAATAAATAAAGTAAATAATAAAGTATAGAAGAAAATGAATTTTAATAAGATGGTTTGTTATTTGTAAATGATGCTCTCTTAAATAAAGCAAAGAAGAAAATAATTTTTAATAAAATATTGTGTTAATATATTGATACATTTTGTTGTTATAAGTTAATTTATATTGTTTTTAATAAAATTTATTATAATTTAGTTGATATTGATAATTGGTAATAAGGACAATGATTATAGGTTATCATTTGTCACTTAAAAGACTTTCACGTTTGGCAGATATTATATATAATGTCTATCTAAGTTAAATCCCAAAATGTTATCTTTAAGCATAATTATCAATGCAATATTAATTAATTGAGAATAATTATAATTATTATAAATTTATGAGTATATAAATCCCAAAATGTTATCTTTAAGCATAATTATCGATACAACATTAATTAATTAATTGAGAATAATTATAATTATTATAAATTTATGAGTATATAAATTTGAAATGTATAAATATAACACTCTATAAAGTGTAACAACAAAAATGTCTTAAATCCCCATAGCTTATTGAAGAATGAATACATATTCAATATTTAAAATTTAAGCAATTTAATAAATGTTAGACATTATTCATCCATTCATATATTTCTTGGATCTGAACTATTTATACATTTAAAGTTTCATACATTTAAAATTTCAAGCTCTAGAATATGGGTTGATAATTGTTTCCTTATTCAATATTTAAAATTTAAGCAATTTAATAAATGTTAAACATTATTCATCCATTTATAGATTTTTTAGATTTTAATAATAATATATGAACTAGTTTTACATTTAAAATTTCAAGCTTTAGGTCACAAGTCGTTAACCACATCATCGCCAAAACTAGATAAAAATTATGTAGTATGAAGTATTCACTTCAACTTAGATCCATCTAGAAAACTAGAATAGTAAACTTGGTTGTAGTTTAATTTCTTTATAATTTGTTGATTTTTTTTTATTAAATATAATTATGAAATTATTCCAATAATTAATTAGAAAGTCTTTGTTATAAATCCAAGCATTCACTTATCACCCTATTTTGAAAGTAAAAAACTACATTTATTTATTTTTGATTTATTAAATTTTAAAATATCGATAATTAATTGAGATTTTTCTTTTGTGGGGCATCTCTATTATAAAAAAACACGTATTCTTGTAACGAAGCCACAACTAGCATAAGATATTTTTATCATCGAAAATATCACCTTTTAGCTAAACCACAACTAACCACATGTTCATGATAGATATTAAATCCAAATGGAAGAAACTTAATCCCTCATTTTACCACACATACCCCACAAAAGTAGGTGGTGGAAATTAAGGGTCAAAAGTTGGTGTGGAAATTAATGGTGTTAGTTTAAATTTAAACGGCAAAAAAAAATATTAAGAATTTTGTTTAATACTCTTTAAGTTTAATTGGTCCATTCCAGGACTCATAGGTGGGGTTTATCAACCTTGCTTCTTACCCAACACGCAAATAGACAAACGCTCATCGGAATGATTTAAAGTCCATCGTTGTTAGAGTAGATGTGCGCATTTAGTCAAATCGCAACCGGCAAACTCCCGGTGGTCGTAATGAGTGGTCCCTCTCGATTACTTGGGAAGAAAGCATTTCTTCATTATCTCAATATTTTTATTTAATAAATTCTATGTTCATTGCTTCATTATCTCAATATTGTATTTTAAATTCCATTCTCATCCTCACAGAAAATAAAAGACACAACAAACAGCATGTCGACACCTATTCAAGTTGCTAGAAAAATGTAGAAGAAAGGTCACACCCTTATCACTTTGTGGGACCGTCATCTAGAATATTTTATACCTTCTTTTGCAAATAATCAATTAAAGCGGATACTCCACTCTCGCTGGCTTTTGCGGACAAGTGGAGGCGACCGCCCTTCTTTCCAATGGGTGGCTGACAGCTAGAGAAATAGGTGAATGGGTTCCCCAAGGGTATGGAGGTCGGGTAAAAAACACGGCGTAAAAGTGATAAACCTGGGTAAATTGTATTGTATAAATCAAGGGCCTGAGGTCTCCTCGGTTTACCCCGCTAGCTAGCAAACCCTCCCTGATAGAAAAATGGAGGCAAGAAGCAGATCTAGCAGCGCCCCTGTGCTACCTGTCGCCTTTGCCTTGCAGAGATCCCAGTCTCCCACACGCCATTTCACTTCACCTTCATCTTCCTCCGCTTTCAACTTTGCTGTTCACAGAACGCTTTCGCCTACTCGTGCTACCCTTGGCCTGGACAGATCCGCGTCGCAGGTTCGATCCGCAGGCCGTCCAATTTCACCGAAAGGCGGTGCCGCCATGAAGCCTATTCCCTGTGCTCCGCCTAGGAAGACGTGTATGTGTTCACCGACGAATCATCCAGGTTCGTTCCGTTGCAATCTTCATAGAAATAGTAATAATTCCTCTTCTTCTACTATGCATTCTCAGTTAAATGCGAGGAGGTCTGCCATGACGAATTCGCTTGTAAGGATCGGCGGTGTGGAAGGAGAATGGGTGAGAAGAGCCCTCACTGCTCTTATACGCCCCTCCAGCCACCACATGCGAAGGAGAGCGTCTTTTCAGCTGCGGCCTAGCAGGCTCTGCCATGTGACCACGGCCGAAGCTGTCTCTTGAAGCTTGCATCGGGTCGTCCCCGTTTTCAGATTCAGTTTTGGCCTTTTCGCTGATCTTTCTCTGATGGCCAACGAATACTAAAAAGAAAGATCGGTATGTATAGTTGCAGAGTAGCGTGCACTTTTCTTTTCGTCTAAGGACTTCGCCTTTGATTTGGCCTTTTCTGGAGAAAAAGCAACAGCAAAGCAGCGTTGCTGTTCTACAAGCGTTAATATTGTTTGGTAATATATTTGATCTACAAGCAATAATGGCTCGAGTCGACGCGATTCAGTACATGCCCTAGCCAGTCCAAAAAAAAGAAGAGCAGCAAGAAATCTGAGTATAACATAATTGTAAATAAATAAATAATTTAATTCCATTTCTTCATTTTTCCATTGGCGGCCGTCAATGGTTTCCTGTCAATTGATTGGAATCATCGATCATTCACTGCGTGGGACATTTTTCTCTTAAAACACATACATCTAACTATCGTTTTGCATAAAGATAACACCGTTGATGTTATGGGAGAATAACCGTAATCACAAACATGGTATATGTGTGCAACTTTGAACACAAGATTAACGTTATGTAATCGGTTAATAGATGCCATTACCCAGGCTGAAGTTGAAGGTTGTAATCGGTTAATAGATGCCATTACTCAGCCGGAAGTTGAAGGTCGCCGTAAAGTTTTTCAGCGACCCGTTTTTGACGCATTCCTTGCATTCGCTGTCCAAAACCCCTCAATTTCTTTATTTTCCCTCATTCTGTGCATTCGCTGTCTAAAAGCCCTCAATTTCTTTGTTTTCCGGGTGCAGTGCCGTCTGTCATGCTGCAGTCGGACAGTATTCCTTTCGTCTGGAAGGAATCAATGAACGCCGTTTCAATAATACACACACCATACAGATTTTAATTTTAATTTTTAATTTGATCTCTTTTTCTAGCGTTTGTTTGTGCGTAGCAGGAGATGGTGTTCGTGTGAAGTCACTGAGGTCGGCGTGTGATGGATTCGGTAGGAGTGGGTAAGTAAAATCGTCCAGCCTAATCTGTTATTAGTATTTTGATTTAAATTACCGGACTTTTGATTATGGATTTTCTGATATGTGACTCTGACCAGCAGGAACGGGATAGCTGAACCTCTTTCCCTCGGCAGGAACGGGATAGCTGAACCACTTTATCTGGACACATTGTTTAACCCTAAAAAAAGGCTCAATTATCTAACCCCACTATTGGACA